>CM031243.1:285457385-285882217 GCA_018340775.1 Taxus wallichiana var. yunnanensis | reverse complement strand
ATTACGTATTGCTCCATTATTTGTTGTTGTTGTGAATGGTTAAAATCCATTATATTGATTGCTTCAGGGTAAATGGGTTGTTCATTGGTTGTTTGTTATGATGGGTATTGACAACATTTACCTTCTTAAGTTTGATCAGTTCTCCATGCATTATTTTTGGAGATTTTTATTAAGGATTTTAGGTCCTTGAGTTGTGACATTTGTAGTAGTAGGATAAGTTATGGTGTTAAGATTTAGAAGGTGACTAACCTCCCATTTATCTCACATATATTTTACGACCACTATCGATTGTTGCTTGATCGATTTGAAAGAGCACTCTCGAGTGCTTCATCGTATGTTCTTAATGGGAACTTCCTGAACTAGCTTCCTTGGCACCTCTCTGCTAATGAGAATGAAGGGAATAAATCACATAGTTCCATTTATGATCCATTTTTGGAGAACTTGCAATAGAATAAAGAACTGTATGCCACCTTTGGATGAAATAGACAACTGATTAATTTGTGTTCTTGCTTGATGTGTAAGAGATTCACTGATTCCTATCATCTTAATAATTGGTTCAAGTATGAAAGGCCTTGTTGGGTTTCGGCCACCCAAAATTTCATGAATGAATGGATGAAGTCACTCAAGGTATTCTATAATACCCAGTCGAGGTGATGCCTTCAAGGTTTTTGGGAATATCTTAGCAATAACCCCATCCCATGGGAGTAGTTCTCCGAATGGGTACATAGCGTAAGGCTTCCCGATATGTGCATTTGGATCTCCCTCACCTTTGTATTTGGGCAAGTCGGGGAAGAGGTCTTGGAAACATGACACTTTGTGTGGAGTGAAATCTAAGGGATCTCTGAAATAATGCAGAATAAGTCCTTATACGCACATAGGTTTCGACCATTGATGGTGCTAGTTGTAGTGGAGTGGTGGTGGGAATGGGTTGTTGATATGGCATGGCATATGTGTTGGTAAAGGAGGCATGAGAGAAGGCACTGTGTTTGAGAAAACATCTTTGAGAGAGGGAGAACATATCCCCTTGTGGTGATTTGGAGTACATGTTTAAGTATGACGGTATTGTCCGAGGGGTCAAGTTGTTTTGCACTAGACCGGGAGGAGCAGGTGTTAGAGATGGTGGGTCTAGTTGGAGTGTTGTTGTGAATCTTTGAGGAGTCATGCCTAACATTCCTACTCCGGTGAGGATTTCTAATTGGCTAGGATGGTGTGGAGGATTGGAACTTCCTACTTACATGAATTGAGAATTTTGACTGTTTGGGTAAGTTCTAACTCCCTAACCTTTTAGCACTGGAAGCTGAAATGACTTCATTTAATTGAAGTCAAAAAATACTTTGCATGTGAGTGTTTATTTGTATATCCTTATTGTGGGTATTTAACTTGGGCATGTTATATATCTTGCTATGAATTGATCAGCTGCCACTGCCAAGTTTCACTGAGGGCATTTCCTATGATGACATCGTATGGAGGTATTTTCTTACGGAAAGATATTTTTTAGTTTGTGTTTGTAAACCTCCTGCTAGGTGAGTACATCACTTCAGGAGCGTTGTTCATTCTTAGGCATAAACGTCATTGCGACTATTCATCATCTAAACAAGTATGAGTGCGATTTTCTGCTAATTTGTGGTCTAAGTAGTACCAGAGAGGGGATGAACTTGATTCTCAGATGGGCGTCCTTATTGTTCGGGCACAGAAGGTTAACATTTTTGTTGCGTTTGAGCGAGTTGATCAGTCATCCTCGGTATTTAAAGGATGAGCTATATACTAATCTTTGGAGTTTGTGTTGAGAAATTGATTAGTTAAATGGTTTGTCACCCCATCCGGGAGTGAGGGTGATGATTGCGCCCTATTTTTTTAGGCGTAGTATGCCTCAAGACCCAAGAGGGGTCTACCATATACTGTCAGAATCTGTGGCATATTGGGGGTATACCAGATACCTAGTAGGAATAATGGGAAGGAGCGAAGGTGATAGATGAACTGACTTAATGGGGTAGTAAGGAATGAAAGAATCATTTTTAATTTGAAAGAACCACTAGCGATTTGACTCCGGACTAGAAGTAGAAAGGTTCACGTTAGGTTAACCAGTTTTGTATGATGGAAAAGTGACAAGCGGCGAGTGTAGGAATCTACAAGTAACTCTTCCTCACACCCGACCTCCCGAGTTGTCATGCCGAGGATAGCCGAGTGGGGATGGAATATGTTTGGGATACGAGACAAACTAGTTGGGCAATCTAATATCTTCAATATACACACTGGTGGAACTTACTTGCAAATCTAAGGCAAAGAAGGCCCTCCTAACACAGGCTGGTGTGATAGATGGGTTATCAAGGATGATTAGGTCAGCAGAGGCTCCCGTCAATATTGAGATGCTAGCGTGATTCAATCTATAGGTTGTGGAATACTGTGAGAAAAAGCGACACAGGATAGTTTGGTATATGTCTCGAGATCAACGGGGTCATGTAAGGTGGATGATGGATGTGAGTTGACTCTGTCGGCGGGTTCTGCGCCTCTGGTCAGGAACTCTTTGGCTTTGTTGGCTATTGCATTGTATCTAAGCGAGGATATTTGTTTTGATGATGATGAGGTGGAAGTGGGGTAGATCTGAATGCTGGTGTGTGTAGACCGGTCATGCTATGTCTCTAATTGACATATGGGTTTTGTTAGAGTTGCGGGATTTGTGGATCTTGCAACCTTATATTCATGGTTGTTTGAGATCTGCTTATGTTCGTATGCGTAAGTTCATTTCCTGATCACTGGTATCGAGTAATCATATGCTTTCTTAAGCTTCTATATTCAAAATTAATAGGTCATGTGATCTTCGGAGAGTACCTCACGGGTGTTCTTGCAACACTTTAAATCCTTAAAATTTATTATACTATATCTATGTGAGGATGTTTCTCCTGCGTCCCAGTTGTAGGACGAGAAGGATCACCGAAACGAGCGTTTGCTCCCTCTTTACGAGAACCCCTTCATGATCATATGGATGTTTACCTAGGGTAATCTGTATTTTGGTTGATTCGACCAAAGCGTATGCGCATAGTCATCTTCTATGTTTAATCCAACTCAGTTTGAAGACTGATTTCTGTGCGAAGCTTTACCATTGTTCGGAAGACTTAGATCCTAATATTTTGATCTATGTCAGTTATTTGCCTGTGATGAGATTGGGTTGGGGGCACGATTGGCTTGAATACGTATTCTCTGGGCTCCCTGAGGTCCACGTGATTATCATACAAAAGCAACAGTAAATATAATTAACAAAAATTTGCGAGAAAAATGGGGAATTTAAATCACTTTGAAGTATATCTATAGCATATATGATTTCTCTCTCCTTTTTGTATTTTGATGAACTTTATGAAGGAATTTTTAAAAGAGAAACTACTTTATCATACCTAGAATTTGATAATTAATCTAATAGCGAAATTAAAACAAACAAGATAAGCCGAGTGTAGCTATTTCTGCATGCATTTGTGAATCTATTCTAAACTTGATGAAATAATTGAATTAATCTATTTGCGAGGCTCTCGATCCTACCTCGAAGTGAGAAGTGAATCATAGTTTCCTAGAAACTATCAATCCCCATAAGCTTCACTGGCATTATTCGGGAGTAAATTGACTAAAATAAAGTGATTAGCTCACTTTATTTGATATGTTTCCTAACTAGAACTTTGAAAAGAATAGAACACGGATTCTCTGCGGAATAGTGGTGAATCAGATGGTGTGTGTGATTTTGTCCCCTTAGTGTGATCTCCTCATTCGCTTTGTGTTCACATGGATCCCGAGAAAAGCGTATAATTCTAGCATCAGCGAAGTAGATATTGGGATAAAGGCTCAAGATATAGGCCGTAATACGATGCGAGTAGGAGAGGGATAGTCTGATAGAGTCACGAGCTTGGCTTATGTAATTCCTAGTGGGATTTATTGTGAGTCATGCAACATGAAATGTCTAGAACACAGAAACTATCTGTTTGAAGAAAAAAACTTACTGACTTTAATGGCTTCTATTGAAAAAAACTATTCTACTCAATGGATTGGATAAAATGATAATACTTGCACTTGCACAAGATGGATATGTGGCTTACTAACAACAAAATAACACTAACTAGGCATGCACGAGAAGAAACTAAGAACTCTAAGAAAAATGAAAACTAAATCTATTGCATGAAGAGAAATTCAGGAGGAAAATTTGAGGGCCATTTTCTTGAGCACAACCCCAACTATTTATAGCATTTTCATTTACCCAAGTAAAAACCAAATGAGAACTCTTAAACTATAAATGATGGAAAAACACTATTCTAGGGAGCCCAGAATCATAAATGCAAGCTTATGGCGGTGAAAAGAAAGCTGGTAAAACATTGAAATTATGTGATTCGTGTTAAAATAACTCTACGGAAAACATGTAAGGACCGTAAGCCATAGCCACGAGTGGTGGTTACCGGTGGCGATTCTGAGGCTCCCGCCCTCCAGGTAGGGGCGGTGGTTTTGTCAGCTGAAGAGTAAAAGGCCAAGAAAAAGAGGGAAAATGGTAAAACAAAGCACAGCAGGGCTAAAGCGGGGCATGCACGGATGTTAACACACACTTGGAGATCTTTTTGGATCCCAGACACCTTGCGCGGAGACTGTATCGTCATTAGGGCACGTATTACATTGTTTCGGCGAGTAGTCACAGGTACCTTACTGATTTTGGAGTCACGTCTGAAACCTTCATTAAGCCACACTTTCACGCGGATGCACTACTGATAAAGAAAGTTACTGAAGAGCTCACACCTATTAATGCCATTTACACATGAAAAATCTGAAAACGTACAAAATTTACATTAACAAGCTATATATTTTACTCGAGAAACTCGGAGGAGGATGTAGCAGCTAGAGTAACAAACCATAGATCTCCATGATTCTTACTAGGTTGGATGATAAAATACATCCAACTATCTTGACGCATTACAGGTTCTCGAAAAGAAAGAAAGGTAGTTGATTCTCTGCTGGCTTTGATCCCCCACTAATCATTTATGGGACCATTAAATCCTCCTAAGTAGGGGATGTATGATCCATGATGATATAGAAAAACACACCACTTCACCCAGTATTTCATTCCATCACCGAGAAGGATAATTAAAGGAAAAGGAAGAAAATAGGAGGTAAGCGATTCATTGTTATGGATAGAACCACTACTCTGCAAAAATATAGTGGAGGTTGTAAGCGCCACCACCTATAGGGTGGTAGTTCCTATAACCTTTACTTGACCAAGGCGGATGTCCTGAAACTCTTGGTCTACTCATGGTGGTGGTCATGACATGTCAGAAAAACGAAGAAGAATGAAGCATGAATGGACTTGGATTTGAAGAACCCAACTATTTCTCTTCCCTAAGCATGACCTTTCACATTCTCGGTCACGTAGGAGGACATGGGAGAAGAGCCCGTAAATATAAGGAGGAGAAAGATAATTTATATTCGAATATCGAGAGAAGACCAAAAGAAAAAGTATTAATAATATGAGAGAAAGTGAGCATATATTCTTTAGGGTTGGAGTGGAATTATAGAGAGCAAAAAGGTGTAAGAAGACAACAAAAGAAGTAATTAGAATAAGTTTTATATTTCTTCTTTTTTCATACTTATTATAATCTATCTGATCTTGATTAATTAGACATAATCTTATCTGAAGTGGGAAGAAAGAGTAGTTGATCCCTTGGACTAGTTTTCCTCATTTTGAGGTTTCCAAGATAAACAATCTGTGTGCATGTGTAGAAATATTTTAGGATTTCTCATTAATTTTGAAACAAATAATCACTAGTTAATCACTCACTAAATCTTTAATATTCATGAAAAATTCATTTTCCAAAGTAAAAATTAGAACTTAACATATTTATGTGATTCCGTATAGTAACTCCAAAGTAGTAAGTTTACTTTGAGATCAAGTGATGATCTAAAATCCTTTTCGTACTTCATTTACGCTACATCACAATGATTCTCTATCAATGATACACTCTCCTACACTATAGAAGCAACATTCTTTAATTTCTTCCTTCTATAAGTTATTAGAGGAATTCCCCTCTAAGATCGGCCAACTTCTTGGATTTGTGAATCTCCATGAACTATAATAGGTGAAGGATTTTGATCTCTTATGCCTTTTTCTTTTTCCCCATATCTCTATCAGGTATCTAAATTATACTTGAATTCTTTCCCCATCCTTTAGAGTGAATAGTCTCTGAGGGAGCTATTGAAAATTCTGATATATGGAAGGTATGTATTCGATGTGAATGATATTAAGAGGTGTTATTCTAAGGCATGAAGTCCTCAGACTGTTGTGATAACTTCTGAGAGATATGTTTTCCAATTTATAGACTCACTTACATGGATAAACTCTATTCATATGCATGCCTTTGAGGAGTGATATCATTTATCTAAAGATCCATAATGGACTCCACATGATCAATGACCTATAATATCTTATCTCGAATCAGGCGGTATTACATGCTTCAGAGCTCATTATACAAATCCTATATACATTTTCACGACACAGGGTTATACATGGTTGAGATGCTCAAAATGTATATCACCACAACTAACTGTACTTTCACCACATAGTCATTAATACACCCTTGTTACTGTACAGGACTTCATTAACCTTTAAATAATCCTTTATTAAGTAAATCAAATAATTTATTAACCCCCAATGAATGATATCCCTCTTGCTTTACACGATCTCTTATGAGGATTATTTCCATGACATCTTTCTATATACGCAGCATGGGTAAAAGTACAACTGAATAAATTTGATCATATTATGTGTTATCAACTTTCAAGGCCCATGAATGATCCTTCAAATATGCATTTAACATTCTCTACAAAAGCTAAAATTCCATCAGAGAATGTATGGACATTTATAAACATAGTCTCTGATTGTACATATTCTTCTATCTTAGCATCTAGGTCATGAGAGGTTTCCTCATATTCATATGAGATCTAAACCATCATTTGGATGAGATAACTACATGAAGACCACTCTATATTATACCTATAACATTCTTGTGATCTCAAGGACTTCATTATTATACATCCCACAATTATTTGAAATAGTGTTTCTTCGATGTTACCTGAAAAGAGACATATTTGAAACATAGTAAGACAAGACATTATTCATGATGCATTAAGAATTACACTCTTGGGCAAGCCACATGCTCTATACCTCTATACCATCTCTGTTAAAGTCATTTTGCATGATCTTTGTATCCTAATATCCTATTCCCTATATATGATAATCCTATAATTTCAATTACACACACGCTGCTATTCTTAATGTATAGTTGTGACTTAGCTTTTGAACTTTGGCCCATACTGACTTATGGCATAATCATCCCCTAAGAGTAAATTATCTCACACTTTCATGATAACCCTATACCCATATTTGGATCAACTTGTTTGGCCATTATTCAACATATCCGCAGGCCTTAATTTACACTCTTTAGAATGCTACCTGAATTTATAATACATTATTTTCCCGATTATGACTCTTGGCACTCTCTTTGTCAAATTTGGTGAGCATAAGCGAACTTGAGTCACCACTTCTATTAATACCCTCTTTGCATCCAACTTGAAACCTATTTGAATCAGAAAATTATACCATGTCGTGAATTATTTCCAACATTTTATCTCTATATTCAGAAATTAGGAACTTTCAGATGAAATAACTTTGCTGCCTCTCCTTGTTAGAGTGCCCCGATGGTAAGCTAAGACAAAGGATACTTCTAGATCCCATATGTCCAGGTTTAAGAGCTCAAAATTGACCTGTTTCTGGATCAAAATAAAGTATCGATCACCTTGTTGAGGCTAGTTCCCATTGCTATCCAATATTCAACTAAGAGATCCTTGCTGAATCCCCTTATATTTCTACTAGATATCATGTGTTACCTTCATATGCATGATGATTGATCAAGTCAGGAAGCTCGTTTTTTATGCACTCATTATCATGGGTAGAATTCATATGAAACATTAGGTTAGTAATGATAGGCTCCTTTGACTATGACCTTAATTACATCATCTTCACGATGGATCAGAATGACCTAGAATATTATGGACTCCCAAGGTATCATATCTTGTGGTGATAATATGATGACATGAAGATATACATGTACTTTCTATTGGTAGTTTAGATCATATTTGTTTCACTGTTAGCCGATTGAGTAATGTTATACCCACTTCATAGCTTCATAATACACCCATATACTATCTATGGGGAATACTTGATTCATGTACTTATAGATTAACAGATAACATTTTCATTTACTACCCTCCACTTTTTACTTCAGAATGAACTTTCTGAGATATTCATCAAACCTTTAAGTTTGAAAACATATATTAGTTCACGAATCATACTACAAAGGCACCCTTCATGGATGTCATTTGACATAATACGGGGATTATTTGGGACATAAACCAAATTACCTCTTACACTCACTTAAGACATCGGGTATTCGGATTACCAATTTTTGACATGTCCATAGACTGGATCTAGATATAATCTTGAAGGGGGAAAAGAAGTGTTTGATTCAAGCCCAATCTCATTAATTAGCCTCATCGAGGTTCCTTCTATTACGGGGCCTTTAAGCTCAAGTTAAACTATGTAAATCTTCCTCGTTTAGGTAACTTAAACTTATGGCACTTATATTAATTAATATAACTATTACTAAGTTACTCTATTTTATGGATTTTGAATGTGCATGTTAATCTCTTGGATACAATGAAATGATTAATAGTGCTTTTCTATGAATGTCATACTTGTTTGCAAGAAGTTGTTATATGTTACCACTAACATGCAACCAAAGAAACTCTATCACAATGTAAAGGGACTCATCCACAACAACTGACATGCAACAATTGGGACTCATCCACAACAAAGCACCTGCAACCAAAGGAGAAGAACACACATAAAAAAGACCGTGATTGTGGGAAGCTTGATCAACATGGATACTTCACCTGAGTTTGCACATATCAATAAAGAAGTAGTTATGACAACAAGAAGTAGATCTCATGCCAATACCTTGATTATGCTCTACAACTACATTGTGGAACTAGTTGATTTAACTTGATAATTGATTGTTAGAATGAACAATTAGTTATGTTGTTGTATTAGAACACCTTTTCTCAGTTTTGATTGCATGCATAAGAATCTATGGATTTCTTGGTAGTGATATTTTACTTAATCAAAATGTAATTGTTAGTTTGAATGAGTCTCTTCATGTCTCTGTTGAATATAAAGAGAATGACGAGACTATAGTAGATATCGATCCATAGTTAAGGAATTGTTGTAAGTTTCATTCTAAATCTTCATGTTGATGAATAAAATATGAGTTCTATCATTTTTTTGTAGACACAAGCCTTAGGAAGGGTTAGCACCCAAGGTAGGCCCACTTGTGGTTTGTTAAACCCCTTTTTTTTTGTTTGTTGTTTTAGTTCCTTGCATGCATAGATTAGAATTGCAATAGTTCATTCCTTTACTTATGTTATGATTTTATCTATTTTATTACTTAGTTGTAGAATTTCCTTTCATCTGCAACAATGTAGTTTATTTTTAGCATTTATATTTCCAATTTTGTGACAACAATCTTTTAGTTTATACCTCTTAAGCACACTGTAATTGTGTATACAACACTAGAAGAGTTGAAAGTTTTACGTCCCTAGGTTTGATGAATAAATGACTGTGGATTAGTGAACAACATATTAATTTTTGAGTTAATTTGCACCACCATTTTTGGCATTGTTTTTGGGGACACTACCAAGTTATTAGGTTTTTATGAGGGTTTTTCATTCCTTAGAAAGTAGTCTAGGTTTTAGGAATTTACCTCAAATTAAACCCCCAACTAATTACCATTGAATGAGTTGAGTAGTTGATGCATGCACCATCCAAGGGATGCCCATGGTATATTTTTACCTAATCCACAAGTAGCAAAAAATCTCTTCATTTACCTCTCTGAATATTATGAAGAAGAAGAAGAAACCTCTGTACTGGTTTTTTTTGAAGACAATCCTCCAAGTGATAATTTTTGTAGCTTGCTCCCGAAACTAGGATGATGAAAGAAGAAGTAGACCAAAATGCTCAAAATGGGGAAACCACCTTGAATTCCCCATCACTAACAATAATACAGCTACTGGAATGAAGAATATTTCTCCATCATCCTTGCCAAATTTCCATGGAGCTATGTCAGAAGATCCAGACACCTTTCTCTTTGAGTTTGATGTTTTGTGCAGGAGCTATGATTATACCACTGATGCACATAAATTGAAATTGTTTCTACAACACTCAAAGATGTAACTTTAAGGTGGTTCATGGGATTGGGAAGGAATGTTGTTACTACATGGGCACAAATGAAGGAGAAGTTCCTCAATAAGTACCAAGACTATTGCAAACCAACAACAGAGGAGGTGATGAAATCTACAAATGCAACAAAAAGAGGATGAACCATTAGAGGACTATTTGGAAGGTTCTGTTGCATTTAGAAGTCAAAACACACCATTGACATACCACTGACTCCCTCAAATTACTCTTTTTGAAGGGACTCAGTGATGAAGACATGGATGCTCTGGATCTGATAGGAGTAGGAGATATTTCAAAGGCTAGTTTTGAAGAGATATGTGATGCCTGTAAAAACTATTCAAGAGCTACCATGAAAAGAGTAAGGAATGTAAGATCAAGAGGTGGATTTCTACCAAAACAATGGGGGACATCTCTAAGTTAGAGATTGTTAGCATGTTCAAAAACATGAAGCAAGAGATTGTTAATGATATGGCTAATCAACTGGATGCTCTACATGCCAAAAAAAAGAAGAAAGAAGATGTAGAAACAACACTCACAGAGTACTTCCATGCATGTAGAAGGAAGTAAATCAGATTGTAGATGTAGAGAATTGGCCAACATTTCTCAAGAAAGAGAGGCTTCACCTGATTTTAAAATGTTGGAGACAAGAAGATGGGAAAGTTTTCTATGTTTCTCAAAGGAAACCATGGCCACCAAGGCAAGGAGGTATGACACAAGACCCTATGCATTCATTTCAAAATTGGTCTAATAATTCATATATGCAGCCCCCACCTTGGGCTAACCCTCAAGGATGGGCCCCATATCCTAACCAATACCAAACAACAAGTGGAAACCTCCATACCAAGGCCAACCACAACAACAATGGAAACAACCTCCCCAATCATGGAAACAACCATAGAGGGGACAAAGTGGAATAACCCACCTCCTAATTACCAACAAGCTTATCAACAACCTCCTTATCAACAACAAAAAACAAGCTCTGATGCCTAATCCCCAATCAAGATCCCAACCAAAAGCTACACAACTACCTACTCAACCAACACCTAATCCTAACAATAAAGTTACTCAACCAACCTATTCCATTGAACCAACTCAATACCCTACCTATTTTGTTGATATCAACAATATCCATCTTCACTCAAGAAGAGCACTTCCTTCACCAATTGGACCTACCATTACTAAAATTGTAGAAGAACCACAAGTTGTTGCATGATGACCCACAAAAGGAAAAGATGTTTGCAGATGATCCTGCAACAACAACGCACGAAATTCTAAGCAAGCATAAAACACAGGATAATGAGCCACCATTTCCTGAAAGGTTACAAGAAAAAAGAAGACTGACCTCATATTAGAATCTGATTCTGACTTTTTCAATCATCTCAAAGACATTTGTGTCAAAATACCATTGATACAAGCTATTAAAGGATGTGCCCATCTACAATAAGCTAGTTAAGGACCTATGCATTAAGAAGCCAAGAAGGAAGAGGAAAGACCCATCTATTATACAGGTCATTGGGAAATTAGTTGATATTATGCTTGGGAACTCAAGTTCTGCCCAAGTATATTGATCCAGAACATCCCTCTAGTAAATGTCACAATCAATGGTACAATGATAAAAAAACACATTGATTGACCTAGGGGAAACAATAAATGTAATGAAAAAAAAATCATGGATGATTTGAAATTGGAAGGATTAAGACCAACAACCACAGTCTTGTAGCTTATGAGACAGATCAATAGTAAATCCTAAAGGAGTTTTGGAGGATGTGGTAGTAGTGGTAGACTGGGAGTACCTGACTGACTTCATTGTTCTCCACCAAAAGCAAGCTTAGGAGGATATCCTATCATCCTAGGAAGATCGTGGTTAGAAACTGTTGATGCATTCATTAGATGTAGATCTAGAAATATGATCATCTCTAATGGAAGTGGCACCAAAAATCTTATGCTCTACCCCCTACACAACCATTCAATGAAGAAGACCAAACCATTTGGGTGGAAGAACCAAAAGAAGACCAAGAGCTCAGTTCAATAACTCATGATGTTGGAGAAGTCATGCATAATAGAAGGACAGAGAGGAGGATGTTGTTATTTCAAAATTTTCTACAGAATAATTATGGTAAGAATGAAGAAGAAGATGGAAAATTGCAATGCATAAGTTGTCCTAAAAATCAAATCTTGCCGCAAAAAAGTACTAAGAATGTTCCAGGTAAGAACTGCATCCTACACCAACTTCTTCCACATGATTGTATCTTGAATTCTATAAGTAGAAACATATGCTCCATGAATGATCTTTCTAAGCAAGTGGATATTACACTAGGAAAGCCACTCAATGTGAAAAAACATTAAGCATGCATGCAACAAACAATTGTTAATTGCACTTCTCAAAAATCATAGGACAACATTTGCATGGGATTATGGAGACATGCATGGAATCCATCCTAAACTTTGTACTCATAAGATATACATCAAGGAAATTGCAAGCCAATAAGATAACCAAAGGAGAATGAACCCAACAATGAGGGATATAGTGAAAGAAGAACTAAAGAAATTATTGGATGTTGGATTCATATATCCAATTTTAGATAGTCAATGGGTGTCACCACTTGTTATTGTACCTAAAAAGAATGGAAAATGGAGAATCTACATGTAGACTATAGAGAGTATGAATGCAACAACAAAGAAGGATCATTTTCCACTCCCTTTTATTGATCAGGTACTTGAACACTCTTGCTGGAAAAAAAAGTTTTCTTTTCTAGATGGTTACAATGGCTACAACCAAATTCAAATTACACTAGAGGATCAAGACAAGACCACATTCACATGCCCATGGGGAAATTTTGCATACTTTGTTCTTCCCTTTGGTCTGTGCAATGCACCTGCCACATTTTAGAGAGTAGTTCTTAGCATCTTCTCATATCTAACCAATGATTGCATGGAGGTATACATGGATGATTTTATAGTCCATGGAAACACTTTTGATGAAGCAATGAAGAACTTAGACAAGGTTCTCAAGAGATGCAAGGAGCATAACTTGTCTTTGAGCAATGAAAAATGTTATATGATGATGTCTGAGGGGATAGTGTTAGGTCATTATCTATCATCTGCTGGAATCCAGGTAGATCCAACAAAAATATCAAGTGATTATAAACCTGCCAACACCTAAAAAGTAGAAGGATGTAAGGAGCTTCTTGGGCCATGTTGGGTATTATAAGATTCATTCAATATTTTAGCAGAATTACAACACCATTATTTTTTTTTTGGGAAAGGATGTTGCATTTGTATGGACAGAGAAATGTGAAGTTGCATTCCAAACTTTGAAGCAAATGCTAACTTTTGCACTTTTTAAGAGGACCAGATTGGAGTTTTCCATTTCATATACACATTGATGCCTCAGATCATGCCATTGGAGTTGTTTTAGGATAGAAAGATGGGATACTCAATTATGCAATCTATTATGTCAAGTAAAACTATGCAGCATGTTGAGCTTAACTATACGGTCATTGAGAAGGATTTTTGGTAGTTGTATATGCCATCAACAAGTTTAGGCACTATATCATGGGATATCCAATATTTATCCACACAGACCATGTTTCCATTAAATATTTGATCAACAAACTAGTTGTAAGTAGCAAGGATAATCAGATGGTTTTTTCTCTTACAAGAGTTTGATGTAACAATTGTTGATAAGCCTGGGAAAGACAATGTTGTAGAATATTTTCTCTCAAGAATGGAGAATAATAATGAGGAAGTAGTAGTGGATGACTCTTTCCAGATGAACACTTGTTTTCCATTTCCACCAAGACACCTGGTATGTTGATATAGCCAACTATTTGGTTTAGGTAAGACACCTCCACACTATCTATATTCTGAAAAGAAATATATTGTTGAGAAAAGTGTGAATTTTTCTTGGATAGTTGGTTTCCTATTCCACACAAGGGAAGGATAATGTTATGAGAAGATGTATAGATGATGAGGAAATTTATGATGTCCTCAAATCTGCCATAGTGAGCCATGTGGAGGACACTTTTTTAAAAAAGAACAATGCAAAAAAGTATTAACAATAGGGTATTATTGGCCTACACTACACAAGGATGCAACATTGTATGCAAGAAGATGTGATAAGTGCCAAAGAATGGGAAAGCCTACCAAATCAGATGAAATTCCATTGCAGCCTCAACTAGTATTATTGCAACCATTTGACAAATGGGGATTGGAATTTATTGGTCCCATAGATCCTAAGTCTCAAAAAAAGAGTACATTCTGGTGTGCACAGACTACCTCACCAAATGGACAAGAAGTAAAAGCATTACCAAATCAAAAGAGTGAAAAAGTTACAAAATTCCTATATGACCATATCTTTACAAGGTATGGAGTGCCAAGAGAGATTGTCATAGATCAAGGTACCCACTTCGCTATTGAAGTTATTGTTGATTTAGCTAAAATATGAAATCAGGCATAGGAATTCCACACCTTATCATCCACAATCCAATGGCCAAGATGAAGTAACAAACAGAGAAATTGAGGCCATCTTGACAAAGACTATTTGCATGCACATAGAAGGGATTGGTTAGAAAGACTTCCAGAGGTAGTTTGGGCATTCAATACCACATGGAAAACAACAACTAGATTCACACCTTTTGAGCTATTATATGGTAAGATTGTTGTTCTCCTATTGAGTTTGAGCACAAGACATTAAGAACTGCATTAGAATTGGGCATAGATTTTTTTGAAGCTCAGAGGAAAAGGATTCTTCAACTCAATGAGTTGGATGAAATGAGGAGGCAGGTTGTTCATAATACAAGAGGTGGTACAAAAACAAAGGATCAAGTGGCATGACAGGTTCATCAAAACAAGGCAATTTCAAGAAGGTGATTGGGCACTTCTCTTTGACTCCAAATACAAGGACCACATGGGAAAACTCAGGACAAGGTGGCTAGGTCCATATGAGATTGAGAAAATATTTCCCAATGGAGTTGTGAAACTCACCACCATTGATCTGTGAGATTCAAACTATTGGTAAATGGTCATAGATTGAGGTTGTATAAAAATCCAACTGATAAGAACACCTTCATCCAACAAGTTCAGAGGAGGCCAAAGCAGGATGGAAATGAGAACATCAGAATTGAGGACAAAAGTTGAACCTGTTTGGTTCATCTTCTAAATTTTAGAGGAATGAGATCTTCAAGTGGCCTTGGTTTATCCAGCTTGCTTTGGATACCCCTAGAGGAGGAATAAAAGTGATGTGATCATCCTTCATGGTGATCAACACCACTCACTAACATGTTTTATTTTATTAGCATTTTTGTTTTGTAGGATTTGGAGTATTTGTAGCAAGGAGTGCATAAATCTTGATGAAAGGAGGTGGTGCAAAGACTAGAACATCCACTTGCAGAAGCAGCATGCAGCCAAATCCCTGTTTTTTTTCATTTTTGATAGAACCTTGATTGTATGAAGAATCAAAGAGCCCAGTTAAATGAGCACAAAGAGATGAAGATAGTTAGCACTGAAAAATTCAATCTTCCCTCTCTCGGGAATTAATTGAATTCATTATGGAGCTTATTCTATACAACAACACCTACAAGCAATAGATCCTACAACAACACTACTTGCAGCCATACAATACCTCAACATGCAGCCTCATGCATGCATGCATCCAAGGGCGTGAACTCCAACAAGGCACATGTCACAATCATTCGTGCATATATCTGAGTTAAGTGCACTCGATTTCCTTTAATAAAGTAGCACTAGAATAATTATATTTAATTAATATATGTGCCAAGTTATCAATAAAATTTATTAACCATAATGTTCCACCACCTCCTATAATGTGACATGTCTCCCATGTCACCCCATGATATCACAAAACCTCACTTCACACATGTGGATATATTTCAATTCAAATTAATGCCCACTTTTCAAGCTATGCGTGCAAAATTGGTCACAAATTTTGAAAAGGAAAACACTTGAGTTCTTCCATTCATTCAAATTTTGTATAATCAATTCCAAGTGAAAGACCTCTTGCTTCACAGAGTTTGTAGAATTTGTAGAACTTAACAATGGGGGAGACTTGATAAGAAATGAACCTACAAACCATTCACAACTTTGGAATCAACCAAAAATTCTACAAGTACTTTCATGATAGTGGTTGGATGGATTACATCAATAAATTCCAAGGTTTCAATGAGTCTATGGTCACAAAATTTTCCACCACCTTCAGGGATGGGAAAGAAATAGTAAAGGTTTGCAAGTTAAGGTTGATGATGAAATATTGGCTGTAGTCACTGGACTACCAATGGAAGGTGAAATGTTTCCTGCAAAATCCAATCCAGAGGAAGCTCACGCAGAGTTTGTAGATGAGGATGAAAACTTTGTGATAGAAGATAAACAAGGTACTCTATGAAACTTCTTTAAAACCCTTTTGGGAAGATGTGTCAAATTATATCATAAAATATTTTACCTATGTGAGGTCGATATTCATGGTTAAATATTGTCCATTTTAAACTACTAAATCATTTGAAGAATGGCAGAAATGTGAATGTACCAAATTTCTTGCATGAGAGTTTGAAGAAGATGAGTAGGAATCACAAAGGGGAAGTCTTCCTTGTCTCATCATTGCCTTGTCACTTTAATTGTAAAACATGCATTGGAAACTGAACATCCTACAATAAATTGGGGAGAATTTTCTAGAGAAAAGCATATTAATGATCTATTGGGGAAGGGTAAGAAAAAGAGAAGAAGCTCAACTAGTTCTTCTATGCCTCCACCTGAACCCTTAGCTTCACCTCCATTTATCAAAAACCCATACTCTGTAGAAACCCCCATTCCTTCATAAGCTTCCATACTTGAAGAAACACCCATCCATGAAAAACCTCCATCTCCAAAACAAGGTCCTAGACCAATATCTCCTGATAGGGTTCTAGTTGTTAAAGCATTGCTAAATATATCAACACCAGAGTCCTCTTCCTCCAAAGGTAAATGAAAAGCCTCAACTAAAGTCTCTTGAGCCATCCAAGAGGTCAAATAGCTTAATACTAAAAATACCAAAACCTCAAGGCCTAGTAGAAACATTCAAATTTTCTAGACAAGTGATGAAGAGGACTAGAAAAGAAGGAGGAAGCTATTCCAATGGAAGTTGATCAAGAAGTCATATAAACACAGATGAAGACACATAGTCATGGAGGAACAAACCAAGGAAGTGGAAAAGAAAAAGGAGGAAGAATTAGGTGATAACCTGCTAATGAGTGCCCTACTGAACCAATTGAGGTTCAAAAAGAGGTTGTTCATATTGGGGAAACCCACATGCAACATGAAGAAGAAGTGTCAATTGAAGAAATTGAGGATGTAACCAATGTTCATAAGATCCCCTGATGAAAAATAGAGGTTGTTCATGCACAACATGAAGAGGATATAATAACAAAAAATTTGAGGAAGAAGTAACACACATGTGGCTATAGATAATGAAGAATAGCCTAAGGAAGGAAGTGTTAACAAAAAATACATACAAACACAAACCAATGCCATGGATACTGAAGAAATTTTTCCACTTGATATAGAAGATACAATTGAAAACATTGTCCAAACCTTTGAAATAGAACTTTTGATGAATCTATTGAGCTAATGCACATAGATAGTCCTCCATAGTTTCCCTAGATATAGCTCATGTAATCTAACCTTGTGTCTCCACCAATGCCACCACCCAACCTGCAGCCACAAGTTGTCATAAAAGAATTTTTTAGAGAGCCTCCTAGGCCAAAATGTAGAAATATGGCAACCCAAACCAATTTAGAATATTGGGTGTAGAAGTTTGAGAATTATTTTAACAAGCTACAAAGAAGGTGGGAAAGGGAAAAGGAAGAGTTACTCTTCCAACACCAACAGGATCTAGAGGAAAAAGATAGACAACTAAGGGCCAAGGAAATGAGATTGCAAGGCTTAAAAAGAAACAAGAAGCTACAATTTAGGTAACAAATGAAATATTCAAATGTAGACCACCATCAAATATTTATGTTGTCTTTTTAAAGGAACAAATGTTGCAATTGAAATACACTTGTATCAACAATGACATACCATTTGATATCAAGTGGAGCCAGGCCTTTCTTTAGAATATATCTAAAAATTCCCCATGAGATCTAGTTACTTCTTTGTGAATTGTATATGTTTAATTATGCTTTAGAATATGACAAAGACTAGATCCCTATTCTCTACATTGGGGATGTACAAGTTTAGGCACTATGTTCTTACTTCAACAATGAGTATATATAGGAAAAAAAAATGGTGGAGTATAGACAATTGTGCAAAGAACAACCATTGATGATCAGAGTAGAGGAAGGAAATACCAAGGAAATGATTGAGAGTATGGTAAATTTATGAAAGAGCAGAAAAAATAAAACAGAGGGTATATAGATGATGAGAGAAGAAGTCCATGATGAGGTCAAGAGATCACATTAGGTTCAATGGTGTGGAAATAGTGCAGGCATGCAGAAGAAGATGGGAAGAAATATCACTAGAGATGAAGAGAAAAGAAATGCATTCATATCCAAACATTATCCCAAACTCTCCAGAGAATCAATCCATATATTGAGGTAGCAAGGGGATGTGGAAAAACTTGGTTCCCTATTGGATATTATCCACCAATTTTCCACTATCCAATACCTCATTGGTCTGGGACAAAGAACTGAATGAGGAATTACAGGAAAGGGTAATGGAAAAATTTAGAAGGAATGCATGTTATTTATTTAATGAACCAGAAGGAACATCCACTCCCAATGATTTCAAGTGATGATATAGTATCATACAAGTGGATTCCCAAGAAAGCAGAAGATAGGAAATGAGAATGCTTGAATGGGGACATTCAAGAAACTAAGTCTGGGGGTGTGATGAGACCCTTTAATTACTATTTTAATTGTCTCATCTATTGTATATTTTGTATACCCTTGCACTTTTTTATCCCTTGTTATCCTGTCAAACATTTCCACTTGAACTTAAACTTATGGAACTTATATTAATTAATATAGCTATTACTAAGTTACTCTATTTTATGGATTTTGAATGTGCATGTTAATCTCTTTGATACAATGAAATGATTAATAGTGCTTTTTTGAATGCCATACTTGTTTGCAAGAAGTTGTTATATGTTTCCACTAACATGCAGCCAAAGAAACTCTGTCACAATGTAAAGGGACTCATCCATCAAAGAACTGACATGCAACAACTGGGACTCATCCATATTAAAAACACTGCACCAAAGGAGAACACACACATATAAAAGACCGTGATTGTGGGAAAATTTGATCAACATGGATACTTCACCTATGTTTGCACATATCAATAAAGAAGCAATTATGACAACAAGAAGTAGATCTCACGCCAATACCTGATTATGCTCTGCAACTACAACTATGGAACTAGTTGATTTAACTTGATAATTGATTGTTAGAATGAATAGTTAGTTATGTTGTTGTATTAGAACACTTTTCTCAGTTTTGATTGCATGCATAAGAATCTATGGATTTCTTGGTAATGATATTTTACTTAATCAAAATGTTTCATTCTAAATCTTCATGTTGATGAATTCTTTGGACCCACGGAATATTAACTAAGTATGAAGGCGTGTGGGCACGTAAGAGACCCAAGTTATAGAAGGGCGTGCAGGGAGG
Organism: Taxus wallichiana var. yunnanensis; assembly: GCA_018340775.1. Lineage (NCBI taxonomy): Eukaryota > Viridiplantae > Streptophyta > Pinopsida > Cupressales > Taxaceae > Taxus > Taxus wallichiana. The sequence continues at coordinate 285,862,252 of CM031243.1, read as the reverse complement.
AAAGAACATAGGAGGAAGAGTTAAGGAGGCATATGGTTCGCTTAGAGATTGCATGAAAGGAGGTTCGGAACTTAGCCGATTTAAGTAGAAGGAAGAACACGTGAAAGTGTGATCGATTGCTGGCGATGGATAAGATGTCATCCTGAAATAGGTGGCTCGGAAAGAGCATGCTAGTGATGGGATATTCTAGAGATATAGTCAATTTTACTCACACTATAAAAGGAAGGAATCCCATGCTGCACCGGCCTATCACCCAGGTAGAAGTTGAGTGCTCACTCGAGGCTACATGCAAGTGTCGAGTCTCTCTTTTATGTGAGTTTTAGTAGAATTATTCATCTATAAGATTAATATAAGAGTATTCGGAAAGAATTTTAGAAATACAAAATTAGAGGGCTCGGAGAGCGACCTCTAGATCCTTGTAGTTTCTTAGGAGCCAGTGTTTTAATATGCTCCATAACATATATTGTAACAGTGAAGGAAAGATACAATCATTCATCCATAGTATGAAAGGAAAGAGAACTCCTATGAATGAATTATACATAAAACCCACTAATATTCATATCTAATTACAATAGGTAACCTCATTGTAATCATCATTTCATTACAAAGAGCCATAGAGATCAGGACAGCGATCATGCACATCACTAGGCTTGTATAATTATGCAAAAAAGAAAAAGAAATTACTGATGCTTAGCTTAGTACATTCCTCTCGCATCAAAGTTCCACTCGTAGTAATCCTCTGAGCTTCACCCATGTTATATTTCTTTTTGTGTACCCTCCTATCTTCTCCTCTTATGTCTATCATTTCATCCTCTTTTCTCCTCATAGCTTCATTTTTTACGGTCATAGGAACTTGTATTTATCACCTTCCCACGTTGCCCGACTCGCCTTACCGTGCCCTCGGATCCATCACCCAAGTGTCGAATGTGGTCCTGTAAATGAGCATGTTTCCTCAAGCACAGGCTCTCACTCCATCTCATGATGATCTTCTAGAATATCCCATCAGCGCGCATGCTCTTTCCTAGGACACCTATTACTAGGTGGCATCTTATCCATGCCTGACCGATCATGCTTTTCACATGTTTTTCCTTTGTTGCTTAAATTGGATAAGTCCCAAAACTCCTTTCACGTGCCACGTGAACCATATGCCTCCTTAACTCTTCCTCCTACATGTTTTTGCCTTACACGCCCTTCTATAACTGGGGTCTCACACACCCACACGCCTTCATACTTAGTCAATATTCTAGGGGCCCAACATCACCCCACATTATGCTTGTTCTCTGCCTTGGAGACATTCTACTTGACCAAGGTGCAAGTTGGTTCAATGGAAGCAAGATGTAGACAAATATTACAAAAATGAATAATAAATGAAAGAATAGGGAAAGAATGAAGAATGGGGAGGACATTAATTTAGAAGGTTAGGGAAAGTCATCCTGTGCCAGATCTGCCTCGGCTTGTTCCATATCCTTCTCCTTCTAGCATAGGTCACCCACTAAGGTGCTTACTTCATCAAAGCTTAGACCAGCTCCATGGGTGCCGAAGGTGTCCAAAACTTGTTCCATTTCCTTTCCCAAGTCTCATAAGCTTTTCCATTCTCCTATGTAACTTGGGGGGTATAGTTCCTTCAGCCATGCCTTAGTTGAACTTGTTAAAGCTTCAACCGCCTCTGATTTCTTTTATACCTCGGCCAGAACCTTGTCCCTTTCCACCCTATTCCCCTTATTCTTTTCCTGGAACTACTTTATCTCTACTTCAAGTGTGGTAACCAAAGATCTTGCCACCTTATCTTGATCCAGCGCGTAATAATGAGTATGTGACCTGCAGATTAGCAGGTGTCCTTGATCTCCATAAGTACTTGATTTTACTTGAAAACAAGTGTTATCACTTTTAATCATTCCTCCTTCAAGCGTGTGGCCACTTCCTATGTAGATTTCAATACCAGGGTTGCCTCTTCATGGTGAGGACGTACGTTAAGTATTCTAAACATTCGATGTCAATGCATACCAGCAGGGCGCACAGGCATTAGATCTAGGTGTTTATAAATGATGGCACTTTTTATTGAGTCTACTTTCTTATAGACCTCTGAACCTTTTCCTTATCCTCCTTTGGCTCGTGCTTTAGCCATGCACTGTGATTAATTCCTCCTATTTTAAGCACAGCCACCTAATAGCCAACTCTTCCTCCTTAGCTAGCTTTCCCTCTAAAGCCCTTATGTTGTTGTTCTATGTGAATAGCCTTGCCTCTGTTTCCACCATGACCTTGTTTAGAGTATTGTAGACTTTCTCGATCCCCGAGAGCTCACAGGCATTCACTAAGGGTTGCCTCCCTTATACTACTCCGGGTAGCATGATAAGTGCCTTTTGCCAAATTTCAAATTACGGCTCGTCGACGTGGGACTCAAATGCCCGAAAGCCTCATCTTTGTCTGGGGTATGAGCCCTCCTTCTCAAACAATCTCATAGCTATAAATATTTTCTTTGGGTATCATGCTCTAGAATCATGTGCATAACACCTTCCTTGAATCATCCACGTAGCCCATTATCTACCTCTATTCTATATCTAGAGGTCTTCTAACCGAGCATGTGCCTTTGGGGAAGCTAACTATCAGAGTGGGGCCTCCTAGGCTATCATGTCCTTTTTCAATGCTCTCCTCCGTCCCTTCCTTTAGCTCCTATGTCGATGCTATGCTCTAACTCTTTGTCTATGAGGGCCTTGATCATCTTCTTCGCTACTTGCTCTGCCACTTGATTATCTCTTTGCTCCTTTGTAAAATATGTGGCTCTCTACCCCTCGACATCCCTCTCATCTGCCGTTGTATCTTCAGTGCCTTCATCACCTTATGTGCCTTTTCATTGTGTGAATATGAACTCTTTCTTTTCATCCCCACTCACTTCCTCCAGTCATAGACACTAATTACATGAGGTTCTAGGGGGTTCCGTGTCTTTCTTTATCACTTCCTCCTCATCGCCACCTCCTTCACTCTTATGCTCTTCTTCTCCTAGGTATCTCTCCAAGTTGTCGGTCACCTCCAAGTTAGCTTCTTTATCTACCTTCTACTTCTTCCTGAGAGGTTACTTCTAGTCAAGAGAATATTCCTTGTCTTCTTCCTCTTGTGACTCCTCCGTGGTGGTGGGTTGTTCGGTACCTATACTTCTAGCGTCTTTTCCTTTACTAGAGACTTATTTTTCCAAACATAGGTTCTTGGCTTGGCACTCATAGAAGGCATGCTCACTTTCTGAGCAGTTGGTACACTTGGTGCTCCTTCCTCTCCTCTACCCCTCTTCTTAGACACTGGCTTCTTCTTTCCCAAGGGGTCTTGAGGTATTGAGATCTCATCCACAAAGTATGCACCATTCTCAAACTTTGGCCTTATGCACATGTATACGTGAGTCGCGGATCCTCTAGCAATAGGAAGTGTTATTGGCTTAGTCATATGGATCTCATGTAATATGTACTTCTCCACGTAAGCACACTTACCTCTGGGATAGTTCAATTTCTTCCTCATATCCTGTGCTCCCAGTCCCACTTTCCTAGCCCCAACCTTAGCTTCTTCGATTCTTTAAATCTATGTTCACTCCCACTTGGAAGTATTGGGTAGTGAATGTGAAAGGAAATTTTACAAGGGCTCTATGATTCATCATTAAGTTTGAACACCTGCCCAAGCAGTAGTGATAGTACACCGTGAACTCAGCTTCTCCTTATGTAATTGTTGGGGAATTGTTCGAGGGGATCCTCACTCTGCTCGAAAGCATTTCTCAAGCACGTATACCATTTTTCAAGCCATGCTTTCTGGGGATCCATCATTGTATCACATGCATACTTTCAAACCTCTTCGTGGGTGAAGGGTCTTCGGCTGCATACTCCCACACAAACTTTTTTGGTGCATCTGACACTCAAATTTCTACAAACACTATGGTGAGTAGGACATTTCAAAGAGGATCATGTTACCTTCCTTCACTTACTTAAAAATTTCCTTGGCAATGTACATAGACACGTTGTAAATTGTCCCCTCTGCAATCTTCCTATAGAATGTAGCCATGGCTTGTTGACTTGCGTCCACTTGCCAGCCATTGATTCCTTACCAAGTGCCTGACCATCTTCATAATGGGGTCCTTGATGTTTGAGATGTCATAGTGCCATGACCCTTTCTTGCATGTGTACTTTGTGATGGTTTCTTGAATAGCCTCCTTATCGCCAAGGTCATCTTCTAAGGTATCTTTCTCACATATGAGGCCTATAAACTGTGTAATCAATTAGGGAGTTACGCGCATCTTGCACCCAAAAAATTTTAAGTAGTCCTCATTGATACCTTGTAAGCCCTTAACAACTGATGGCTTGGTACTCTGATACTCGAAGGATTAACTAAGATCAGCCATGAGCTCTTGCCAATTCCTTATCTTGCGGTGTGTCTCCGAAATGAATGTATCATGCATGCACACAACCCTGCAATGTGGAATACAAATTGTGCACCCAAAGGGATGGTGGAAAGGCCTCCACACCTTCTCTCCAAAACTGTTCACACTCTGGATATGAAAAGAGGCGGGCTCCTTCAGTGGTACTCCTTGATGTTATGGGTATATTACTTCTAGAAAATTTGGTAGAGAGAGAAATTCTTACCTTGTGCCACTCTAAAAGGCTCTCATGATGCATGGCCCACCAATGAGCTGCTGTTCTGAGTAAGACATAACTCAGCATCTCCCTCCATTCCTTGTCATTCTTCAACTGAGCTTTTATCTCCTGTAGAAAGATCTCAGGGAAGGCTCCTTCGGAGTGCTTGGGCAGTTCTTTTCCTCCAAGGTGCCGAATCATGCACGCCTTTGTTACATTGGTCACCAATCCTCTCAACTACCATCCCATTAATTTGTAAGTCCCATGCACCCAATTCTCACATGTCAGAGGCCGGTGGTATCACACCTTTGGTGAGCATCTTCAAACTAGATAACCCCATTAATAGAGTGTACCATCTCAGGGTCTCTGATTGAGTGCACATAAATCTTGTCTAGAGCTTCTTCTCCCAACGGTTCAATGTAGGGTGTTGACTTCCCATCAACCAGGGGTATAATGACCCATTCCTATTTGTTCTCAAAACTGATATACCCTTTGTTGAACTAGAGGTCCACATTGATTTTGTAACACCAAGGGTGCCTAAGTAGTGCTTTGGGAAATTGTCCACCTCGGCGAGTGCCAAGACTTGAACTCCCGAGTAAACTTGGCTCACTGGATATAATAATCTTGCATCCTTTAAGACAACGATGGGCATTTCCTTAGTCTTGTTTGCCATATACTACACATTTGAATATGGTTGTAATCTGAGGTCTCCCCATCGATGCCATGCATCCAAAGTCAAAACATTAACCTCCACATTAGTGTCAATAGAGTATATTGTTGAGGAGCCATCCATCACTGGCGCATTCAATGTAATCTCTTTGTCATAGTCAAGGCATGTGAGGGGGGAAGGTTTGCATACAAGACTTTGTCTCTCGCTCTTCTACGGTGTGTGGTACCTTCTCTCTCAACTAGGATCCTAGTAAAGGGATGATGTTCTCCTACCTTATCATTTTACACACCTCCTTGACCTCATCCAGGTCATCTTTCTGTGCCTCGATTCTTCCTCCTTTTTCCTCCCTCCTGGATTGCTCCTTGAGACACTGGATCTCCCCTTATAAGATTCAAATAACATCCATGGTGTCTTGATATATTTCCTTCTGATACGTGGGGTCTAGATACTTTCAATCAATAACCTCTTCTCTTGAAACTAGGCTCTTCTATCTTGGTATCTCCCTTGTGCATGTGGCTTCTTCCCTTATTGTTACCAAGACATGCTCCAAACCCTCATCCCATCTTAGCCAAGGCATCCATTGTATGTCTACCTTATTGATCTTGACCATCGCAGCATCTTTGTCCTTTTGATCACTCTTGATTCATATGCTCATATAACTCTAGGATCTCCTCATACTTATGCTTCTTTCCACACCATGAGCAACCTTGCACTGATAATTCCAAGCACTCAAACTTGTAATGTTCTGTAGATCCATAGTTGAAACATGTTCCATGCGGGAACTCACTTCTTCCTTCATAGTTACCACATCCATGGAATCCTCCTCGAAAAACCCTTCCACGCGTTCCCCCATTTCGCGCGCTCCTTATAACGGTGATCATCATTTTTTTGAAACACTTTGGTAATACTAGTTTAGTGTACCCCATGATCAATGGCATAATGTATCTAATCAATGAGCCTACACTCTTTAGTATCATGGGTCTTGGAGGTGTAAATATTGCAATAACAAGATACATTCTTCACGATCATGAAGCTGCAGCAAGAGGACATCTACTTGCATCATGGTCCCCATGACAAATCTCACAATCTACTATCATAGCACGTACTATCCTCCAGGGGAAATTATCCTTAACATGCCCCTCTATTTCATAATCCATGCACCATAAACAACTACATGTCTCATGGACAAAGTTCATAGATAGCTTTTCCATTGCTTAGCCACGAGATGTGATCTAAGCCTCCAAGAATGGGCTAACATAAGTATCAATACTACCATTAGCTTCAACGTGTAAATCTGTAAAAGTTTTATGAGACAAGGCCCTTCTAAAAGGGGTGATCAATCCCCAAAAAAACCACTGTGCATGCTGAGAAGGATGTATATCATATGACAACTTAGACAAGAGAGTTTTAAAGCGTGCATCATACTCATGTAAACTCTCTGCCATTCATTGTTTTATATCCTTCAAAGCGCTAATACTTTTTTGGTTGAACTCATGAATGTGGAACTCTGTCAGGAATGCATTCTTTAAGGTAGTGTAATCCACCTTCATTTGATGAGGATCATAATTTTTATACCAGTTATGCACGCATCCTTACAACGTGGTTGAAAATTGACTAGCCTTTCATTCTAGGGTTGTGATACCTTTCACACGTCATAGTAGTTCACACTTGTGAACATGTTCCACAACATCCTCAATGCCCCTATAATCTAGTAAATGTAGATACATTTCAAAGAACACTTGAGGTGGTGGGTGGGGTCCTTGTCCTGAACCGAGCCTTGGTTCCCTTTGGTGTTTTCTCACACTTTGATCCACCGAGTCCTTAGGTCTGTTCCTCCGAGACCACGGAACTCTTTGGGTCCGATAGGGTCTTGCCAGGAGCTGTGCTAAGCACCCCCATGGTCCCAGCAGGCTGTGCACCGATGGTTTGTGACAATGCCCACTACCGCTACTTTGTCCCGTGCCACTCCCTGATGCAAGATAAAAATATTGTATACTTATCCCTTGTCTAAAAAATCCTCCGAATACTAGAATATGTGCAGCCATAGAGGAAGGGAATGTAAAATTTTATCTCCTACGCATGGATCTATCTCTTCCACTAGTTTTAGTTGGATCAATACTTCTTCCTAGTTTAGGAAAACCAAGAGTCAGGGCTCGGTCACTTGGTGGGTTTAGATATGTGCCAAAAAATCTTCTTTCTCCATATGATGAGCTCTCACTAGAAGTTGAAGGGGTCTCCCTTACGTGCTTGCCAAGATAGGGTAGCCAGCAATTTGCTCAGTTCTACGTCCTCTGCATGAAACTCAACTCCTTCCCATAATGTCTATCTCCATAGATCCATCACACTATGACTTTACATCATCTAGAAATCTCCCTTTCACGCATTTCACCATACTTGAGCCATCTTTCTTCCCTCTCCCTTTCTTTTGTTTCATCTGCCATCTTCCTCCACCTGATCTTCCTTACCCAGTGCTTAGAATAGTTTAGCCGGCCATTGGGAGTGCCTCTAAACTCATAGTAACCATTAATATCTTCATGGCTAGAGGAATAACACATAGAAATGTTCCTCTAGGTTCTCATAGAAACTCAAACTCAGTAATCTTTGGGCAAGAATACATGGAAATGGTCTATTCAGTGTAGCTAGCTAATAATCCTCCTTACCAGTGATCTACAGCATGGGTCCATGTCAAATCTACATCCTACAACCTTTAGTAGTCTTTTTGGTCCATATCCACGATCCATAATGCCAACTTGATCTAGAAGCATGGTGTGCGAGGTCATCCATATAACTCTCTTGGGAAGTAGCAAAAAAATTCTCATACTGAAATCATGGTAGAGATTCTCTTCTACCCATCTACATGTATTAAACTTAGGTTCGAGTGTTGAATCTGCGGGAAAATTCATCTTCCGTGCTCTCAAACCATGATTCAACATTTTCCAATGTTAACCAATCCGTCATTACTCTTTACACATATCATGATGCATGTTATATCCCACTATAACTTCAAAAAGATGTCCCGGAAATGAAACCAAGATGTATTCAATTTTACTCCCACTATAAAAGGAAGGAATCCCATGTGTGTTGGCCTATCACCTAGCAGAAGCTGAGCGCTCACCTGAGGCATGCACGGGTGCCAAGTCTCTCTTTTATGTGAGTTTTAGTGGGAAGTATTCATCTATGATTGGTATAAGAGTATTCAGGAAATAAGTTTAGACATATAAGAATCATAGGGCTCAGAATGGCCTCCAGATCCTTGTAATTTCTTCAGACTGAGTGTTTTAATATAATCCATAACATATATTATAACAAAAGGAAAGATACAATCATTGATCCAAAGTATAAAAGGAAGAGAACTCCTATGAATGAATTATACATAAAACCCACTGATATTCATATCTAATTGTAATAGGTAACCTCATTGTATTCATCGTTTCATTACAAAGAGCCATAGAGAGTAGACCGCAATCATGCACATCACTAGGCTTGTATAATTATGCCAAAAAGAAAAAGAAATTACAATGTTAAGCTTAGTACATTCCTCTCTGCATCAAAGTTTCACTCACGGTAAGCCCTCCACTGAGAGCTTCACACATGTTATCTTTCTTTACGTGTATCCAACCTATCTTCTCTTCTTATGTCTACCTTTTCATCCTCTTTTATCCTCATATCTTCATTCTTTTTTTTCTGGTCTAGAGGATCTTGTATTTATTCCCTTCCCACGCTTCCATCTCGCCTTGCCACACCTCGGATCCATCACACCAAGTGTCTAATGTGGTCCTTCGGTGAGCATGTTTCCTCACACCTAAGCTCTCCACTCCATCTCATGATGATCTTCTAGAAGATCCCATTGCTAGCATGCTCTTTCCTAGTCCACTTGTTGTCGGGTTGGTAGCTTATCCATGCACAAATGATCACGCTTTTCATGTGTTCTACCTTTTTTCTTAAATCAGCTAAGTCCTAAACCTCCTTTTTGCATGTTGTGTGAAATATGTGCCTCCTTAACTCTACCTCTTGTACGATTTTTCCTTACGCACCATTCTATAAATGGGGTCCCACATGTTCACGTGCCTTCATACTTAATTAATATAACGGGGCCCAACAACCATCCCAACCATGATCTGAGTCTAGTGAGCCAAGAGGAATGTACATGTAGCCCATGAAAAATATTTTGTTTAGTTGGTGATCACTTTGACCTTCAAACCTCTCCTTGACACACCTCCATCCTTCACTCACGGACATCTAGGACTAGAATCCAAGTAAGTATAATGTCATATTTCTCTAGTTTATTTCATTTCATCATTATTTTATCATCTATTGTTTACCTACCCACCTATTGACCTTCTCCAACACTTCCACCTCCATATACCCACTAAAACCTCACCAAATCCCTTCCAAGTCACCCAATACCTCATCCTGACCAACCAAAGTCCTTTGTGCAATCACAAAGGAGACCTAAAGCTTGTTCTGTGGCATTCCCATATTTCCACAGTAACCGGCACCGGTTACACCTAACCGTCATCCGTTACTCTTAATAGACATCAATCTCTGTATTTTCCCATACATCCTAGAATAAATACCTACCCACCTAATTCCACCTCACCCTCATCCATCGCGTGATTTACGAGACCTATATCGGACTGCGGGGACCCATAACTAGTTACTTGACCTTTGAATCCTATTCTAGCCTAGCCTGTTAGATTAGATCTATTTCTTATTGTGTTTTAACTGAGATACATAAATCATTTCCAATCACAATAGGATTTAATTTGTTTACAACATTAAATTGTTTAAAATAGTGGACTTACTGACCATTTAGGAAGTATAAAAACTTCCCAGATCTAGCATACGCTAGGTAGTTCCTTTGCACATATTGTTTAATTCCTTACTGGTGGTCTTGCTTTTATTACGGTGTAGTTCCTCCTAGCCAAAAGGAAGTTCAAACAATCGGTTGTTGATTCGAAGTCATACACGGGCAATAACCCATCAACCAAAGCATTTGAATATGTATTCCTTCTACACTGTTACCTTATTTGTTACTTCAATACTTCAAAGAAATGATCTAGAATCGGGTTAAACATTTTGGCATGCCCGGTGGGACCCATATGGGATTCCTTGCATTTTATTCATTCCTAGAAAAAAATGTGTGTTTGATTCCCTTCTCGAAAATCATCCACATTAATCTTCTTCCTTGTAACCCACCTTTTCTTCTATTTTCTCTAAATGAAACCTTTCTTTTGGTGTAATTAACATAACATACACGAAACCTCACCTTTTATATCTCTTTCTTTGTAGGAATCCATTCTCACAAAAACTCTATTTCACTGACTCATGTGTCGATCCCTAAATAGCATAAGGTAAACAAACATAAAAGAAAAGGGCACTCCTAGGATAACATGTTTCTTAGTGTTTCTGCTTGGCTTGCATTTTGAGGTGACAGATCACGTTCTTCATTTTTTTGTTCATCCTTACATGCTTCTCATCATAGCTGGTGTATTTTGGCTTCACTTGAGTGTTCTGGGCCATATCATCATCATTCTTAGAATTTTGGGTCTGATTCTACTTCATATTTTAATTCACAACCAATTTTCTTTCATCATTGTTTTAATTTCCATGCATTGCAGTAAATCGAGTTACCTCTGGTGACATCGATTATACCAACAGACGTCGGTTCCATGTCCTTTTGCTAACCTACCCAAAAGGACATTTTATTCATCATCTTCCACTTTTCACAGTCCCTGTCACTACCATCATACCCATTGATGTTGTAAACATCATCAAATTTGGTATACCTATCAGATTTCACCTTCTGCTTTATTTTTCACTCACTTTCCATTTTTTTTATGACCAGGAAGCATTTACCCCTGAATGGCATTAGTTTTCCCTAACCAACATCGGTTAGCCTGTTTCACATTCCAACCATCATTTGATACCTAATCCATGTTTTACCACCAAATTCACCTATTCCTGTTGTTCTCTGTGTCATTTATAGAGAAGCAGCCCTACCTGATCAATACTTGTTCACATGGTGCTGACCCGAAGAAAAACAAGCACACTCGTATTTCATGCGAGTTTTTAACCACTCCCATCTACTCCTTCACCATCTTCCATTTTATCACCAAATGCAGGGATCCCATTGACCTATTACTATCAAACTACTAGAGATGAGGAGTTTGCATGACTCCTTGACCAAAACCCTGTCACTTTGCAATTTTAACTTTCCCATTCATCCACTCAAGATGCCTCAGGTCAGTTGATATATGGCATGCCCATATCTATCCCCCTAACTCTCATTCCCACTCTTGCATCAGCCCCATCTGGCTCTGTGCTGCCCACATCTACCTTACCCCCAGTCATTTCACAGCTAGGTCCTATACCCGCTATGACTACCACATCTGCCATCTCCGTGGCACCTGTTACATCCACCATACCCTTGACAACTACCCCAAACACAACCTCATCTACCCCTAATGTCTCACACATACCCATAGCTACATTACCACCTCTCGTGTTGGTGACCCCTACCCCATTTCAGAATGTGGTCCTTTCCATTCCACAATCGTTAGCCCCTATTTCCACTAGGGTTACCACAACCCTTCCACCTCCCTATACATACTACCAACAACCTCCCATTTCATCCATTATTCACTCCGGGTACGTACCCCCTATTTCACTACCTTCTTCTCAATCAACCTACATGGCAGCCCCATACACTGGAGTGCCACCCCTGTTATATGCCCAAAACCAACCCTCTCATGCTATAAGAGGCACCCAATCATCACAACCCACCAACGACCTAATTAAATTGATATTGGACAAGATGCACACATTAGAGGCATCTATTTCAGGGCTTCCACAACACTCTCACTGTGACGATATTTGGAAAGAGCCCATCCACCCATCCATTCCTATCCACTCATACCCTGTGCATTGGGAAATGCCTAAATTCAATCGTTTCAATAGTAAAGAAGACCCGCACCAACATTTCTAGTCATTCAAACATGGGTGTTATCGATCGCTTATGATGATGCTTTACTCTTGAGAACCTTTCCCATGTCCCTCACTAGACCTACATTAGTTTGGTATAGTGGGTTCCACTAGACACTCTATATTCTCATTAAATCGGGTAGCCCAAGCCTTGTTGGATCATTTCTCTATCAATATCGTCAAGAAGGTTACCATGGTGATCTATACTCCATGTGCCGAGTATGAGGATGAATCTATCATAGATTTTGTTGCTCATTGGTGTAGCTTGATCAACCAAGTCACCTTCTAATTGCCCCAAAAAAACTCATTGAGCTCTTAACACGAGCTTGTGCTAGACATATCTCATTGACCTTACACGTCCAAACCTTCTAAACATTCAATGAAGCATTCACTATGTTACAAAAGTTAGAGATTCGGGCCATCGAAGAGAAGAAAATCCAATTATGCAATAAAATTTGGCATTCAAGTCGAATGATACCTCTTCTTCTTCTAAATGAAAAAACAATTATTCATAAGCTAAGAGACACCGCTACCATGATGGTACTCAAGGCCATTGACACATCCATCAAATTAGGTTAACCCCTCATCTAATCTCTCACCTATCTAGACTTTTCAATTCAGATGAGAGTAGTGGAAATATTCCCCAATCAGGGAACCTTACTCTTCTACCTTAGAAAATCTTATCAAAGCCGGAGCCATCACCCTTCCACCTATAAAACCACACCTTTGGTTTTAACCACCGCTCACCTCATGCTGCATGGTATAAAGAACATGATTTCTATAATTATCATCGAGTAAAGGGTCCTTGATGGAAACTACATCACTTTCAAGAATATTGTTGAATAAATGCTTGAGAAAGGTGAGTTAACCATGGATAATCCTAATGCACATGCTAACCAAAACATACACATCTTGAGAAACCATTTCCTAGCCATGCCCCTTCGTCGATCAAGTGGTGAGACCTCAACTCACAATACCCATACCCGCAAGGTTCATGCTATCTTTAATGACATACCCGTCACCTCCCAATTACCCCATATTCCTTCCATAGAGGAGATCCTAGCCCGAAATCCTCCTTCTACATCAGAACCAACCTCTCATGTTCCTTCACCAATAGAGGAACACATTTCATCTCCTTCATCACCTACGAAGGATTCTTTCGCTAACATTGAGACCATCTAACCCCTAGCTTCACCACTAAGAGAGCCTTTACCTACAGTACCTCCTCCACCCATAGAGGAGCACCGATTACCTCCTCCACCTATAGAGGAGCACCCATCATCTCCTCCACTTATCATAGACCCAATTGAGATACCTTTGCCTCTTGGTGAACATTCTCCATCCGCTACCCAAAATCCTGTAGACCTATTTTCGTCTCTCTTACCCATGGAAGCTAAACATAGCCAATTTCCCATCTCTAAGACACATTTTATGGGAATTTCCATTAGGTCCTCATCGACTCCACGTACGAGATGCAAAGGTCCCTTGCTTTGATACCTCCACTATTTACCCAAAAATATTTTGACTAATCAAACCAAACATAACCATCTCTATCATAACTCCTTCTAGAACACCTATTATAGCTCAAACCATGCCCTTACCCATAACTCAACCTACACCTAAACCCAAACCCATACCTATGACATTTTCTTTGATTGAACCTATTACCACTTTAGGGGTCACCCGACCACCCACCTTACTCATCCACCTATCAAACTAGATTTAGCTACATCCTCCAAAGTCAACTTGTCTTGATCCCTCGATAGGGATCCTTGGCGTTCGAAATATTGTAACATCCCTTTCGGGAAATTCGGTTTTGAACTTAGTCTTTTTTGAGCCCTTTGGCTGGGCGCATGGATTTTCACTGTAACACCACATTTTGGTGCGCCCCTTTAAAAAGCCTTTGGCGCATGGTTTCCCATGTCAACACGTCTTTCGGTGCGCCAAAGCATGTTAAGCCTTATTTGCGTGCGCCGAGGCGCATGCGCCTCGATGTTGACATATCATTTGTTGCGCCTCTTTCCCATGCGCCAAAGGGCGCATGCTTTCCTCTGTCAACAGTCGTTTTCGCGCGCCTTTTCAAATAGTGGGTGGCGCATTTATGACAAAGTTTTGATATATATAACAATGCCCGCCCTGTCGTTTTCATTATTTCCATCGAGCACGTGATATCCCTGGACTTGTCAGCCCCTGCTCTGTCATTTTCATCAAGTTGTGGACCCGCTCAAGGATTTTGGCTATATTGTTAAGGTAAGAGGTTCATCCTCTTTTCATTTAGTTCTTGGTGTGTGCTGGCTTGCTTTGGTTTTCATCGATTGTATTTGTGCACTGGCTTGTTTCCCTCCTTGAACTTTTTGTTTTCTTCCTCTGCTGTACGTGCTTTCTTTCTCCTCTCCCTCCCTCTTCTGGATTTGATGGAAAAGGAGGGATGGTTTATTTTGGCTTGGTCGATCTATTTTATCAAACTAAGTGATGCAGCGTCCTTTGAAGTGGAGGTTGAAATGTGTAAATGCTTAAGTATTTCAAGTATTCCCCATGGCGCGTTGCGCGTCATGTTGCACCTTAGCAGTCGCGCCCCTCGGCGCGTCTACCCGACATCTTTGCGATTAAAAATCATGCGCCCCTAAGGCGCACCCCTTTCGGACCGTAACACGCTCGAAAACCGCGCCTCCTTATATCCCTTTGGCGCATCTTTTACCTGTTGCATCCCTCTTACATGCGCTAAAGGCGCGCCCGGCTTCCATGCAGCGCTTGAGTTATTCTTGCAAGTATAAAGCCTCAGCGCGGGCGCACCTCCCGTTGCAAGTACCTGATGTTGTGTAGACCCTCCATGCGCCGCGCCATATACCTTTGGCGCGCCTTTTTTCCATGTTGCACAACATGCGCCCATGCGCCCTTCATAAAATGCGATGCTTCATCCATGCGCCATGCGCCATGCCTTCGCGCCTTTTTGCGCAACTTAACCTCTGTTGCACCCTTTTCCTGTGCGCCTTGACTATTCAGCCTGTTATATACATTTTTCATGCGCCCTGCGCCCCGAATCTTAAAAGTTCTAACTCTTTCTTCTGCTAGTATTCCAATGGAAGATCAAATGACTAATTCAAGCTTCTTGGATTGGGTTTCGCTCCTTCTACGTGCAGATCATCAAATAAGCCTTGAAGAACACATGTCTACGTCAAGCAAGAGACCCACCAAACCAAGAGGGAAGGCAAAGCTAACAGAAGAAGAAATGAAATACAAATACCAAAGGGTCAGAATGCCCGAATCACAGGCAGAGTGCAATATGGATGTCAGGGACTCTGAATTAGGTCACATTGACATGGAGGAATTCTGGGTAAGGACTCAGAAAGTGACAAGGAGTCCATGGATGGATAAATTGATAGGCAGCGCCACTGCACCGCGCGGTGGGATTCTGTCGGTCTTTTAATAACGAGTTTATGATGGTTGTTGCACAATCCTTCAACAAAGACACAAGATGTGTCGAGAATAGCAAGGGCGAGGTAGTTATAAACCTTACTGCCCGTCGCTTTGAGTTAATGCTTGGCATCCCTCATCACCGGAACTATGTGGCTGTTAGCCAGCAAGAATGTGTCAAGACCTGGGAGGACAATGAGGACCTGTGCATGCAATTAATGAATGAAGTCTACCTCAAAAATAAGAAGGTAGTGACCCGGTGGCCCCAGACTATCCACCGAAGCGACTTCTCCGAAGAACTCAGTGACACCATCACTTTCTGGCGAGTCTTCGGGCTTTCAGACGCCCACTACTTCCATAAATGGATGCTGCGGTACCTGGAGACGATGAACAAGAATTTGCCCGATCAGCGCTTTTGCTGGGGGGAAATAATAAGCAGCGCTATGACCCCGGGCAGCTTCTGACGGTTTGCCCTGTGAGAGTGTTTCATATGAACTCCTACGTAGTGTATCTTTGCTGCGTCACGAAAGGGATTATCGAGGGCTGCACCGAAGTGGAACTTGGCCTCGGGCCAAGATATATGAATACTACCCGAGCTAAAGCTGGAGAATAGCATCCAACACTTTTCAAAAATCAATGACGCTTTCTTCTACCATATTATATGCATGCTGCGACCAAAGTTGACTCATGGCCGCACAATTAAGAATACTGTTTCTGCTGTGGAAAAGTGGGGGGCCTTGTTCACCCAATTTCCCACATTCACCTATCTAAGGGCGGCCAATTTCTTGGGAGAGCCCACCAGGTTGCCAAGATATGCTGGACCAAAGCTGGTTCTATTGGAATTGTCAAGGCAGCTGGTCACATATCATGAGAAGTGCAGAGAAAAGAAAGAAGGGTGGAACTCCTTTCCCCCTCACGATGAGGCCGATACACTTGTTGACCTATCACAAGGCGAAGGAGATGTTTCTTTGAGCTAGAATTGCTCAACACTGAAGCATGATTTCCCAGTGAGGCCTACATTCGACCCGAGAACAAGGGCTGCTTGCGAGGCTAAGCGGCTTGATCCGATCCATGTCCCTCAAATTGAGGACATTTACATCGGCGTCATCCATGAGGTAGAACTCGGAAGAAAGGATCACTCTCGCTTGGCATTGCGGAAATCAGCCATTACGGAGTAGCCATTGTCCCAAAAGGCTTCCAAACCCACGAGAGGGCCGAAGTAGACAAAGTGTATAATGACACGAAGGGGATGATTGGCCCTTCCGGACATTGTGAGAAGCGAGGCTCCTCGGACAATTGAGGAGAGAGTTAAAGAGACTATGCGGAGGACGAGGCGTTGGTGCCGCATGAATGGGTTAATCTACCTCGGTGTAGATTTTACGACTTCTCCTTTAGGTAATGCACCTCGAGTCAAAGAAGCGGCTAAAAGGCAAAGGCTGCGGAAGGTGAGCCTAGCATCATTCGGGAGGAAGCCCCTGAAAGTCCTCTTCCTTCAGAGCCTGAACAAGTAATAACTCTGGATTCGCCAGAGAAAGAAGCAGCGGAGGATAGTCCTATACGCCCATCCACTCAGGATGTTGGCTGCTTGCTTCTGACTTGAGAGGTCCCTTCTGTCCCTTTTTCTTCTCTTCCTTCCCCTCCTCGTGTGACTCCTGCGACCACCCCTTTGGTCGCGTCCTCTCCCCTTCTTACCCTTTCCCCTGCCTCTTCGTCCATTTTCTCCTCCCTCGCTGATTTGTCTTCTTCCATTTCTTCTCTCCTCTCAGAGTTCCCTTCCCTTCCTATCTCTTCTCTGCATTGCGGTTTCCCTTCCTCAGTGGGCATGTCTTGGCTATTCTTTCAATCACCGCCGCCACGTGTCTCCACGTTTTCCCCTCTTCTACCGTTCTTGCCTCCCCCTCTGTCTCTGGTCCTTCTTATAGGACCAGCTTGGATCTCTCAGCGGTGAGCGACAAAGAGGAAAGTCCCCATCGCTCAGATGGACTTTTGATCATTCGGCTAAAGGAGCAAAGAAGCACAAGCGGTTACACGCTTCTCAAGAAGCTGCGGTGAGAGGTTATGGAAATAGCCTACCCGATCCTACAAAGAGAAAGAAGAGATGTCTCGGCAGATTTCACGGTGACCCAAGTCACTGATGGGGACATCCTCGAGAAAGTCTCCGAGGGGAAGCTCTTTCATGATTGATGCACTCTGCGAAAAGCTTCGAGAAACGAAAAGGAAGAAAAGAGGCTACTAAAGGAGCGAGAATAAATACACTGCTTGAAGCCCTACGAGAAGATGGGAAGTGCACCTCCCACAAGCTGCGCGAGACTCTGAGGCTGCTCGGTCGGGAGAAGATCAATGAATATTCAAAGATCGGCGGCGGGGTATGGTTGTTTACGCTTGGAGGGCAAATCCTTAAGGATAGTGAAAAGGTGATCGCCGAGTATATCGGTTTATACAGAACATCGAGAAGGCGAATAAGGAACTCCAAACATTAGCAAGTCCGGTGTCGGAAGAGCTCGAAAGCGCAAGACTCAACACGAGGCCTTCCAACAAATGTTATTTGTTCGGTCGAAGATTTGGTCAAGTTTGGAGTATTCGGTCATCGAGGACCCTCAGCAAGACTATGTCCACTCTGGACTACAGGATAGATCAGCTCGAATTTGTGTTAGAGAAGATAGACAAGGTGAAGGAAGAGGCCCTGGATGCGATGCATCAAATGGAGAAGATTGTTCTATCTATGACTCCAGGGTTGCTCACTCCTTCCCTCACCTTGAGATCGGTGGCGATACTATCCGAATTTTGAGGAGTTAGCTTCTCGAGGGACGGGGCAGAAGTCACTTTCGACATCGAATCCATCAACAACCTACTGGCCTGTAGAGACTTCATCGGGTCCCTAATCGAGGCGGGTAAAGACTATTCCAAGGTCCCCGAAAAGCTCATTGATGAGCGGGAAACTTGCGAAGCAATCAGTGAAAGGCACCAGGATCCGTCACAGGATCAATTCGGGCCAATGATCAGCAAGTTCTTGGAATACCGCGCTCAGTTCCAAATAACATCACCTGAGCAGCATCAGAAACAAGCTACCCCTTTTCGGCTGCAGGATGATGATGACGAGTAGCTGTTCTTCTTCTTCTGTTTCTTCTTCTCCCTCTTCTCCGACTTTCTTTTCGCGATATCTCAAGTATGTTGGTACAAACGATGACATCATCCATGTTGCATCATGGGATGATGTCATCCACTCAAAGATGTAAAAGTCAACATGACTTTGGATATTTTGTAAATATCTTGTAAGATATTTTGTGTGTTGTTTTGTTGGCTTTTGTCTTCTCTCCTCCTCATCTTCTATATATACAGGAATACTTGTTGTATTCGGGGGTGAACATTTTTCAGATAGAAATAGAAGTGAGGAGAGAAAGACTTTGAGCTTTCTTGTAACAGAAAAGAACCATAATACAATTATTCAGACTTTGTGCTCAATAGCTGTGTTATACATTAGATCTTTCTTATGTTAGATCTGCATGTGTTTATTCTGTTGAATTCATATCTACTTTTCCGTCACTTGTTTATCAGTATTGCTTTGTTTATCTATGCAAGTAGGTTTGGCTCTGTTTACTACCAAACTAAAAGCATAGATCTTCTGACCCTTCTGCTTTGGAATTCATTTCTTTTCTCCCTTCGGATCTGTTCTTTCTCTTCTCCTTCTTTTATTCCTTTCTCTTCGCAGCCTAGAACACTCTACTGGGATGAGATCCCAACCCCCGAAGGCAGAATCTGTGAGACTTGCATAGGTTCCTGCTAGTAGAAGTAGCAATAAACCAGTTTCGCTTTGCTGTCTCAAAGAGGGGCTAAGCCCTGCAACACTGTTGGCTCGTCTATCCATAGATCTGTCCAAGCGACAGATTTTCGGACCAACAGTTTTTGGCGACTCCGCTGGGGATTCGGACAGATCTGTTAGATCTATGCTAGTAGAAAGATAAAAAATCAGGAAAAATCAGCAGGTTGCTGCCAGTTTGCAAATCTAAAACCTTTTGTTAGAAATCCTAAAAAATTTGCAAAAGTGCTCAAATCGAAAATTTTTCTTCTGAGAGTCATAGATCGGGCCTAGTTACAGATCTTTAGTTCGCTGAGTTTTTATCAAAATCATTATTTTTCCGTAGATCTGGATTTTTAACTATTTTCCAAAAAGTTTGAAACTCCCTGAAAAAGTAAAGACCAGATCGGAAAATCAGCTTACTATCTTCCCTGCCATCTTATCCTCGCTGTTATTTGTCATTAACCGCAATCGGTTTTTCGAAGAGGATAGTTTTTAAATATCCAGAAAAGTGCATGCTGCTGGTTTTTGATAGAAAAACCAGAAAATCAGCAAGTACACCCAAAAATAAAGTTTAAATCTGTATTTGTAATATTGCAGATCACGAAAGGTACTGTGGCGAGTGAACCTTTGCGCGCGCGAGGAGAGCCGTGGAGAAGCTGATCCTACTTTCGATCTGCTTCAGAGGCACAATTTCAGCGTAACGCCAGCACGTTTTTCAGCGCTAAGCTCGGCTAGCCGGTCATCCAGGAGTGTCTCACCTCCACGAAGAAAAAGCCTTTTACAAGGAGCATCCACGTCCCTTTGTAGTGCTTTGCTACTCAGCGGAACTACACTTCCAGCTCGTGTTCTCTTTCCGGCTTTTCAGATGGCGGTACCATGGGGAAATGCTATGGGTCCTCTCGCACTGCCACATCCAGTTCACGCGCTCCCTCACGGAAACCGAAAGAATTTTCCCAAATTCGACGGGAGCGGAAATCAAAGCACGGATTCCCACATATCTGCTTTCATTATGTCATGCAGTATTTTGGACGTGACTCACGAAGATGTGTCGGTCCGCCTTTTTGGAAACCCTACAAGGGCCCGCAGCTGAATGGTTTCAGCATTTGCCGGCCGGATCTATCACCAGTTGGGCCACCTTACGGGATGCTTTTGAAGACAGATACAAGCCTTCAGAAGATGCATTTGCATTGCTATCACGGATCACGCACCTGAAGAAAGAAGCCAATGAGACCATGCGTGATTTCGTCGCCCGGTTCAATGCGTTGATCAACCGCGTCCCTACTACCATGCTTCCAACGCCGGAGAATCAGAAGTGTTTCTTCGTGAACGCCATGAGCTCAAAAGTCAGCTTCTTGCTCCTTCAAGAGCGAGTAGCTACTCTACCTCTTGCTCAGGCTGCTGCCATCCGGATAGAAGACAATTTAATAATATCTGGCGAGTTGAAAAAGGAATCATCCAAGTCCAAATCTTCGAATCCCTCGCCCACCACTTCATCTGATCCGGCATTCCAAAAGATGGCGAATGACCTACTTGCACTAAAAAAGCAGCTGGCCCAAGCCTCTCCCAGTTCCTCGTATCGGGATATCCCGCGGAGGAATTTTGTTCCTAACAATGCTTCACAAAGGCCGCGCTTGCCTGCAGCTGCTCCACGGTTGGCGCTTGAGGCCCCTCCGGTCAATGCTCTGGCCGAAATTGAAGAGGAAGAAGAGCAGTACTATGAAGAACCTTCGTCTCAGGGCGAAGATGATCAAGATGTCGGTGAGCCGACTGGCGACTCTACTATTGGATACATGGAATTTGACGAGGATGAATCTGATGAAGAAGAGAGTACTCAGGGCTATGCAAGCGGACAATCCTATCTTTGTTTTTACCCGCTCGCATGAGGAAAGGAAGCGGAAGTTGCTGCCCATACGCAAAAAGAGAAGGCCGTGTCAAAGCGCGCCTCCCGACCATTGTTAAAAGAGGTAATCCTCTTCCCACTCAACTCACTGTTAAATCTTTTGCAAAGAAGCCTTTTCTACCTATCTCTCCTCCGAATCAGCCCTCTCATATTCCTATCAAGATCGGTAACCCTATTCCATCATCGCGGGGTGAAGGACTCATTCCTTTACCACCATGACCCTTAACCGCATTTGATATAATAGATCATGCGAAAAAGACCAAGATCAAATGTGAAAGTGAGTATCTTGATCAAACCCCGAACGACTTGTAAGATTGACTAAGTATATCCAAAGTCAGTTTTTGTTATATCTAGTCAGGCTTCCCCTAAAGGAATCCTTTCTACTCCTCCTGAATCCCACATAAATGTTGCCTCAACATCTGCATCAGGCAAGATAGAGCCTTTCTATCTCTCCCTCCTAATCAATGGCCATAAGTTGAGCAACTGTATAATTGATTCCGGAGCTTCGGATAACGTCATGCCGGCGAAAGTCGCCCATGCTTTGGGCCTCACTCTTACCAAACCTTTCGGCAGATGTTACTCATTGGAAACTAAGCAGGTGCCATTGATTGGTCAAATCAAAGACGCGCAATTTGCGTTCGCAGCATTTCCCGAAAAGAGGGTAAAAATGACCGTCCTTGTCGGTGACATTCGGACCTATGGAATTTCTTTGGGAAGGAGCTTTTGCGGCGAAGTTGGTGGGGAAATTCATATGGGTGGTCTAAAGCTAGAATTCCGAGTCAAAGGCGTAATGCAAACTTTGAAGCCGGAATCCCAAAGAAATACTTGGTCACTAGCTCACGAAGACCCCAAAGCCCAAATCCTTTTCGAATCATCGGGGATGGGGAACTACTTCTTATCCACCGAGGCGGATCTGAAGGAAGTTTTCGTTCAAGAAAAGGACCTTAATAAGGTCTGGACCTTGCTTGATTTGATGGCAGTGCTTGCTTGACTAGTGGATGCGGCGGGGTTGTGCTAATATCTCTGAGGAGGAGGTCATTCCTCTCTCTTTCAAATTGCAGTTTTCAATACGAATAATCTGCTTTGAGTATGAGTCTCTCTTACTCGGTATGCAACCCCATGCAAAGGAAGAGGAATAAAAAATCTAAAAGTCAAGGTGATGCGAGCTAGTTGTAAATCAGGTCAAAAGGATTTACCAAGTAAAAATGAAAGGCTCGGGCACCTTCGTGTGCGGTATGGGACAGCATTGAGGAATTTGATGCCTTTTCAATAGGAGCGATTCCAAGAGCTCAGAATGACATGGCTGATTCGTTGGCTGTTTCAGCATCTCTCATGCTCCCACACCCGGGTTTGAAGACGAACAAGTACACCATTGAAGTGGTTTTCCGCCCAAGCGTGCCAGACAACTCTCAGCATTGGCAGGTATTCAACGATGATAATCACCTTATTGCCTTTCTAGAAAAATCAGAAAATTTTGATGAGTTGTATTTTGAAGGATCCACCTCTCCATGCCGTGAATCAATCAACAGTCAAAACCACGAAACAAAGGAGAACGATGGCATTTGTCAGCTTAAGGGAAATAAAATTCCAAAGGGCCTGGTTTCTCTGGAGCGCCTGTTTGACAGGCATGACCGTTTTGTGAAAAAGAAAAGGCGAGATGATCCTAGCTCATCTCCAGAGACAGAACCAGTCAATATAGGTTCTGAGGCACATCCACAATTCGTGAACATCGGGAAATGTTGCACGCCAGAAGAAAAGCGGAAATTTGTCAAGTTGCTGAAAAGATATATGGATGTATTGGCATGGTCCTATGCAGATTTAAAGTCCTTGAGCCGAGAGGACGTTCGGCATAATATACCCTTTGAAAGAAGATGCCAAAGCCTTAAAGTCGAAGCAAAGGCATTATAATCCCAAGGTTTCGGGCACCATTCGGGCGAAATTCGAGAAGATCTTTGGGCCTTGAGAATCATCTTCCCTATCCATCACTGAGCACTTGGGTGGCAAACATTGTCGAGTCGCAAGAAAAAGCGGT
Source organism: Taxus wallichiana var. yunnanensis (assembly GCA_018340775.1). Lineage (NCBI taxonomy): Eukaryota > Viridiplantae > Streptophyta > Pinopsida > Cupressales > Taxaceae > Taxus > Taxus wallichiana. Next base: position 285,838,846 of record CM031243.1, on the reverse strand, counting down.
GAAATACGCATCTGCGTAGACTTAGAAACTTGAATCAAGCTTGACATTTGAAAGACAACTACCCTCTTCCCATAATGGACCAAGTTACGAGCGATGGCGGGTCGGAGAATCTTGTCTATGCTTGACGGTTTTCGAGGCTATAATCAGTTGAAGTCTACTTTGAAGATCAATTCAAAACAGCATTCACTACTCCATGGGGTACATTTGCCTACTGAGTGAGAATGCCTTTCGGCCTAACAACAGCTGGTGCCACTTTTCAGCGGGCCATGGACTTTGCATTCAAAGGCATGATGGGAAAAGTCATTGTAGTTTACCTAGATGACTTAACCGTGTTCTCTAAACAGCGAAGTGATCATTGTGATCACTTGGAGCAAGTATTGGCAGGATCAAGGGACATGGAATTTCCTAAATCCCAAAAAGTCTGTTTTGGGGTTACAGAAGGGAAATTGCTAGGCCATGTGGTTAGCAAAGAAGGAACCAAGATCGATGCCGAAAGAGTTAAGGCTATCCAAAGCCTTACTCTGCCTACAAGCAAGAATGGTGTTCATTCTTTCTTCGGGAAGGTGAACTTTCTTAGGCGTTTTGTTCCTGATTTTGCTGAGAAGACCCGCCACATATTGAACATGATGAAAGGGTCACCCACTTTCAGATGGAGTGAAGAAGGGAAAAGATCATTTGAGGAAATAAAAACTTACATTGCTCATGCACGGTCTGGTATGTCGGATTTCTCCAAAGACTTCATTATGTATAGCTATGCATCGGAACATACTGTGTCTGCAATCCTAATGCAAAAGAACTCGGAGGATATTGAATCTCCAATCGCATTCATGAGTTCTCCTCTTAAGCCTCACGAACTGAAAATGACTCAATTAGAAAAGCACGCCTTTGCCGTTGTCAAAGCGGTGAAGAATTTCAGGTATTATATTCTGAACTCACATACGGTGGTCTTTGGTTCACGACAACTGCGGTGAAGTCAATTCTAACTCGGCGGGAGTTAGGAAGCTTGAGAGGAATTGGATCGCAAAGGTCGGGAATATGACCTAGATATTAAACCCACCAATTGGTGGTGAGGGCAAAGGCACATGTCGGCTAATGGCTGAGAACAAGGGTTCAGAAAATCATGATGAAAGAGAAAATTGTACCAATGAAGAGCAAACCCCTCTAGAAGGGCCTGATTCTCTGCCTCTGGTTCTATTTGTGGCAACTAGTGACGAATGGTACTCGACATTGCTTTCTTCCTCACCTACGGCGAATGCCGATGCACCTAAGCTTGTAAAGGAGAAGCGTCTTTGTAAAGCTCGGAGCAGCTAAGTATGTCATACGGGATGACGGTTTATATAAGCGCGGGATAGACGGTGTCTTCTGCGATGTGTTGACAACCTGACAAGTAAAGCTGCTGGAAAGTTTTCACAATTCAGACTGTGGAGGCCATTTTCTTCTTCCGTGTGACAGCACACAAGATCATTGAGCAGGTACTCTTGGCGACGCGCTCTTTCGAGATACGGCTACAGGTGGCAAAGTGTGAACCACATCGGTGATTCGTCGGCAAGCCCAAGTTGGCTGCCCTCCCCTAAGGGCGGTCATTATCAATGAACCATTCGGGCGATGGGGAATTGATTTTATTAGTGCACTCAATCCTCAATCGAGTGCTGGACATAGCTATGTCCTCACGGCAACAGATTACTTCACTAAATGGGTGGAGGCCATACCTGTCAAGCATGCCACTTCTGAGGTGGTTTGCAGTTTTATCAAGGAAAATATCATTGTCAGGTTTGGCATTCCAAATAAAATCGTTGCTGATAATGCTTCTAACTTCTCTTCCCGGGAAGTTATTAGCTTTTGCTATGAATATGGGATAACTTTAGCACATGCCTCAGATTATTATCCTCAGGGAAATGGTCAGGCAGAATCCAGTAATAAGAACTTGGTGACCATCATACGGAAATTAGTAGATGAAAATCAGCGGATGTGGCACAAGTCTTTGTACGATGCTTTGTGGGCGGACCGCATTACCCCCAAGAGATCCCTCGGCATGTCACCTTTTCAAGTGTTATATGGCACTGATGCCGAACTTCCCATTTCTGCGGAACTTCCTGCTCTACGCTTGGCACGAGCAATCGAAGATGAAACTTTTCAGAGTTCTCTAGAAAAGAGAATCATGTATTTGACAGAACTTGAAGAAAAGAGAGTAAAGGTGGTCGACGGGATCACCGAACATCGAGAATCAAGTAAAGAGGCTTTTTGATAAGAAAGCCAAACAGAGAGATTTTCAAGTGGGAGATCTCGTCCTTCTTTGGGACAAGCGAAGAGAGCCAAAGGGTATGCACGGAAAATTTGATTCCCTATGGAGGGGGCCCTTCAAAATCAAGCAACTCAATGGAGAGAACAGTTTCTATCTCTCATATTTGGATGGAGCTGAACTCCCGCTTCCCTATAGCGGGCAACATCTCAAGATCTTCAGGAAGTAGAGCTTGCTCTCTTCTTTGTACAGTTTATTTTGGTTGTGTGTTTGCTTTCGGTTTGTTGTGTGTTTTCTTTGTTCTCCCTCCGGTTCCCCTTGTTTTTGACTCCTTGCCCAATGGATAGGCACATGTGATCTGGGATTCTCTACCCTTAAGTTTCACTCAAAGATAGTCCCCAGAAAGAGCCAGCTGTTATCCCGTAAAATTGACAAGGGCAATTTTACCGATAACCATACCGAAAATTTTGTCTTGATCCCTCGATAGGGATCCTTCGCGTTCGAAATATTGTAACATCCCTTCCCGGGAAATTCAGTTTTTGAACTTAGTCTTTTTTGAGCCCTTTGGCTGGGCGCATGGATTTTCACTGTAACACCACATTTTGGTGCGCCCCTTTAAAAAGCCTTTGGCGCATGGTTTCCCATGTCAACACGTCTTTCGGTGCGCCAAAGCATGTTAAGCCTTATTTGCGTGCGCCGAGGCGCATGCGCCTCGATGTTGACATATCATTTGTTGCGCCTCTTTCCCATGCGCCAAAGGGCGCATGCTTTCCTCTGTCAACAGTCGTTTTCGCGCGCCTTTTCAAATAGTGGGTGGCGCATTTATGACAAAGTTTTGATATATATAACAATGCCCGCCCTGTCGTTTTCATTATTTCCATCGAGCACGTGATATCCCTGGACTTGTCAGCCCCTGCTCTGTCATTTTCATCAAGTTGTGGACCCGCTCAAGGATTTTGGCTATATTGTTAAGGTAAGAGGTTCATCCTCTTTTCATTTAGTTCTTGGTGTGTGCTGGCTTGCTGGTTTTCATCAGTTGTATTTGTGCCTGGCTTGTTTCCCTCCTTGAACTTTTTGTTTTCTTCCTCCTGCCTGGTCTGTGCTTTCTTTCTCCTCTCCCTCCCTCTTTCTGGATTTGATGGAAAAGGGAGGGATGGTTTTATTTTGGCTTGGTCTGATCCTATTTTATCAAACTAAGTGATGCCAAGCGTCCTTTCGAAGTGGAGGTTGAAATGTGTAAATGCTTAAGTATTTCAAGTATTCCCCATGGCGCGTTGCCGCGTCATGTTGCACCTTAGACAGTCGCGCCCCTCGGCGCGTCTACCCAGCATGCTGCAGTTAAAAATCATGCGCCCCTAGGCGCACCCTTTCGGCCCGTAACACGCTCGAAAACCGCGCCTCCTTATATCCCTTTGGCGCATCTTTTACCCCTGTTGCATCCCTCTTCTATGCGCTAAAGGGCGCGCCCAGCTTCCATGCAACGCAAGAGTTATTTGCGCAAGTATAAAGCCTCCAAGGCGCGGGCGCACCTCCCGTTGCAAGTACCTGATGTTGTGTAGACCCTCCATGCGCCGCGCCATATACCTTTGGCGCGCCTTTTTTCCATGTTGCACAATCTGCCCATGCGCCCTTCTATAAAATGCAGTCTGCTTCATCCATGCGCCATGCGCCTTTGGCGCCAACTTAACCTCTGTTGCACCCTTTTCCTGTGCGCCTTGACTATTCAGCCTGTTATATACATTTTTCATGCGCCTGCTTGAATCTTAAAAGTTCTAACTCTTTCTTCTGCTAGTATTCCAATGGAAGATCAAATGACTAATTCAAGCTTCTTGGATTGGGTTTCGCTCCTTCTACGTGCAGATCATCAAATAAGCCTTGAAGAACACATGTCTACGTCAAGCAAGAGACCCACCAAACCAAGAGGGAAGGCAAAGCTAACAGAAGAAGAAATGAAATACAAATACCAAAGGGTCAGAATGCCCGAATCACAGGCAGAGTGCAATATGGATGTCAGGGACTCTGAATTAGGTCACATTGACATGGAGGAATTCTGGGTAAGGACTCAGAAAGTGACAAGGAGTCCATGGATGGATAAATTGATAGGCAGCGCCCTGCACTTCGCCGGTGGGATTCCTGTCAGTGCTGTTAATAACGAGTTTATGATGGTTGTTGCACAATCCTTCAACAAAGACACAAGATGTGTCGAGAATAGCAAGGCGAGTAGTTATAAACCTTCTTGCCGTCGCTTTGAGTTAATCTTGGCATCCCTCATCACCAGGAACTATGTGGTGTTGCATTGCAAGAGAATGTCAAGACACAGGGAGGACAATGGGGACCTGTGCATGCAATTAATGAATGAAGTCTACCTCAAAAATAAGAAGGTAGTGACCCGGTGGCCCCAGACTATCCACCGAAGCGACTTCTCCGAAGAACTCAGTGACACCATCACTTTCCTGAGCAGAGTCTTCGGGCTTTCAGACGCCCACTACTTCCATAAATGGATGCTGCGGTACCTGGAGACGATGAACAAGAATTTGCCCGATCAGCGCTTTTGCTGGGGGGAAATAATAAGCAGCGCTATTTCGGAGCAGCTACAACAGTTTGCCACAACAGGAGTGTTTCATATGAACTCCTACGTAGTGTATGCTGCTGCGTCTGAAAGGGATTATCCAGGGCTGCACCGAAGTGGAACTTGGCCTCAGGCCAAGATATATGAATACTACCCAGAGCTAAAGCTGGAGAATAGCATCCAACACTTTTCAAAAATCAATGACGCTTTCTTCTACCATATTATATGCATGCTGCGACCAAAGTTGACTCATGGCCGCACAATTAAGAATACTGTTTCTGCTGTGGAAAAGTGGGGGGCCTTGTTCACCCAATTTCCCACATTCACCTATCTAAGGGCGGCCAATTTCTTGGGAGAGCCCACCAGGTTGCCAAGATATGCTGGACCAAAGCTGGTTCTATTGGAATTGTCAAGGCAGCTGGTCACATATCATGAGAAGTGCCAGAAAAGAAAGAAGGGTGGAACTCCTTTCCCCCTCACAGTAGGCCGATACACTTGTTCAACCTATCACAAGGCGAAGGAGATGTTTGCTGAGCTAGAATTGCTCAACCTGAAGCATGATTTCCCAGCAAGGCCTACATTCGACCCAAGGGGCTGCTTGCCAAGGGCTAAGCTTGATCCGATCCATGTCCCTCAAATTGAGGACATTTACATCGACGTCATCCATGAGGTAGAACTCAGAAGAAAGGATCACTCTCGCTTGGCATTAACGGAAATCAGCCATTACGGAGTAGCCATTGTCCCAAAAGGCTTCCAAACCACAGAGGACGAAGTAGACAAAGTGTATAATGACACAGAAGGGGATGATTGGCCCTTCCCGGACATTGACAGAAGCAAGGCTCCTCAGACAATTGAGGAGAGAGTTAAAGAGACTATGCGGAGGACAGAGCGTTGGTGCCGCATGAATGGGTTAATCTACCTCGGTGTAGATTTTACGACTTCTCCTTTAGGTAATGCACCTCCAAGGTCAAAGAAGCAGCTAAAAGGCAAAGCTGCGGAAGGTGAGCCTAGCATCATTCAGGAGGAAGCCCCTGAAAGTCCTCTTCCTTCAGAGCCTGAACAAGTAATAACTCTGGATTCGCCAGAGAAAGAAGCAGCGGAGGATAGTCCTATACGCCCATCCACTCAGGATGTTGGCACTGCTACAACTTCAGAGGTCCCTTCTGTCCCTTTTTCTTCTCTTCCTTCCCCTCCTCGTGTGACTCCTGCGACCACCCCTTTGGTCGCGTCCTCTGCCCCTTCTTCTACCCTTTCCCCTGCCTCTTCGTCCATTTTCTCCTCCCTCGCTGATTTGTCTTCTTCCATTTCTTCTCTCCTCTCCGAGTTCCCTTCCCTTCCTATCTCTTCTACTGTTGCGGTTTCCCTTCCTCCCGTGGGCATGTCTTCGGCTATTCTTTCAATGCCGCCGCCACGTGTCTCCACGTTTTTCCCCTCTTCTACCGTTGCTGCCTCCCCCTCTGTCTCTGGTCCTTCTTCTATAGGACCAGCTTGGATCTCTCAACAGCTGAGCCAACCAAAGAGGAAAGTCCCCATCGCTCCGATGGACTTTTCAGTCATTCCGGCTAAAGGAGCAAAGAAGCACAAGCCGGTTACACGCTTCTCCAAGAGCGCTGCAGGTGAGAGGGTTATGGAAATAGCCTACCCCGATCCTACCAAAGAGAAAGAAGATCTGTCTCCGGCAGATTTCACAGTGACCCAAGTCACAATGGGGACATCCTCAGAAAGTCTCCAGGGGGAAGCTCTTTCCGCAGTTGATGCACTCTGCGAAAAGCTTCGAGAAACAAAGGAAGAAAAGAGGCTACTAAAGGAGCAGAATAAATACCTGCTTCAAGCCCTACAGAAGATGGGAAGTGCACCTCCCACAACTGCCGCCGAGACTCCTGAGCTGCTCAGTCAGGAGAAGATCAATGAATATTCAAAGATCGGCGGCGCGGGGTACATTTGTTTACTGCTTGGAGAGCCAAATCCTTAAGGATAGTGAAAAGGTGATCGCGAGTATATCGGTTTATACACGAACATCGAGAAGGCGAATAAAGAACTCAAACATTAGCAAGTCCGAGTGTCGGAAAGAGCTCAGCGCAAGACTCAACACGAGGCCTTCAACAAATGTTATTTGTTGAGTCGAAGATTTGGTCAAGTTTGGAGTATTCGGTCATCCAAGGACCCTCAACAAGACTATGTCCACTCTGGACTACAGGATAGATCAGCTCGAATTTGTGTTAGAGAAGATAGACAAGGTGAAGGAAGAGGCCCTGGATGCGATGCATCAAATGGAGAAGATTGTTCTATCTATGACTCCAGGGTTGCTCACTCCTTCCCTCACCTTGAGATCAGCTGACGATACTATCCGAATTTTCAAGGAGTTAGCTTCTCAAGGGACAGGGCCAGAAGTCACTTTCGACATCGAATCCATCAACAACCTACTGGCCTGTAGAGACTTCATCGGGTCCCTAATCGAGGCGGGTAAAGACTATTCCAAGGTCCCCGAAAAGCTCATTGATGAGCGGGAAACTTGCGAAGCAATCAGTGAAAGGCACCAGGATCCGTCACAGGATCAATTCGGGCCAATGATCAGCAAGTTCTTGGAATACCGCGCTCAGTTCCAAATAACATCACCTGAGCAGCATCAGAAACAAGCTACCCCTTTTCGGCTGCAGGATGATGATGACGAGTAGCTGTTCTTCTTCTTCTGTTTCTTCTTCTCCCTCTTCTCCGACTTTCTTTTCGCGATATCTCAAGTATGTTGGTACAAACGATGACATCATCCATGTTGCATCATGGGATGATGTCATCCACTCAAAGATGTAAAAGTCAACATGACTTTGGATATTTTGTAAATATCTTGTAAGATATTTTGTGTGTTGTTTTGTTGGCTTTTGTCTTCTCTCCTCCTCATCTTCTATATATACAGGAATACTTGTTGTATTCGGGGGTGAACATTTTTCAGATAGAAATAGAAGTGAGGAGAGAAAGACTTTGAGCTTTCTTGTAACAGAAAAGAACCATAATACAATTATTCAGACTTTGTGCTCAATAGCTGTGTTATACATTAGATCTTTCTTATGTTAGATCTGCATGTGTTTATTCTGTTGAATTCATATCTACTTTTCCGTCACTTGTTTATCAGTATTGCTTTGTTTATCTATGCAAGTAGGTTTGGCTCTGTTTACTACCAAACTAAAAGCATAGATCTTCTGACCCTTCTGCTTTGGAATTCATTTCTTTTCTCCCTTCGGATCTGTTCTTTCTCTTCTCCTTCTTTTATTCCTTTCTCTTCGCAGCCTAGAACACTCTACTGGGATGAGATCCCAACCCCCGAAGGCAGAATCTGTGAGACTTGCATAGGTTCCTGCTAGTAGAAGTAGCAATAAACCAGTTTCGCTTTGCTGTCTCAAAGAGGGGCTAAGCCCTGCAACACTGTTGGCTCGTCTGTCCATAGATCTGTCCAAGCGACAGATTTTCGGACCAACGAGTCCCCTCGATTAGATATTAGAACAGACTTATGTACTAGATAGTCCATAAGGGCTGCAGATTGCGATCAAGGAGCACTGAAATTCGGGATCCTTGTGAGGAACATACTCTATATCAAAAGTAGATGATACCTCTAAAGGACGTGGGGAAGCTAGACATGATGGGATTGCTTTAGGGCGATAGAAAGGATTATATGACCAAGATGGGGAACAACTAATAGCGGTCCCGAGGAAGACACAGGGAAGTACCGAAACATCCACATTAGTGGTGATCTCGGAGGAAGAAGGGGCGAGTTGAGCCATTTTTCTAGATTATAACCTAGTGATGACCGTCATAAACAAGCGAAATATAGAAAAAGAAGATTGACCTAACTAATGCACAGAAAATTCAAGCGGCGTAGGTGATTATCTCTTTTAATTTTCCTACTTTTAAGAAAGAAAATATTAGGGAAGGCTTTTAGAACGGGAACTACTTAGATAGCCAAACTAAGGATGGTTTGGGAATGTTTTGGTGAGGAGTCCGGAAGGTACTTCATAAAAGACCGATACATGGCTTGATATAGGGGCCTACCCCCGCACTTCACACACCACTGCGATAAGGGAGTCGGGTGCTTTGCCAATATATACCAGAACTTTCGTGAATTTGTAGCATGGCTCGAGTACCGCGTAGGCTCTTCCTCTTGGATGTCACTTCCAAGTAGGCAAGGCCAAGGGAGGAATTTTTGTTTAAATGCTTTATACCTAGTGATTTTGGCTTTGTGTGCAAGGGTGAAAAATAAAAATCAAATAGTGTCACTACCGATTTTGATCAATTTTCCAACCTATTTAGAAAACTAGATGTAGAACATACGGTAGAAATGACAAAGAAAAAGTTCTTTTTAAGCACTTAAAAATGAAGTGTTTGATTTCGATGAAGATAAGTCAAACAAATTCTTTCCCAAATGCGATTAATTTCTTTTTAAGCACCAAAACCGAAATGTTTGAATGTGATATAAAACAAACAAACAAGTTCTTTTTTAAGTTCCTAAAAAGGAGAAAACACCGTAAAAGAGAAATACCTATAGATTTAGCTCTCCAAGGTGTGTGGACTTCAAAAAAGTGTGTTGTTGAGCTCTTCCCCTCAAACAATCCCACGAACAAGAAAAGTGCTCTGCAAGAAAAGGTTAAGCAAACACACAAACCAATCTAGAAAGATATATCCAGATAATAGTAGAATGAAAATTTCTATTTCAAGGAACTAAAAACTTTTAAGAAAATAACAATTTTTGCATAAAGAGATGGATCAAAAATGCAATCTTGAAATCAAATGAAAGATTTATTAATCTTTGAAATAGGAATTGGAATTTAGTTTTGCAAGAAAGAAGAAACTTTAACTTTGCAAATTATAAATGAAAGAAGCAAGACCAAAATGAAGGAAGGAAATGCTACGGAGAACTGACGAAAAGTAGTGAAGAAACAGAACAAAAGCTCAAAACTGGAAAAGAAATGAACTTACCAATAAGGGACTTTGGTTAGGTCCCATCAAGCATGCCAGAATGTAGATCAAGAATTTCCGTGCTTGTTACCTGTCCAAGTTAATGTACCAAACTAAACACAAAAACCCTGAAAAACTCAAATGAAGTCAATACCTGATAGATAACAAAAGATCCGAAGATGTAGATGGAAAAGAAAGTCGATGTAGATAAGACAGGTGCACATGAGCAATCTTGCAAAGTAGATCCGAGAAACCTACGAGACACATATACTTGATAGAAAAAGACAACGTTAAAAGATATTTGGGTGGACTACCCGAAAAGCGGGTTCGGGAGGCGATAAGCTCCCTCGGTGGATGTCAGTCCACGTTTTCAATTAAAGAAAGAAGCATACATGATCAAAGATGTAAGTAAATGTCTAGATTTTTTTATTACAAATCACGAGATAGAATGTAAACATGAGGTAAATCAATAGAAAACAAGCGTGAAAACAATGTTGGATTTGTGTTCTTCAATTCTTTTACCTATCGGCAGACATATCAGCGTCAATTAGGAAAATCGGCGTTGACCGTGATATAGGTCGGCATTGGATCGAGATAGGTCGGCATCGACCAGAGATAATTGGTGTCGATCATTATTCGGTCGGCATCGATTAGGGAAAAATTTCAAGAATATTTAAGAAACGGAAAATGAAGACTAGATCGTCAATGTACGCTGGATCTACAGGAGCCTTTGGGATGCTGACAAAGCTCCACCTTCGCTAGACACAGGAGCAGAGTCACCAAGAGATCAATGAAGGCCTGTGATGTCGATGTGGTAGGAGCAGAGTAACGGTACTCCTCTCAGGGATTGATTTGGACGGAATTAGCTTTCGCTTGATAGATAATGCTCAAGCGTGATATTCAGAACTCTCTGTCATTCTTTTTGTCTCACTAGTAACTGAATTCGCCCTGTATTTGTATGTCAGCGCATTGCAGTGAAAAATCGCGCGTCGAAAGTACCAGTCGGCGCCGATCAGCTGACTCCCGAAATGGCCAAAAAGGACGATTTTTGGAAAGATGAAAGTGATCCTTCCACCTCAAATATGGGAAATATCCCACTTGCACGGTTTGGGAGGAGGAGAAATAGGGGGGATAGATGGATAAAATAGATATGGGAGGTTAGGAATTGATATGGGGTAGATAAGTGGTTAAGATATATGTAAAAGTATAATTAAATAGTTAATATTTAATTATCTATGGGTAAAACATAATGGGGTGAAATAAACTTAGGATAGATGTTTAAATCAAATATTAAATAATACCCTAAGGGGGTAGTGGTGATATAAACGTGCCCCAGGTTACCCGAGAAGGTAAACGAACGCGAGGGACACTAAATTGGGTAACCAAGTTTTAGGTGTCTACATATGGCATGCAGAGGAAAGAGACATATTTTTCTACAATCAACGCCCAAATGGAACCCTTTGTTCCATTTATTATGGGGTTTCAAACACCATGGATGTGTGAGAGAATGGTTCAACATTCACAAAATTCTAAAATATCCATAGACTCAAAATTTTCTACCAACAAATATGGCTTAAGTAATTGGAATGAATTTTGAAATGATGTGTAATTTATGTATCATTAATAGTATTCCATTTCTGTTATATTAAACTCCATGTTACCATTTGATGTCATATTCCTTGTAGTACCAATTATACACATTTCTTTTTTTTTTATGAGCAAGAGGTCAAGTACGTGAAGCATGGGCCATTTCTTCGAGGAATAAAATTGAAGACATTTACGGGTGGTTGGCGGAAGTCCTAGAAATGAGGAAAATGCCTTCGTGTCAATTGGCAGATCAATGCGTTCATTACGGATGATGTGTTGGCTGAAATCCAAGCCATCGGTGTGTTTTTGGTTGTCGTGTAGTGCTATGCCTATGGCACATGCACAGGGCATGGTTGAAAAACATGCACAAGTATTGTAGCAAGGAGTCTAGGTGGAAGATTTTCGAGAGACTAGGTACCATCATGTATGGTTCTGAAATGCATCATGAGCACACATTTTGAATCATTCAAGAATTATTTAATGAATTCAAAGAGGAAACTAAGTTCCTCAAGTACTTCAGGAATACATGGTGTGAGAGTGAAGAACGTGTTGGTGAGTACTATCCTTTGTGTGTTTCCTTATTAATTACCATAAATTATAATTCTTGGTTTATAGTGTCACTTATTTTCAATCGTGTCATTTAATAGCTATGTGAGCAATAAGTTTTAGAAACTTCTCCCATGCAAATCATGAAACAAATGCATCCATCGAGTCCTACCATTATTTTTTGAAGATTAAATAATGGTGTGACAAATGAAATAAATGTACTTGCTGGATGGATTATTTGTTTTACACATTTGTGTACAAGGTGGAGCCATTTTAAAAACACAAGAGGAAGTTGCAAAAATCGGCTTCTTGACCAATTTCAAAAATAAAGATAACTATTGACAAGTGGTTGAGATAGCAAAGAGTATTCCAGATACATATTTCCTTGCAATTACGTCTAATTTTAATCAATTGTGGGTGAGGAGCCAAACAACTAGAAGCACATGGTATTTGGTAAGACAATGTGGAGCCTTGGACGTATGCGAATGTGCTTGGGCTATCAGAGTAAACACATGTAAGCACATGTTGGAGGAATTGGATTTTACAAGAAATATGTGTCGATGTCATCATATCAAGCACCAGAAGTGACAGGTAATTCAATGCCATCATATGTTACCAATGTATATTGTTAAGCATAAGTTGTAACGAAATAAGCATCATGTTGAAATTATTTTCATTTCATGTGCAGGAGCCAATACTTATGGGGAGACAAGAAGGGTAAATGAAGACACATTCCATGATGGCCCCTCCTTGTCGTATCCAAAGATCGAAGTGGAAGGTAATTCAATGTCATCGTATATGGAAAGTAGTGATATAGATTGCTAAGCATAAGTTGTAATAAAAAAATCATCTTGTTGAAATTGTTTTCCTTTCACGTGCAGGAGCTAGTAATTATGTTGAGACAAGCATGATAAATGAAGACACATTTCGAGACGGCCCCTCCTCATCGTATCCAGCAATGAAGTGGAAGGTAATTCAATGTCATCGTATGTGGCAAGTAGTGATATAGATTTCTAAGCATAAGTTGTAACAAAAAAAAGCATCATGTTGAAATTGTTTTCATTTCTCGTGCAACAACCAATACCTATGTAGAGACAAGCACTGTAAATGATGGCATGTTATGGGATGGCCCCTCCTCACCACCTCAATAGTCACTGACAGTTGATGGTTAGTTGTTAATGCCTTCAATCAATTAATTGATGCCAATGATAATGTTCGTCACGCATATTTATGATTAGGTGGCATTGTGTATTCATGTGTACAATGATATTACAAAACCCATTGTATAAATAAATAACTTTCGATAATGTCTTATATGTCACAGGCACTCCTAAAATAGTTGGGGCTGGTGGTTTGATGATAGAAAGTGATTCAAATTTTATGGAACACACGCCCAAAGAATTCTTGAAGTCAGTCTCGATACACGAATGTGTACTGAGATGAATAGAAAAAAACATTCTTTGAATGTGTTCAAAGGTTTAGGAGAGACCTGTAAGCATGAAATATGTTGGATGTTGCTTTCAAAGGAGATGTTAATGAGACAGCCATCACCCGCATGCATCCATGGTTTAGTGTGAGTAAAAAATGCCACCATAGTTTGACTAAGAGGTCAGTCATTGTAGAAGATTTGAACAACCACATTGAAGACTACAAATGCTTCCAATTTCCCAACGACAATCGTGCAAAGAGGAGACAAACCACACAAATGGAACATATAGGTTTTAAAAATTTAACTATTAGTGTGATTGTGAATTCGCAATAAATATTAATTGTGGGACGCGAAGACTAACATATTGATCATTTGTTTTGTAGGTGGTTGAAAGCGCACTGAAAAATCTCCCCATCGTCGCTTATCTTTCAACAATTTAGCATTTGCGCAAGGTGTGTATTGAATGTCCTTAATTTCATAACATTTATTTATTGTATGTAAGGTAAAAATCCTTTAATACCTTGTCTAATATTTAATGCATTGTGTTGCAGATGCAACGGATATGCAGAGAGATGTATCTTATAGAATGAGCAGGTTGAGCTTTGGAAAGTAAATGTATGGCATGTTGAGTGGGCCTATATTATAATTGTAAACATTTAAAATTCATGTATATGAGATTGTACATTGCGTATATTTAAAATACATAAATATGGATCATGTACAACTAACCTTCTCTTTGACTATTTTTAGAGTATTTAAAAAATCTGCTCGGTGGTATTAGCCTATGTAGAACCACTCATGTAATATGGATAGTATAAAATATTTTAAAGACATAAATTTGATGTAATTATGATGAAATGATGTAGTCAACATTACAAAATGATCATGTCAATTTTTTATTGCTACTATCAAAGTGCTGAAAAATAAACCTTTTTCAACACTACAAAAAATTAACCATTGTTTTCCACAAGGTACTATTAACGCGAAATCATAGCACCCCCAAATGAGCTCTAAAGGATCTACTTTTCTAAGGCTAGACTCATTTGGTGTGATTGCGTAACATTGAACTTTCTCCAAGGTGTGGGACCTTGCAAAATGGGAAAGCTCTCCAGATTAAAGGTTGGTTCCTTATTCCTCTGTTTAGGTACATACGTAGAAACTTGCAGAGTTTACATTCTTAATAATCGATCTAAACTTTACCAAGGAGATAGGGATAGAAAAAATACAAAAATTAAAACAAATCTAGACTATGAGGTGATGCACCAAAGGAATGATGTGCACTTATTTTGCTAATAGACACAAACCAACAAAATGCATATAATAAACAAGCACAGATAACCAAATATATAATGGGAGACCAGATGAAAGCAAAAGAGACAAGAGAGGATCTAAAATCGATCACATATGTGTTTTATTGCTCTGTAGATTGATACAATCCATTACAAAGTAGTGAAGAGGAAGAAATGTAATGCAATTTTGATAGAAGGCCTGAACCCCACAAATCCCTTTGCTATAAGGAGAAGGGAGCACGCAAAACAAAGAATGCCCAACCCTTTACAATGAACCCCTTTTGTATTTATAGATTTAACTGAAAGAATAAAAGAGAGAGAAGTGGGAAAAACAAGTTGAAGTTCAACCACCATTTGTTAATGCATCGATGAAATCTCTCCCCAAATCCATCTTTCTTTGCATCAATCCTTGGTTCAACACCTTGAAGGAAGAGGAAATGGTGAAACAGATCAAATTTGACATGGTTGTTGAGGCAAGAATATCCCGCATTAAAAATACAAAGATGTTTCTTTCATTTCTCTTTACCTAACCTCCTCAAAATTAAAGTTTCATACCCCATGGCATGGGTGAGGCCAAGATCTTTCCAACGACATCAAATTTGCAATATTTTGAGCCATGAGTCAAAATATATTCCCCTCCAAAGTTTGTATTGGGTCCGTACAGGAGAGTGGGAAAACAACTCAAAAAATGGGTCCCCTTTTGATATAGGACACGTGCCAGCGAGATTGGAACAAAAATCGGGCCTACAGGTTAATAATTTATCTTTTGCCCCTTTCTTCCAATTCCCACTTTGGCTTTGACTCGGGCCTAGATGCTGACTTTTCCTTGGGCGGAGTTGCGGGCCATTTTGCAACTTTTACCCCTTTTGAGATAACAAGGGGAAAAGAACCAAATTTTTCCCCAACGGTCCACTTTCCCCTGGGACATGCGGTAGTCTAGCACTCATTTAGAAACCTTTTCTCTATTCACCCCTTGAAACAACACCATACTGACACTTGGCATTCTCCGCTTACACCTTTATACTTAGCCAATTTTGAGGCCCTTTTCTGTCCGCCTTTTGACTTTGTTTTCCTTTTATGCAGATCGTGGTCGATCCAATATTTGGCACGGGGGTGAAATATGGATAACAGGTACAAAGCGTGATTTTGTTCCACCTTTATGTAATAATGTAAAGCAAATCAAGTAAAGAAAACAAAGTGTGTTTTTTGCCACGTTGAAAAATGCACGATATTTTTAGCACTTTCAAAAACGTAATCCCGTTCTCCAAAAGGTGCAACCCGCTGTGCTTTTCCTTCTTGTTATAAACATTGACTCCATATCAACTACTTATCAAGGGGATAAGGGTTAAATATTTCCAAAGAGAGTGTTTTTTTGCCACGTTGAAAAATGCACAATGTTTTTCAGCACTTTGAAAGAAATCCAGGCCTCGTGACTCGGTCCCCGAGCTCAAGGATCGTTATCAAAAGGTGTAACCCATGGTGATTTTCCTTCTTGTTGTAAAAATTGACTCCACATCAACTACTTATCAGGTGGAGAAGGATTGAATATTTCCAAAGCGATGAAAAATAGAGTGTGTTTTCACACGTAGAAAAACACACGGTTTTTAGCACTTTGAAAAACGTAATCATGTTCTCCAAAAGGTGCAACCCGTGGTGGTTTTCCTTATTTTTGTAAACATTCACTACATATCAACTACTTATTATGTGGATAAGGGTTGAATATTTCCATAGAGATGAAAAATAGAGTGTTTTTTCGCCACATTGAAAAACGAATGGTGTTTTTCAACACTTTGAAATATGTATTCCCATTCTCCAAAAGGTGAAACCCGCGGTGCTTTTCCTTCTTGTTATAAACATTGACTCCAAATCAACTACTTATTAGGTAGAGAAGTGTTGAATATTTCCAAAGCGATGAAAAACAGAGTGTGTTTTCCACCATGTTGAAAAATGCAGTGTTTTTTAGCACTTTGAAAAATGTAATCGCGTTCTCCAAAAGGTGTAACCCGTGGTGCTTTTACTTCTTGTTTTAAACATTAAATCCATATCAAATACTTATCAGGTGTAAAAGGGTTGAATATTTCCATAGCAATGAAAAAGAGAGTGTGTTTTTGGCCACATTGAAAAAGCGCACGGTGTTCTTCAACACTTTGAAATATGCAAACTGTTCTCTAAAAGGTGAAACCCGCATTGCTTTTCCTTCTTGTTGTAAACATTGAATCCACATAAACTACTTATTAGGTGGAGAAGTGTTGAATATTTCCATAGCGATGAAAAATAGAGTGTGTTTTTTTCCACGATGAAAAATGCATGGTGTTTTTCAACACTTTGACATACGCAATCCCATACTCCAAAAGGTGTAATCCGCGGTGCTTTTAATTCTTGTTGTAAAATTTGAATCCACATCAACTATTTATTAGGTGTAGAAGGGTTGAATATTTCCATAGTGATGAAAAATAGAGTGTCTTTTTTTCCAAGTTGAAAAATGCACGGTGTTTTTCAACACTTTGAAATATGCAATCTCATTCTCAAAAGGTGCAACCGCGGTGCTTTGCTTCTTATTGTAAACATTGGATCCACATCGACTACTTATCGGTGGAGAAGGGTTGAATATTTCCATAGTGATGAAAAATAGAGTGTCTTTTTTTCCAAGTTGAAAAATGCACGGTGTTTTTCAACACTTTGAAATATGCAATCTCATTCTCCAAAAGGTGCAACCCGCGGTGCTTTGTTTCTTATTGTAAACATTGGATCCACATCGACTACTTATCAGGTGGAGAAGGGTTGAATATTTCCATAGTGATGAAAAATAGAGTGTGTTTTTCACCACTTTGAAAAATGCACGGTGTTTTTCAACACTTTGAAATACGCAATCTGTTCTCTAAAAGGTGCAACCCATGGTTATTTTGCTTCTTGTTGTAAACATTGACTCCAAATCAACTAATTATTAGGTAGAGAAGGGTTGAATTTTTCTAATGTGATGAAAAATAGAGTGTGTTTTTCATCATGTTAAAAAACACATGGTGTTTTTAGCACTTTGAAAAACGCAATCCCGTTCTCCAAAAAGGAAACCCGTGGTGTTTTTCCTTCTTTTTGTAAACATTGAATCCACATAAACTACTTATCAGGTGGATAAGGGTTGAATATTTCCAATGTGATGAAAAATAGAGTGTGTTTTTTGCCACGTTGAAAAACGCACGGTGTTTTTCAACACTTTGAAACACACAATCTTGTTCTCCAAAAGGTACAACCGCGGTGCTTTTGCTTCTTTCGTAAACATTGACTCCACATAAACTACTTATCAGGTGGAGAAGGGTTGAATTTTTCCAATGTGATGAAAAAGAGAGTGTGTTTTTTGCCACGTTGAAAAACACACGGTGTTTTTCAACACTTTGAAAAACGCAATCATGTTCTCCAAAAGGTACAACCCGTGTAGTTTTTCCTTCTTGTTGTAAACTTTGAATCCACATCAACTACTTACCAGGTGGAGAAGGGTTGAATATTTCTAATGTAATGAAAAATAAAGTGTGTTTTTCACCACGTTGAAAAACTCACAGTGTTTTTCAGCATTTTGAAAAATGTAATCCCATTCTCCAAAAGGTGCAACCCAGTGATTTTCCTTCTTGTTGTAAACATTGAATCCACATAAAATAATTATTAGGTGGATAAGGGTTGAATATTTCCGTAGCAATGAAAAATAGAGTGATTTTTTCACCACGTTGAAAAATGCATAGTGTTTTTCAGCACTTTGAAATACGCATTCTCATTCTCCAAATGGTGCAACCCGTGGTTATTTTTCTTCTTGTTGTAAACATTGACTCCACATAAACTACTTATCAGGTGGAGAAGGTTTGAATATTTCCATAGCAATGAAAAATAGAGTGTGTTTTTGCCACGTTGAAAAATGCACGGTGTTTTTCAACACTTTGAAAAATGCAATCCGGTTCTCCAAAAGGTGCAACCCATGGTGCTTTTACTTCTTGTTGTAAACATTGACTCCACATAAAATACTTATCAGGTGGAGAGGGGTTGAATATTTCCAAAGTGATGAAAAAAAGAGTGTGTTTTTCACCACGTTGAAAAACACATGGTGTTTTTCATCACTTTTAAAAATGCAACCCTGGTTCTCCAAAAGGTGCAACCCATGGTGCTTTTCTTCATTGTTGTAAACATTGAATCTCAATCAACTACTTGTTAGGTGGAGTGGGGTTGAAGTTTTCCAAAGCGATGAAAAACAAAGGGTGTTTTTCACCACGTTGAAAAACACAGCGTTTTTCAGTACTTTGAAAAACGTAATCCGGTTCACCAAAAGGTGCAACCCATGGTTCTTTTCCTCCTTGTTGTAAAAATTGAATCCACATCAAATACTTGTCACGTGGAGAGGGGTTGAATTTTTCTAAAGCGATGAAATACAGAGTGTTTTTTCTCCACGTTTAAAAACACATAGTGTTTTTAGCACTTTGAAAAACATAATCCGGTTCACCACTAAAAAAATGAATCATTGTTTTTCACAAGGTAATAACCATGATTTTTTCCACCTTTATATAACAATGTAAAGAAAATCAAGTAATTATCGGTGGACAACGATGAAAAATAGAGTGTGTTTTTCGCCATGTTGAAAAATGCACTGTGTTTTTTAGCACTTTGAAAAACACAATTTGGTTGATAAAAAAGTGTTACCCACAATACATTTCCTCCTTGGTGTAATGAAGCAATCCACATCAACTACTTATCAGGTGGACAAGGGTTGACTTTTCCAAAGTGCTAGAAAACAGGGTGTGTTTTTGACACTTTGAAAAATGCACGGTGTTTTTAGCACTTTGAAAAATGTAATTCGGTTTATAACAAGGTGTAACCCGCAATGCATTTCCTCCTTGTTGTAACGATGCAATCCACATCAACTACTTATCAAGGTGGACAAGGGTTGAATTTTTCCAAAGTCGTTGGAAAACATAGTGTGTTTTTTGACATGTTGAAAAATGCACGGTGTTTTTCAGCACTTTGAAAAATGTAATTCGATTTATAACAAGGTGCAACCCGTAATTAATTTCCTCCTTGTTGTAATGATGCAATCCACATCAACTACTTATCAGGTGGACAAGGGTTGAATTTTTCCAAATTCTGGAAAATATGGTGTGTTTTTCAACACATTGAAAAATGCACGGTATTTTTAGCACTTTGAAAAACGCAATTCAGTTTATAACAAGGTGTAACATGTAATGCATTTCATCCTTAGTGTAATGATGCAATCCACATCAACTGCTTATCAGGTGGAAAAAGGTTTAATTTTTCCAAAGTGCTAGAAAATAGGGTGTGTTTTTGACACGTTGAAAAATGCACGATGTTTTTCAACACTTTGAAAAATACAATTCGGTTTATAACAAGGTGCAAACCACAATGCATTTCCTCCTTGGTTTAATGATGCAATCTATATCAACTACTTATCAATTTGGATAAGGGTTGAATTTTTCACAAGTCTTTGGAAAACAAGGTGTATTTTTCAACACGTTGCAAAACACACGGTGTTTTTTAGCACTTTGAAAAATGTAATTCGGTTTATAACAAGGTGAAACCCATAATTCATTTCCTCCTTGTTGTAACAATGTAATCCACATAAAATAATTATCAGGTGGACAAGGGTTGCATTTTTCCAAAGTGCTGGAAAACATGGTGTGTTTTTCAACACGTTGAAAAACACACGGTATTTTTAACACTTTGAAAACGTAATTCGGTTTATAACAAGGTGCAACCCACAATGCATTTCCTCCTTGGTGTATTGATGTAATCCGCATCAACTACTTATCAGGTGGATAAGGGTTGAATTTTTCTAAAGTGCTGGAAAACATGGTGTGTTTTTTGACACGTTGAAAAATGCACAGTGTTTTTTTAGCACTTTGATAAACACAATTTGGTTTATAACAAGGTGCAATCCACATCAACTACTTATCAGGTGGACAAGGGTTGAATTTTTCCAAAGTGATAGAAAATAGGGTGTGTTTTTCGACATGTTGAAAAATGCACGATGTTTTTCAGCACTTTGAAAAATGTAATTCGGTTTATAACAAGGTGCAACCCATGCAATGCATTTCCTCCTTGGTGTAATGATGCAATCCATATCAAGTACTTATTAAGTGGAAAAGGGTTGAATTTTTCCAAAGTGCTTGAAAACATGGTGTGTTTTTCGACACTTTGAAAAATGCACGCGTTTTTTTTAGCACTTTGAAAAACACAATTCGATTTATAATAAATTGCAACTGCAATACATTTCCTCCACGGTGTAATGATGCAATCCACATCATCTAATTATCAGGTGGACAAGGTTTGAATTTTTCCAAAGTGCTGGAAAATAGGGTGTGTTTTTGACACGTTGAAAAACATAACAGAAATGAAAAGATGAAATCCTATTCTTTGTAGATATAACATGAAATCATAAGAGACATCGTTTGTAGATATAATATGCATGATTAATTTCTAATCAATAGTTTTTATATGAATTTCAACACAACCAAAATAACCCAATTTCCACTCCTTTGTATTTAAACCCATGTTTGGAGCCCATATTACAAGTGGATACAATGTGAGAAAATCATAATATTAGACAAACCATTTATACATTTACGCCAAATTTATAGTAACAATAGAACATACTAATTATCTCTTATAAGACTGGATGATAATAATGAATTACATTGAAATAACCAATATTATTTTTGCAAACTAATTATCTCTTATAAGACTGGATGATAATAACGAATTACATTGAAATAACCAATATTCTTGAAATAACCAAATTTATAGTAACCATAGCAAATACTAAGTCCATCAATCATTAGTCGACTGGTACATTTTTCTCATCCAACACCTTGGTCAGGATGTACATCTTCTTCCATAATTCTTTATGACCTTCGTGAGTTTTAACAATGGAATTAAAGCTTTCTACTTGATTTTCAAACGCGTTTTTGTTCGATTCACACATTGTCTCCCAATTCTTAATTTCTAATTCCAAGTCTTGAACCTCAAGCTCCAACTCCATCTTCCTCGAGGAAGCATCTAGTAATTGGTCCAATAATTTTTATTTTTTTGACAAATTTAAATATTGCAGTCTAAGTCTTTCACACTCAATTTTATAAAACTTTTCCTTATTCATTGCAAGTTTCAATTCTATTTCCATACGAAATGACGGGGACGACTCATCTTCTTGTTCAACTCCGACATCTTCATTTGCAGGGCTCTCTATAGTCTTTCTGAACACATTAGTACTGACACTATAGAATTTTGCATTATCTTTCGATTCCGGCACTGGTGAGGCCTTGTGCTTTCCAACCTTCTTTTGTCTTGTCATCTAATTAAACCTGTATTTAAACAACTGATTAATATTTTTAACATTCAAACATAATTTTTAATATCTTTCACCATTCAAACATAATTATGAAATGTATATGAAATTTTAGTAAGCACATCAAACCCAAGTAGGCATACATGGAAGAAGAATGCAACTATGTAACCATTACCCACAAATCGTAATCCATAATACACAAGTTTTGAAAGAAAATTTGTGATTTATCTACATTAAATTATTGAACATGACAAACCCAAGTAGGCATACACAGAATAAGAATGCAACTAAGTAACCATATACCATATACCGTAATCCACAATCCATAGTCACATTAATAAATTAACCACATACACAAGTGACAACATCATCATCTATACAATAAAGTAACAACTTCATCACACATATATACACTTGTCTTCTAATCACACTTGTATTACTCTTCCTTATTCATCACATCGCATACCAGATATAGCAATTCATATACATGATCTAAATACTAATTAATGTGCACATCATAACATCAACCAAAAACTACCATATTAGAGCAAAATATCACATACATCTAATAAACATAATATAATCACATACGTCTATCCATTTAATCTATTATGCTACAAAGGAAAAATTCATTAAATATAACTAATTTTTTACATACCACATAATCAATATCTATACATATATGTCAAATATGTAAGTGAAATATAACATTACAATAACACACTGATGTCAAATATATAACTAAGTTCAATATGTGTTTAACAAGCATATTTTCATCTCAAAGGTTGTATGACTGGTATATTCATTTGTTATCATTGTCTTGGGTGGGAGTGCTTGGTGTTTTTTCCTCAATTTCCACCTTGGCCTGCATGTACATCTTCTTCCATAATTCCTTATGATCTTCGTGTATTTTAAGAATGGTATTAAAGTTTTCTACTTGATTTACGAACACTTTTTTGTCCACTTCATGCATTGTCTCCCAATTCTTAATTTCAGTTCTAACTCCTAAACCTCGAGCTCCAACTCCATTTTCCTTGAGGAAATTTCTCCTATTTCATCCAATATTTCCTTTTTTTTGTAAAATATAAATTTTCCAATGCAAATCTTTCACACTAGTTTTGATACATATTTGTCTTCTTTGTTACAAGTTTCATTTCTAATTCCATATGAATTGACGGGGAAGACTCATCTTCTTGTGTAACACTGACATCTTTGTTTGTAGAGCTCTTTGCATTCTTTTTGAATGCATAAGTGTCACTATCAAATGATTCATAATCATTTGGTTCTTGCATTGGTGAATCCTTGCGCTTTCCAGTCTTCTTTAGTCTTTCCATCTAAATAAACCTATATTATAACAATCAATTATTATATGTTACCATTCAAACATAATTAGAAAGGAAATAATGCACTTAACTTATATGTAACAAAATATTATCATGGATGAAATATATACAAAATTTTTGTAAGCACATCAAACCCAAGTACGCATACATGGATGAAGAACGCAACTATGTAACCATAAACCACAAACCGTAATCCATAATACACAAAATTTGAAAGCAAAATTGTGAATTATCTACGATAAATTACTGAACATGTCAAACCCAAGTAGACATACAAGGAAGAACACAACTATGTAACCACATACCATAAACAAGTAATCCACAATCCATAGTCACATTAATACATTAACCAGATACATAGTGATAACATCATCATTTATACTAGTAAATGGAATGTCACATAACAAGAATAAAAACCATCTAATGCATTATAAATAGAATGTAAATGGATAACTCTATGTAACCCATAACCACAAACCATATTCAATATATCAATAATGCAAAGTACTAAATCATAAAACTCAAACACATTAAAGTAACATCATCATCATATAGACATATATACTAATTCGACTCCTCGAATCAATGTTATAAATAAATTTGTTCATCTCCTTCGTTGCCTAGTGTTAGCGAAAGACAATACTCCATCATAAAATCTAATACGTTTCTTCTCATTTCTATGAACAAAATTTTGTGTGATGCCAAGAATGGGTGGGGCATTTGATGTATTTATTCGAGTATGGTGCGTTGTCTCAACCTATATCACATCATCCTGAAATCAAACCATATAGTAATTAAGTCAACGTATATGAATCTCTCAGTTAAACACGTAATTAAATTAAATCATCCATTACATTTACTTTCCTCTTTACGAGTGTCGAGTCGATATCGTTAAGATCCTAAATATCAAAGCCTTTGACACACTATGCCAAAGTGTTTGCAAATGTATTAGGGTAGGGTAATGGAGCAGTGGGAACAATGACCTTAGAAATAATCACTTTGACAGTAAATTTGGGGAGTGTGATTCCATGACACTTCGTGTATGGAATATTATCACAAACCAATCCTCTCGCAACAAGCACATCATTTGACATTAACCTTACTTGAACCCATCAATAAAATCCTAGAATAAAGACAATCTCAATTTCATTAATAAATTTATCTTAATTTCACCAAAAAAGAATACAGAAAATCAAATGAGAACATTCAATAACTTACTAGTCCATCTCCACCCTCTCTCGTATTGTCAATAGCGGTGTTTGTGCCCCTCTCCTCGTGCCTCCCCTCATCACCCTCTCTCTCCTCGACTAGAAAAGAAGATGCAACTCTGGATTTTTCATCTCCACCTCTTTGACCTCACGTGAAACTATCTCTCTAATAAGATCAAGACCACAAGATGATTGAGAAGGGACGTGTTATCACAAACGTCCACCTACAACAATCAAGTCATCAAGACAATGTAAATATCAACAACATAAGGCAACATAGATTTTTCAAGTGCATGGTAAGCGGTTTTACCTCTCTTTGTTTCACACTACGAATCGAGTCTCTCTATTGGCGTAGGATTTGACACAAGGGAATGTCATAATCCTACGCACGCCTACGTTAGTATATACAAAAATAAACAAAAACTACATTCTATCCTTACTTACGAAAGACCAATAATTACTTACGTTATCATTCGTAGGGGGGTCAACATTTCTGCTACTTGTCCCACCCTCTTCTCTAGTTTCCGATCATGAAATAATACTAAGTTTTTGATTTCTAACCAAACATAATACATAAAACATTATATTAATTTTATATTTACCTATGTTCGATATTTGAGTTTTTTTCCTCTCACTTTGATCCAAAACTCCTCTCTTGCCTTTCGCATCTCCATTGAATCGTAGGCACGCATTGCATTATCCACATCCCTCTTTCCTTCCTGGATCAACTCTTCGAATCGAGATTTGCATTCCTTTTTTCAAACTTGATCGATAACCCTCCTCCGATGAAAGTCGAATTGCTACCTCATGACATAGTTCACATCCGCCTCCCTCTTTTACACATATACCTTGCTCTTATCTTGAGGGATAGGTGTTTTTTTTTCCATATGCTTATGGCCACACTTATGAGGTTCCACAGAGGGAATATTGTGTTCTACTTGCCGATGTCAATTTATTCTATGTAACTCAGAAAACCTAACATCCCCACTAACAACACATGATCCATTCTAACAGACATAACAAATACGACCATTAACATATTCGGTTATATACTTTACGGGTGGCTCACGATATCTGAGTGAGTGGGCTTGGAATGACCATCTAACATATTGTTATCAACTATTGGAGGATCATCTCCATTTGCTTCCTCTATGACAATTGCAAAATGCGTTCACGCCATGTAATGTGAAGGTGCTTGTATCTAGGGAGTCCAAGTGCATAACTATTAGCCCAACATAAAATATTAAGTATTTTGAAAAAGAAGTAATGTTCAAATATTCAAATATTACCATCATGGAATGTGAAGAAACCTGTGTGAAAAGATAATAATTTCATAATTGTTATCCCAACAAATGACATTAGGTACATTGCTACGAAAAACAATTAATGTTCACAAAGTTATATATTACCATCTCATTATTTATGTCTTCCCTGAAAACATAAGAATGGATTGTGAACATGGATTGACCCATGTCATTGAGCTTCGCATGTTTTGTTCATGTGCATTGTCATAACCATCGTTGAAGTGATGCATTGTAAAACAAGTTAAACTAAAACAAATGGTGCACGAACTTATTTATTTGTATTTTTCATTCATATTGAGAAAATCATGCACAATAAATGATTTGTGATGAAATTATCCGCACACATTATTTTTCAAAACTAGATACTCGACTCTAGATGTTTCCAAAGTAAACATGAAATGTGAATTACAAGTGTGTTAAAAGAGAAGATAGGATAAAGCATGATGTATCCAAAATGCCCGGTTTATCAACCAACACTATATGATGTATCATCATATTATCCACAAAATATATAATATATATGCTAGAGACAATTCACATAATATTAGTTATTCACAATCTAATAAATAATGTATGTCTACCATTATGCAAAAAGGAAATATAGTGTGTACATATATCATATTGAAATGTCTTCCATGGCAAGTGTTAGCAAAGCTACCACTTCTTGGTTTATAGTGTCCTTAGACACTTGACATACATCTAACCTACCTCTGTTAACTTTTACATGCATGTATGAACATTTCACAAAGAGAGATACACTCTCTAGCACTTGAACTCAAAGAATTGAAAGATTTACATTGTTACATTGGTATACACCAGTCATTTGTTTCACAACAAGCATATTATGAGAAAACACAAAAAATTTCCAAACATTGTGGTGTATCCCTTCCTTAAGACTCAATATCAAGGCCCTATACTCAGCTTAGTGGAAGGTCATAGTGGCATTTATGATAATTGTACCTCTTTTTATTATCTTGCTTCCATCGTGGTCATATACTATGAATGATGAACATGCAAGATTTTTAGAGGTATTCGACACTCCATGAGGTTCCAATCCCCAAATGGCAACCATGCTTACCTTTACAATGGAAAAAAATATTGTAAGCAAACATAAAAAAATAGAATGAACACTTTAAATTTAACTTTTTCAATACAAACATCTGTAATTTAACATATGACAAGGCCCTAAAACATTTTCTCCTGATTTCATTCATTAATAATGATTTCTTATTGGAGATTCAATGGATTTATTACTTTGTCTAGGGACATACACTCTAAATGAGTTAACATCGTGTGTTTGTGAGTGACTTCTTTTTGGGAAACATTGTATTAAAACATTGTATTCCTTACAATACTAAAACTTCCTATTCCGTATGTTAGACTAAAGTGTGAATATATTTTGAAATATATTGGAATCATAATCATAGGTTTGGTTCCATTTCACTCATTTTCTGAATAGATAACTTTATGTTGCTAACATATAATTAATACAAGCACAAATTAGAATAATTTTTAAAAAATATGTTTTTCTATAATTATACGTTTATAAATGTAATGGGTAAATATTAAATTTGAATAAATCACTTAATAAATTTATCAGTCTATTATGAATAGATATATTTCAATCTATTTACAATATCAATATCTATAAACATTTGATTAGTTTTCAAAACCAAATAAATAAATATCTATTACATAGATTTATCATGTTCATAGGAGTGAGAAAAATATGATAATCCAAGATAGAGTTTAGATTTATCATGTTCTTGTGAAGTGACAAGAATATGATCATCCAAATCTTGTACTAAAATTGATTTTTATGAGACATAGGAAAACTAGAAAATGTACACTCCAAGTAATATTGTGCACTTTAATTCAAAATATGTTATTACGAGTAGATTTTCCAAAACGAGGGGTCCAAAAACTCTCTCAAGTTTCTAAAAATTCATTACAATCAATGGTAAAATGTACTTCTTTAGCTTTCCCTAAATGGGATGCTGAAGTTTAAACCATAAGGAAACACTAATATGTTTTGGGGTTTTCATTTTATCAAATAGACTAATCTTTCTTGATATTTAACAAGTCCATTAATAGCCTATAGTATTCGTTAAAACAACATTCCAATAATTTTTATATTTTACTCATTAAAAACCATTGTAATGTATACCTAGTATTAAAATTATATGCTTCAATGAGTACTCGAATTCTCTAGAATTAACTCCTTTTCAAACAATATTGGGTTTCTATATTATGTAGATTAAGCTTGGGCAGACTTATTTTGTTGATGATGGTCTATATAGAACACAAATGTGAACCTCCTCAAGCATTCCTCCCTTTGGAATTTAGGATTTTTCAACGTTATCCCTATGGATCAGGAGGAATTGAGCTTCGTGTATTCATTTTCACCATGCAAAAGACAAACTGAATACAACAACACACATGCAAACAAAAATATACAATTAATGTTACTACGATACTTGTCAAATCTAATATACGTCATCTAATATGATAAAATAATCACAACATCAAAAAGATAATATCCATGACAAATTCAAGTATCAATAAATGCCAACGACTATCCTTCACTCAAGATGCACCCTCCCATAATATCACAACCGTCCATTGTAAAAGGGACAATTAGTATGGGAGGGTGCATTTCTGAGTGGAGGGTCGAGGGTGACTTTAAAAACCTCTACTCAACACAGTATACCACCCAAATATTGATGCGGAATCCTAAGGGGCAAGCCCCTTCATCATGCAATGATAGTTGGGCATATCGATGTGGCATCCTAAGGGGAAAGCCCCTTCAAAGACACACCGATTCCTATCTTTATAGAGGCACTTGCCCCCATATGCCAAATTGAGAGTGA
This sequence comes from Taxus wallichiana var. yunnanensis, assembly GCA_018340775.1. Lineage (NCBI taxonomy): Eukaryota > Viridiplantae > Streptophyta > Pinopsida > Cupressales > Taxaceae > Taxus > Taxus wallichiana. The sequence continues at coordinate 285,810,185 of CM031243.1, read as the reverse complement.
GAGTATGATATCACATAATTTTTATAGCTTCAACTTACATCAGACATTCACAACATTACAATTACCAATATTTAACAACTAATAAAAAATTATATATACAAATGATCTACACATTCGCAATATTTACAACTATAATGCATTCAGGAAATCAAAATTTTCCTAATGTATTTAATTTAACGCAACTAAGAGAAATGAAATCAAAACTAAGAGCTCGAAGATTACATGCATATTTAACTAATACCAACATAATATAAACATAATTAACTAGTCTCATACTAGTTGTTTCACTGTTTTCTTTATGGTTTTGAATGAAGAAACAAATAGGGTTATGGGCTAGGAGGAATACCTGTTAAATGGGTTAGTTGATGGTTGTTGTACGCGTTCTCACTTCTTGACCCAATGCCAATTGTGAGAGCTTCCTTTTGGCTGGGAGGAACTACCTGTAAAAGAAAAAAAGACCACAAAAGAAAATTTAAATGATATATGGCAAAGGGACCGCCTAGCGTATGCTAGTTCTGAAAAGTGTGATACTTTCTAGATGGCTGTCAATCCACTGTTTAAAAAAAATTAATGCAAGAAATAAGTAAATTCCTATTGTAGTTGATATGATTTAGGTATCTCATTCAATCACAATAAGAAAATCTAATATAACAAGGCTACAGTATAGTCAAATCCGAAGGGTTGGTAGGTGTTAGGTACTTGGGCGGTCAGTGGTCGGGATCGGGTTGTTTAGGTTATTTGGTAAAAGGTTGTTTGGTTCTGTTATTGGCATAGGGTATGAAACACATAGACCAATGTTGGTTGGGTATAATTGACAATGATTAAAGGGAGGTCGATGACAGTTATGGGTAACCGGCGCAGCGTCGAGTACAAAGTAGGGTGATGATAGTAGTTCAATGAAAACCTTATTGTAGAGTCTAGGTGAGGTTAGATGGGGATAAATAAGGGGGATGGTGAGGTGTGTGGGAATGCTGAGAACACTCAGAGAGGTGGAAGGGCCAAGATAGGTGATTTGATAAAAGGGTGGGTGAGGTTTTTAAGTTTGTCAGAAAGAAGGCTATGGAGGAATGGGAATGTTAATAGAAGAATGATAACATAAATGGTAACAACTCTATGAGAAGAATAAGAATGGAAATGATTAATGATAAAAACAATTACCAATGTTACAATTCCAATGGTTGGGTGGTGGTGATGATTGGTTGGTGGAATGGATCTTGTTGCAATAGTGATGCTTCCTAGAATGTTACCGTGAGTGCAAATTCTTCTGGATCTGTCCTGGTGTTGGCCGTGAATGTCTAGATGCATGAAAGGATGATGGTTACGCTTGATGCAGCTCTGATTTCTCTCCCGGTCCGAATGTGCCAACCTCTCAAAAAAGGTTTCTAAGGTGAATAAATGGTAATCGGCGATGATTCCATCTTGATCGGCATCGGTTTAGGTCTAATCGGTGTCGGTTAAGGTGGGACTCCCTAGGTTTACTAAAATGGGTAGATATTTCTAATTTCTTGGGCCGAATTAGTTTTTTTCACAGATTAGAACGAAATATTCCCTTCTAATGAGTGGGAATGTGGTTAGAGAAATCTTAGGCATTGATTTTAGGGTTAGACCAAATCTTAGCTCATTAAGGCAAGTAAGACTTAGTTATTGTTAGTTATGGAAACATGCCAAGAATAGGTCTAGGGTGAGGTGGTTGGATGAGGTGTCTAGGTGAGGTGGAAATTAGGTCAATTAAGGTAATAAAATAATGGATATTGTGAGGATGGGTATTTAATTTAATTAAATTAATTAAATTAATTATTAATGTGGGGTGAAAGGGGGCCATGGTTAGGTGCCCATGTTTAAGTTGGTTATCCGATCAGGGGCTAAGGGGAATGTAACCAAATTTAGGTGTCTACATTTGCCCCTTTTTGTCACGTAGCTTGTATTGGTAAGTGATGCTGACAAAAATAAGAAGTGGGTGCCCCATGTGTGGGTGAAGGTGATCCCCCTCAAACCAGGAACTAGTGAGGTGGAAGATGGAAGTGGTGAGTGGTTTGATAAAAGGTGGATGTGGTGAAAAGGAGCGTAGATGTGGGCGAATGTGGGAAAGGGTAGAGGTCAAAAATAGGAAAACAGTAAATGGGCTAGGGTCAAAGGTAGTGGCAGTCAAACACACACACACACACGTTATAAACTGTGACACGGTTCCAGGTTAAAGAGCTTACAAACTCCATAGCATCCAAGGTCGATAGGTTTATCCAAACAAGGTGAAGTTATTCTGGTATCTAAGGTATAGGATATGGTCAGGAAGCACAATGTAGGTCAGGTGCAGGAACGTTTAGGTATGTTCCGATACACCAAAGGTAAGTTCAGGATAAACAACATGACAATAGACAAAGTAAGGTCATTAGGCAAAACAATAAGGCACAACATTGTAAGGTACAACAAGCGCATGGGTTCAAAGGTCACTAATAGTGTTCCGAGTAAGGGTATATAAGGTACAAAGACAGGAAGACCGAGGTACAAGTAAAATAATAGGGCCCTAAACATAATTAAGGACAAGTATAGGTAATGTGGGTTGGCAGGTAAGTGGCAAAAAGTGTGGGGAAGGGCCACGAGGTGGTGGGAAAGATAATTGTCGGTCAAAATGGGTAAAAGATATCAAAGGAGGTTGGTAGGAGACCACCGTCGTTAAGTAATTACCGATGTCAATCAATATGACACGCCATGACCGATGTTGGTCGTGTCAATGTGGGTACCTTTGTATTTGTTATATGGTAGATGAGAGATATTTTTATAGATTTTGTAGTCGAGTATATATGTATGGACACTCAGATTTGGATGATATATATAGAGATGATGATGTTTTATGGTATGATGTGTATGAGTATATGTAACTTCGATGATGATTTTGTACATGTGATGGAAACTAGGTAAGTTAGGCATGATAGAGTTAGGTTGGTGTAGGCATGGATTGAGTCAAGTTGGTTTAGGCATGGATTGAGTCAGGTCATAGGCATGGATTGAGTCCGGTCATAGGAATGGTGGATTCTGGGTTGATGTAGGCATGGTTGAGTTAGGTCATTTTAATGTCCAAGTTTTTGGTAATATGAGAGAAAAATGTTGATGTATATACTGGGTATGGTTTTTAATTTCCAAATTTGTGCCATAATGGAAATGTGAAAATGATAAATGGATAATTTGATGATGTAATAAAATGTGTATGAGTTGATGTTTATTAGGTTTAATTTCTAGCTATTGATATAAAATGGAAACTAACTAGGGTAGAATGTGAATAGAAAAGGGAAAGGGGGAATTGGTTAGGTAAAGAGTGGCCGAGCTAACCTCCAAGGGCCCCATGCCCTGAGTGCTACCTACATAGTCTCGATGAAAAGGGACCTCAGGCTAATGTAGTTCTCCCATAAGCTAGGGAATATTGTGATGAAGTAAAGGAATGGATTGATAGGTATTTAGGCATGGTTGAATGTAGGTCATAGGCATGATTGAGTTGTTGTTAAATATAGGTGTTGATGAGCTGGTCCTGTATAGGATAATCAATAAGTAATGAGGAAGGAGAATGGTAAGAGGTGGTAAAAGAGCCACTTAATTGATAAGAACCCTAATGAGTCAACCATACCTAAGAGGGGCTCATGAACATAAGACCCTAAAGGTGTTGTATAATGGAACATTCAAGGGTGAAGAAATTCACATAATCATGAAATATTGTGTTATGGAAATTCCCTGAGTAACAAGGGAATTAGGCTAAAAAGGAAAGGAGGTGAGAATAGACAGTTTAGCGTAACTTAGTGTATGACAGCGTGTCTTTTGAAACAAGAAACATGAGATCAAGAATAGGTAAGTCCTTGATGAAAATTTCATCCTTTTCTTCATTTGTTTGTTTTTAATAGACTGATCAATGTGGGAAGTCTATATGGGATGAGAATATTATCTCTTTGAGGTCTTCATGAAGCTGATCTATAATGCTTAAAATTACAAGAGTGAAAAATGAGGATTTTTTTGACATAAAAACATAATAACAAATTACATACCGCAATGTACAAATTTATTTAATCAAATTCATTAATCAATTTTTCTCTTTTCATCTATCCAATAACATCCATGTAAGCCATGTGTGGCTAAGAAGGGTGTATCTAGATCTCCATGATATCTCTTCGTCACTACTTCAAGTGACAATGCTTACTAGCATTTTAGCTCAACCTTTTAAAGGTCATGGGAACTATGTGAAAGTCCTTGGGTCTACCACGAAGCTAGTTTCCTAATTTCGTATTTTGGTATCCGACCATTATCTACCTCATGTTCAGTATTTCAACTTCCCATGATCAAAGTTACGATAATTTTTTTTTAATCGAGGACTAGGTGATCAGACAATGCACAACCATCAATGCATTACTTTGGCCAAAGTTATCCATCGTGTAGGTTACGGATAAACTCAAGAAAACACACTAGTCTTATGAGTTTTAAGTCTTCCGCCACCTCACAACTATCCCTTTCAGTTATCTATATCTTTATAGTTTGTTTTTATTTTATTTCCAATTAAACCTATCTTGCAAGAGTTTATATTGAGATAGATGCCAAAGGCCAACTAGGATCTTTATGAGATAAGTACATTCATTATGCTGAAATGTAACTATATCAACATTCCACATGTACTTATCCCTTAATATGCCTAATGAATATTTTCATCTATTTACCATCCCATTTAGTCTCTTTTTCCTGATGTTTGATTCTTTAACCTTAAATTACCTTTTACAACAATACTCTTCTATTCTCTATACAACAGATTTACAATCTTATCATATTAATACTAAGTTTATCGTAAAGGTGAATTAAATATATATTAAAATATGTATATTTAATTATTCCTTCGATTAGCTACACCACTAAATAGATTATTTAATTTATAAATTAAAGACAGTTGATTGTTACAATAATTGCCCAATTATCGGCTTCATACATTGATAACTATTAAATAAATGTATTCAACAATTTGTGAAAAGTAAGATTTCATAACTTAGGTATTCATCATTTACTCATATTGAGATATTATTACACACAAAGTAATCATCTCTTTATTAAAATCATATATTACATATGTCGTTAAGATGAAATATATATAATCGGTATAATAATTCTCACATAGTGAGGTTTGAATATTTACAATGGGTCCAACATCCCAATAATTCAGCCAAAAATTCAAGGATATCATCCTTTAACCAATTGAAATCCAAGTATCTCATTTAGATCCATGCTACGATAAAACTTTACAAGACATAAGTTTCCGCACATCCAAATGTAACGGCTAATGGTCCTGCAAGACTGGAGTAGTGGTATGATGTCAGTTCAAAATGAACTAGCATGAATATTAACTCCATTATCTGATGAAATTAATTAATAAAATATGAAAGGATATACATGTTGTTTTATCAACAAGCACATGGTAATATAACCTGAAAATGTATTACTACGGTTTTTATAAAGATACAAGCTATGGATGCACATAAATAGAATAACCAATTTTTATTTCGGTGATCATGTTTCCCTCTAATCACAAAGGTCAATACATCCGTATTCCAGCCTTCAATCAATAACCATTTGACATTTAAAATTTCTACATAACTTCGTAAAAACAATATGATTAAGAAGATTATTTTTTCAGCCAATGAGCAGCTCTACAAATTAGCACAAATATCACCATATTTACATCACCGTAACATGTTATATCCGGTAAACAAACATCCCAACCAACAATATAAGAACACCATGGTTACATCATTTAAACATACTCTTTTTAGTAAAAAAATAACTAATAATTTATTTCATAAGATATCATTATTTTAAGCCCAATCATGCCTCCAATTACTCCTGGTGCATCTCGGTCAAGTTTTCCTAGCTTTCATGCCCTTACCAAGACAAGCAATTTCTTTTTCACAGCCTTACAAGAATTCAAGTCATATTGCCAGCCGAAGTTACAGTTAAATGCCATTTTTTAAAAATTATTCACACATAAAAAGACACCCTCATTTATACATGAACCAATTTACTGGTCCATAATAATAAAATTTCTAGAAAATGCACCCCCATGTAAGAGATTTGACACCCACAAATTATCATTCAAAAGATCTCAATAAATTAAAAATCAGACCTACATATAACAACCAAGAAGAAAAATACAAAACCCCAACCGGTTGCATACCCATATTGATTGGGTTACCCAAATTGATTCCTTTATGCAAATTGATTTGCATACCCAAATCAATTTGTTTACGTAAAAACACACAACCAAATTTCAGTTTAACAAAATGAAAACCCACAAGCACAAATCGATTTTAAACACACAAATTCACAAAATGTTTTCCTTCTTCATGTACAGGAAAAACCTAACTCTTTTCCTTTTAGGTATAATTTATTATAATGCAGAGAAGGAATTTTTAACCTTTATTTCACTTTAGTTTTTGATCAAAACCCAAAACCCCATCTGCGTATTTTTCTGGGTTAGGTTAAAACCACACAAAGAAAACTAAAAAGAATACATAATCCATCAATTTCCTTTTCATACTTCATCTCCAAACAATTAAATCAAAATTTGTCCATAATTTCCTTGATTGCCATTAAAAACAGAATGTGTATTTCCTCATTTTTACAAATAATGCAACAGAGAAAGGAGAAGATATTCATGCCTGAAGTAAACCTAGAATCAACAACCTTCTACTCTTCCCGCTCCAACAAGTTGAATCCTTCTTTCCTCCAAAACTCACGCAGGTATTCCAGAAGGGGAGAATGAAAATAGATGAAGGAAAAATAACAAAAAAATATAATGAAAGAACTATAGTTGGGCAACATATTGAATAATTTTCAGGCTTCCCAATGTTGGTACGTGTTTTAGTGCATGCCGCACACTTGTGCTATGTGAAGGTGTTTCACTTTATGAAACCCATAAATTTCAATAACTAAATAAAATTTTTGGCTTACATGCCAAATCCTCTAATAATATACATACATACATACATATACTAATTACTATTTCATACATTTTTTTACTTTAGTTGTTACCCTACCTTAATGATTAAGTTAAAATTAACCTTCATAATACAAGTCCACATATTTCCAACAATATATTACCATAAAAATTAGTTGAATTTCCATGTTTATATAAAACATTCCAATACGAAAATCACCAAGTCTGTAAATAATAATTTGAATATTCTCATAAAGTTGGCTTGATATAGCATTGTCAAATTAAACAGAGATGATTATCATCGCGGTCATGCAAAATTTGAACAAAACAAAAGATGACCAAACCAATTAAAATAAAGTAACCAAACTATAAATAACCAAAAATTCACTATCATTTATGAACCGTTTTACCTATGATTAAGGCCTACTCATGTTTTAGGAAGGATCATCAAGGTGGGTGTGGGGTTATTCGTTCGCAATGTCATGCCCCGCAGCAGAAGTTGTGGGTCATGATACAACAAACCAAATGAATTTTACACCTAATGATGATCTCGTTTAATCCTATTTAGACTTAACCATAGTTAATTTAACTTACAAGAAATTTTGGGATGTTACATGATTGATGCGGGAAGCTTTTGCATATTTTTATTGAATTTGTGAAATAACTATGATATAGCTGTCCTTCAAGGGAGCAGTCTATTTATAGCGGTGGAATTAGAGTGAAGAGATGTCCTTTTTGAGGGATTCATCTTTTGTTGGAAGTTTGACTCAAGGAGTTGTTTTGTTTTTTGTTTTTTGGGCATTTAATTCATGGACAAGACTATAGAGGAAGGGTAGGCTTTTGTTCGGATGACAAAACCATAGTACACAGGAGTTAATTATGAAAGGGGGTGGTTTTGAGTGATGAACAACCATGGGATTCCATCCAGAGAAGATGAAAAGTATCCATGAGAATCATGCTATGAGTAGAGCCGTGGTACTCATATTGAAGACAAGGCTAAAATGGTGACATGTAATCACATGATTCTTGTTTAGTCGTGGATCCTCAAAATGGGTAATATGGAAGGAAAACATCGCTCAAGGGACACACGATCAACAGACAAAAAGTGATATAGGACTTGATATCAACAATAAAATGTTTGAATATGCAAGGCATTAAGGGGCTCAAGTTCAGGTTTACCTTTGAGTGAAGACAAAATTTAAGCACATGATCCATAGGCATGGGTAACGATATAGGGTCCAAGCCAATTAGGAGAAAATTTGCCCCGTTTACTTTTCTCCTCTTTAGTTACATGTTAATTCTCTTTTAGGATGAGGTTGCCGACCTGGAAGGTTTGTTTGTGAATGCATTTTTCATATTCACGTTTGATATGTTTTTGGTAGATTTGGAGATGGTCAAGAGCATTGAGATAATGTTCTTATAATAACTCAAGTCATGCCAAACAATTTTTGTGAAAGTCGTCATCATTGAGCATGTCTTGTAGTGAGATGTAAAGAGATGGAATTTGGACTTCCAGAGGAAAGACCGCCTCGGTATCATAGACCAAAGAGAAAGGTGTGGCTACGGTCAAAGTGTGAATACTAGTGTGGTAAGCCCACAAGGAAAAAGGAATGTGTGTATTCCAATCCTTCCTAGTATCAAGAACTACATTCATAAGAATTTTTTTAAAGTTTTATTGGTTGATTATGTTTGGCCATTTTCTTGGGTAATAAGGTGATGAGAAACTCGAGTTGGATGCAAAAAGCGTCACATAGTTTGCATAGGGTTTTGTTTTTGAATTGTTTTCCATTATCGCTGATGAGGCGATGAGAAACACCAAAATGACAAATGATGTGATGGTTGATGAATTCACATATTTTCTCACTTTTGTAGAAATGAGGGAATGGCCTCTACCCATTTAGTGTAATATTCAGTAGTGGTTATGAACCATTAGTGGTGTTGTGAAGAATGGGGTCGATCTCACCGACAAGATCCAAACCCCATTAACGTAAATGCCAAAGGTCTCGTGTGACCTCGTAAGGCATGACTAGGTGTGTGGTGGAGATTAGCATGTTGTTGGCCTTTCATGTAACGTTTGACATACTCATACAAAACATGGTTTAGGGTTCACAATAATAGCCTAGGCATAGAATGCATTTTTTGATAGCTAAACCACTAAAGTAACCTCCACAAATTCCATCATGGACTTCCTTAATGGTGTAGGAGTTTGAACTTGTAAGGCATCATAAGAGAATGTCGTCGAATCGTGCTTGTAAAAATACCACCCATGAGGATATAACGAGAGACACTTTTAATAAAGGCCCATTTTCCATTACGAGTGAGATCAACAGTAGAATGGAAAGGGAAAGATAGTCTGCATATTACTTGTACAAAGGTCACGTGGGTCGTGGGAAATGGTTTCGATGGAGTAAACTTCACGAGGTAAATAAGAGGGTGATTCAGTATCCTTCATATGGTGACAAAGATTCTAGAGTCAGCGGGCGAAGTAGGTATCTGAGAAGCCAAGCAATCCATGGTATCCACAAATTTATTGGTAGAACATGGGGTGGTTTGAAGTGCATAACGGTCAAAGTTGGTCAAAAGTATGTCTACGTGTTGCTTATACTATCAAGGATCTCATTACGATTAACTCTGGTATAGACCATTGACTTGGTTTATGACCAATTGAGAATCACCAAAGATATTGATTGTCTTAACATCTAAGGCATATGCACTGAGACCCAATACGAGTGCTTCGTATTCCGTAATATTATTTGTACAATCAAAATCAAGTTTGAAAGACAAAGGCATAGGTTCACCCTCAAGGGGAATGAGGATAACACCAGCCCCACCCCCACGCCGACACTTGTAGTAATCAAGAAGAGTGTCATTTGTTGGAACATAATGATTAATTGGTCCGCCCAACCCTTAATTGCTATGGGTCTATCACTATTATATAGGTTAAATATTTAATAATATGAAATAATTTTCTATTATTAAATATTCATACCTAGGTAATATACATTAGGTAAGTATTTAATAATGTGAATCATTTATGATTATATTTATTAAATACACTCACCCATGTATATGTGTCAACCATTTAGGTTGAAAAGGTGGGTCGGGAGACATACCCGATTACCTTATATAAAAAGGACTTTAGGTCCTCATTTGATATATTTTTGGGAAATATATCAAAGGTGTGCAAATCAAGTGATTTGGTTTTACCCTTCGTAAATAGGATTTTAAGGAGGAGGAGATCTTATCGATGTAAAATAAGTTCTCTCAAGTAAAAGGTTATTTTCAAAGTGGTTTTTACCCTATTAGGGTTTTCCACTTTATAAATATTGTGTCACCCGTGTTATTTTATTTCCTATAAGTTTTTCTTTATTTACTTATGTTATGATGTAATGTTTATTTAAATATTTATTGTAACATTTTATAATATGTAAGTTGATTAAATCCATATTTATTATAATCCTCAAATTCTAACATCATTTGGTAAGTGGGTTCATCTAGGGAAAGGGTAGCTATAGACTGCCCGAGAAGTTGAAGTTAGATGGTCGATCCTTGGAAATAGGTGTGTCACCTAGTTGGTCAACAATTTCCGGCCCTCGATGGACTTTTGATGAATGAGTTCAAGGTGGAGGTCGGCAAGAAGCATAATCCAACGTGCAACACGTTGATGTTGATAGGGTTTGGCATACATATAGTGCAATGGGTCAAGATCGTAATGACGAAGGTTTTTGATTGAGTAGGCAATGACAAAGTTTGGTGGTGACGAAAAGTAAGGATAAGAAGAGTTTTTGGTGTGGGTATATCTAGTTTCGTAGTCAAGAAGGGTGCGACTTATATAATAAATCTGTTTTTCTCTATGTTGTTCATTGTGATGAGCGAGCATAAGCACCTAAAGAATGGTCATGACGGAAATATATTGGTAAAAGGACCTGGTAATCCTTAGGAGGAATGAGCATTGGGGGTCAAGGAGGTATTTATTTAAGGCTTTAAAGGTTTTATGGCATTCATCATCCCATTTGAATGAAATTTATTTCTTGAGAAGTCATTTGGTGAAATGGTTGATAAATGGTCGTAAAGTCATGAGATAAAACGATGAATGGATTGAATTTTCCTCAGTAGGATTCAAAGTTCCGGAGATTAGTGGGTTGAGGCATTTCTAGAATGGCCTTGACTTTAGCAGGATTGACTTCTATGCCACGCAAAGAAACGATGAAACCTAGGAATTTTTCTAGAAAGTACCGCAAAGACACACTTCTTTGGTCGAAGACGCACACAATACTTGATGAGTCAGTCAAAGATGACTTTAAGGATGGATAATTGTTCAATTCGATGTTTAGATTTGTCCAGAATATCATCTACGTAATCTTCTAAGTATGTGATACATGATGTCATGGAAGATGGTAAGTCATGGCTCGCTGATATGTAGAAGACCAATGATTTTGAGGCCAAAAGGCATGACTCGATAGCAGTAAAGTCCCCAAAGGGGTGATGAAGGTAGTCTTTTTTGATCCTCCTGGAGCTAATAATATTTTATTGTATCCCGAGAAACCGTCTGTGAGTGATAACATTTCATGGCCAGCGGTGAGATCCACTAGTTGCTCAATGCCTGATAGGGGGAAATCATCTTTGGGACAAGTGAGGTTGAGGTCACGGAAGTCTTCACAAATGGGGAGTCCCCCTATTGCCTTTGTGATAGGAATGATGTCGAAATCCATGGAGATAGTCAATGGGTAGAATGAAGGAAACCGAAAGAAGGCATGAAGCTCTTCTTTAACCGTAAGAGAAATGCAAGGACACATTTTCCGCAACTTTTATTTGATGGGTTTGGCATCAAGGATGGTTACGATATTGTGGACCACAATTTTTGGGTCAATACTAGGCATATTGGCATAGGACCAAGAAAATGTGTTGCTATGGTCCCGAAGGAAAGAGGTGAAGGCTTCCTGTTCAGTAGCATCTAAGGATTGGCCAATATTTAGAATGTGCGGGTCATCCTGAGTGTTAATGTTGATTTCAATGGTCGATTCATTCAACATGGTTTGCATCTCAAAAGGTAATGACCGATGAATATAAGAATCTTCCACACCAAGGTAAGTGAGGATGGATTCATCATCCTGACATTGAATGACATTAATATAAGGTGTATCGTCATCGATCATGTTAGGATATAGGAATGGGAGAGAAGAGGGAGCTTCACCATCGCGTTGATAGGTCAATGGTCCTAGGGAAATGGTGTTTATGAAAAAAGTTAGGAGGAATAGATTCAGGATCTATGGACTTCGTGGGTGAAGATGGTAATGTGGGTGAATGAGGTGGGGAAGTTTTTCCATCCTAGATGAGGTTGACATGAACCTTCTTGGAAGGTGGTGTGTCAAAACCAATGCCACTACAGTCATTATGTTTACGAGAGGTACAAGAAATGATAGTATGGCGGCCTTGTTCGTAAAAGTCGAAGCTAAATCCTTTCCATGTGCACCGGTGGAGGAAAGTGTGAGTGAAGCAATGGTTAGTGAGGGAGTGTAGGTTGGATGAAAATGGTTGGGTTTGGGATGGAGGTTTGGGTTTATATGTGGTAATATCTAGTCCCCCATACGTCGATTAGTGCAAAGGTGGGGAGGGCCATAAGGATTCACCGATGTAGATTTCATAACTAGGGTGTTGGCGTAGGTTACCATACTCTTGCGGGGTGAGGAAGGTGTCAATATTGTATAGGCTGTATTCCCCCAGAGTGAGGCGTTGAAAAACACCTTCTAAGGGATCAATAGTTGGTATGTGGGTAGCAAGGATAGATGGCTCGCTAGATGATGGGGAAATAGGTAGGTCAATGGTAGAAGCTACAACAATAATGGGGATAGCAAGGTTAGATTCAAGCAGAGGTAGTGATAGTTTTGGTGGATTGGCTTGTAGGTGAAGGTGAAGTAGGGATAGTGGCAGATGTCTTGACTAGTATAAGTACATCATTAGGCTAGTATAGCATGTTACAGGTATTGAAAGGTGATGGGTCGGCAAGGATGGTGTAATTATGTCCCTCATGCTCAAATTTGAGGCAACGGTGTAAAGTTGCAGGGACACAACCCATGGCATTGATCCAAGGTCGACAAACAACATATTATATCGACATAGAAAAGTTTCGGGATAGTGCGGGGACCTACGCGGACATGGAGAACAATGGTGCCTAGGGTAGAGGTCATGGCATCATTGAAGGAGCGTAGCATAACTAGGTTACCATGCATGTAATTGGTAGGTATTTACATTTGGTCATATGCATGAGAGGAGATGATGTTAATGCTATCACCAACATCAATCATAATGTATCGTATGCATATATTATCGATAAGGACAAAGATGAAAAGAGAGATGTAGGGGTCATCGGACTAGAAGGGAGTGATCTCTTCATTTGAAAAGCTGAGGGCAACCACTTGATGAGTAGGTGGAGGTGTAGAGGAAGGTGATGACCTAGTGAGAGAGGATACGTGGTGAGGGGTAATGATGGAGGCTATGGGTGTGGGGTCATTTGGTAAAACTTCAATAGATTGAAGGACCTCCATGAGGGCTTGACAATGTGACTCAGAGGTTTGGACGAGGTCATATAAAGACATTTTGAGGGGGATTGGTGTAGTTGTTTTAGCATTGTGTGATGTGTGACCCCATCAGAAATAGGATATGCAGGACCTCGAATGGTGACTTTGGGTATGGGTGCGGATGGTATGTTGGGTACAGGGTTGGTTGATGGGCCAGTTGCTTTTTCCTTGCCCTTGTCTTTCTGAGCACGGGTGGTAACGTGAACCATGTTAATTTGAGGGAAGTGGATGAAGAGGGTGTGTCATGGAAGGTATAGCGACATGAGGGAAAAACCCTAATGGGGGATATGATCCTTGTGAAATGAGTAAGGTGCATTGGCATTTGGGTGGTGGTTTGGCCAACTCTCTTATACGGACCATGTTAATTTTGAATCTCGGGGATGGATCAAAGGGCTGTGGGGGTGGAGATTTTGGTCACTGAGTAGGTAATGGAAGGAGATCCGGGGAAATTGGTGGAGGTGAAATGGGGTCCTCATCAAGAAGATCATCATCATCAAAATTTTCTTCAGGAGGACATAATTAGACAAGGGTAGTCTTTAAAGCCTTACAATTCTCTACATCATGTCCTGGCACATAATGGTAGGCATAAATTTTGGTTTTGTCAAACCCTTTTGGTTTGGCTTTGAGTGGGTCATAAGGTCTAAGAGGTGGTAATGTGATGACAAATTTTTTGAGAAGATTGGTTAAGATTTTGGTGTAGGATCCCTGCTAGTGGATCACAATGGGAGCCAAATGTGGGTTTGGGTGTAGTATGGTTGATTGTGGAGGAAGAGGATTTACAGGGAGGGGGAATGGTTTTTTTTACTAGTTTAGCATGTGGAGTGGTCTTAGGTCTTTGTTGCATCTTCTTGGGTACAAGCATGGTAGAAGAGCTAGCGGTGGAAGGTTTGGTTCATTTAACTACCTTATTGGAGGGTAGAAGATTTTAGTTTTAGGTGCACCTTTTTGGGCAATGACGATATGGGTGTACGAGATGTGGAGGGAAAATCGATGGTAGAAGATGATGGGTTACCCATGGGGGTAATGAAGTGTCAGAGAGGTGGGTGGTGTAGGTTGGGTAGAAGGCGTGAGTGAAGGAGAAGAAAGTATCATGGGTAGTGAAGAAGTTATGGACGGTAGTGGAGGTAGGGGTGGTAAGAAGGTTATGGGTGAGGGTAAAAGTTGTGTGGGTCACTTGGGAACCCTGATGGATGGGGTTTCTGGGCTGGTGGTCGAGGGGTGAGGTCCTAGGATGGACGGAAGGGGTGAAGGTGATAATGGCATGGTAGGCGAGGTTGGTGTATGAGGCCTAGGAGATTGGATTTTATTTTTAGGCGGGGGTAAGTTTAGTGTTAATTTTGGAAGATGTGGCTAGATTAATTTGATGGGTGGCTGAGTAAGGCTAGATGTCGGTATGACCCCCAAGGTAGTGATATAATTAGGTAAGGGAGATGATATAGGCGTGGGTACGTGTTTGGGTGTAGATGTATGTTGGGTTGTGGGAAGAGTCGTGTGTTGGGTTATGGTTGGTGACATGGAAGATGTTACAATAGCCATGGTAGTGTTTAGTTTGGTCACTCGAAACACTTTTGGATAGATATTAGAGGTATTAGTGAGTGACAATTTGCATTTGGGTGGAAATTGGAAGTAGAAGGCATCCCCAAAGTAAGGCTCTATCAACATAGTCCAGTGATCGTCAAGCACAAAAATGGTACTTTCGTAAGCGGGGCCGGCGTGGATTGAGTGGAAATCCCTGTAAAATGTGTTTGAGATACAGGGAAATGGCTAGCCTTGAACTCTGTGGGTAAGAGATTCAAAAGCAGATCAGCGGGATCTTGAAGGTCCGATGGTGAAGGGTCATCAAAAGACACTACTACTTCTATTGGATCCGCCATGGGTAGAGGAGAGGATGAGCCAGATGAGGTGGACTCTCCTTGTGATGGTGTAGGTAGTGGACATGTATCTCCTATGAGTAGGAGAAGTGCCACTGACGCCTGCTCATAAATTTTAGGGGTCAAAGACAATGTGTTGATTATAGGCTCCTCCACGGGTGAAGGAGAAAATGAAGGGGGTTCCTCTGTGGGTGGAGGAGTACATGAAATAGGTTTTGGTGCAGGTAGGGGAGCTCGGGCTAAGATTTCATCTATGGAAGGAACATGAGGAAATTGGGAAGCAATTGGTATGTCATCGAAAATAGCGTGGACCTCGCGGACATTGCTATCATTATTTGAGGTGTCACCAGCTTGGTTGGAAGATGGGGCATGATTAGGGAATGAATTCTTAAAGATATGTAGGTTTTGGTTAGCAGAGTGCATTCGGGCTATCCAAGACTATATCTCCATTGTCTAACATTTCTTGGATGATATTCTTGAAGGTGATGCAATTATTGTCGTTATGACCTTTGACACGATGATAGTTGCAAAATTCATGTTCCTTATACCACATGGGCATTATCCGCTCAGGGTAAAAACTAGTATGTGGTTTTATAGGTGGAAGGGTAATGGCACCAGCCTTAACAAGATTTTCCAAAATAGAAGAATAATATTATCCTATCAAAGTGTACTTTTGTTGTTCTCGTCTGAACTGGAAAGCTTGAACGAGAGAGAGATTAGGAGGTTTGGCTTGGTTTGATTGATGAGGGGACGAACCTTGAGAACTACGGTGTTGGAAGATCCTTTGGGTTTTGAATAGTTGTTTTGGGGTTTCAAAGATGAAGAAGCATCATTTGATTTGAACATGATGTTCTTGTTACGAAGTTGAATCTTCTTTTCTTTGATAGCATGAATTTCCAATTTCCATGCCATGGTGAATGCCTCGTCAAAAGTGTGAAAGGTTTGCACCTGTATGGTTGGTGAGACATGTCTAGTGCAAGCCCGAGTAAACAACTCTATGAGTTCAGTTTGAGGTAATTGAAATGTGAGCTAGTTAATTAGGTTGCGCCAGTGAGCGAAAAAGTCAGCGATAGACTCATTGTCGTACTGTCGCGTGGAATAAAGATCAGCCATTGTGATCTTCTTAACAATGTTGATTGAGAAGTGGTCTAAGAAGGCTTGGGCTACCTGATTAAACAAGTAGATGGAGTGTCTTAGTAGCCTACTATAAAATTCAAATGCAAGTCATGTCGTGACATGGGAAGGTCCGTAGGAGTAAAGCGTCATCATGGGCGATGAGGTAACACCCATGTTTGAAAGACCGCAAATGTGGGTCTTCTTTACTATTGAAACGGTTGAATTTTGGCATTTCCCAATGTATAGGGTATGGGTGAGCAGGGATGGATGAATGAATAGGTTCATTATAGATTTCATCCTAGGTGAGAGAATTGCATGAGCTGAAAACCAACACTTCTAGTGTCTCGCATCCTTTCCATCATTAATTAGATGAGGTCATTGGTAGGTTGTGATCGAAGGGCACCTCTTGTGGCATAAAGGGGTGGGCATTGAACATGTGATGTGGGCTGCATTCTACTGTATGGTGATGCCGAATAGGAAGGTTGAGAACAGGAATCGACATAGAGGGCATATATCCGTAATGGGTGACATGACGAGACATGTGGTTATTGATAGTACGTGTATGTAGGTGGGAAGGTCGTAGTGACTCTAGTAGCAATTGGGAGTAGTGTTTATGGGATGGAGAGGAAAAGACTCGGAATGGAGTAGGGTCACCAAAACCATGGGTGGTTGTGTTGTAATGGGTATTTGTGAGACAATGAGCATGGATGAGGTTATGGTTTGGGTGGTTGATGAGGGGACAATAGATACTACGGGTGTGACTGATACTGCAGATGCAACGGTCATAGTGGGTATGGGTCCTAGCTATGAAACCACTGGGGGTGAAGCAAGAAGGTAACACCACATTATTAGGGGCTGATGCAGAAGCGGGAATAAGGGTAGGAGAGATGGATACATACATGCCATATATCAACTGACCTAAGGAGTCCTGTGGAAGAGTGGGAAAGGTAGAACTGCAAGGCTATGGGATTCTGATCAAGGAGTCGTGCAAATTCTTTATCACCTACAGCAATGGTGGTAGGTAGGGTTAGATCCATGGGTGACAGGACAGATGGTGGTGAAGGACTAGGCGGGAGTGGTTGATGACTTGAGTGAAATGTAAGAGTGTTATCTTGATTATGAGTCAACACCATGTGAATAAATGTATATCAAGTGATGCTATATCCTATAGATGACACAGGAGTAGTGAGAATGAAGAAAACATGTGTCTATAGGTAGATTTGGGTAATATATCAGTTGATGTTCAATACGAGTAATCGACGCCGGTTAAGGATGACTAATGCCGGTTTAGGGGTAACAAGGTCGGTTATTGTGAGACAGGAATAGTTTTATCAAATGAGGAAAAGATCAAAGTGACAATGATGAATAAGTAAAGCAGGATGACTATTTATCAAGTAGAGATATAGTACATGAGACTCACAAGAACTCGACAAAAATAAAATGAAATAAGGGTTCTTTAGGTAATTTAACCCAAAAGAACAAAAACTGATGCTAGTTAAGAAAAATTGATGTCGGTCAGGGGTAACCGATGCCGGTTACTATGAAAATTGGAAAGATGTAGAAAAATGGATTGTTGTGAATTTTAGTGAGATAAATAATCAACCCAGAAGTTTGAAGATGATGTAATGAAGCCTGACACACTCAAAAGAAGTCAGAATACTCCAACTGTGATTGTGGAGTGTGTAAGGCAACGAAATGAAAAAAATGGAGAAGCGTATCCTCACACCTCAAAACACACATCAATAAAACACTAAAAACACGTACCTAACAAGTGATTTTAATGTGTTGAGCTTATGCTATTTAGAAGACTGACTCATGAATTTAGAATAGAGTTTTTGGTGAGGAAGGCTTCCTACAAAGAAGGATATCTAAAAGGATAGGTTCAAGGTATGTTATGTTGGGGGTGGGCCGTCCTCGAGATAATGAATCGACAGAGGTAATGAGCTGGGAGTACTGTCAATATGATCATGTGATCACAGAATGGTGTTCCCAGGTAAGATGTTGTTTAAGAAAGATGTGTATATTCTAATTTTGTGTAGTTTGGTAAGACAAACAGAAAGAGAGAGAATGCGCTTTCTACAATTCTTTGTGTCACCATCGCTTGGGCATGAATTCCAAACATATAGGTTGCCCTCATTTTAATGTGAGCTAAATACAACAAATCAGAATGTAATGCAACCAATTTTAAGCCCAAATCGAAAAGATTGCGTTTGATGAAGAAAATGATGAATATGAGAGGGTATGCTCTTTCACTAAATGCAAAAAGCAAGAAAGAAGAATGATTCCTTTTAAATGCACCAAGAGAAATATTTTTTTAGAGAAATTTGAAAGAAGAGAGGATTACCAAGGAAGAAAATTACTGTGTAAGCCTTTTAAAGGGAAAATAACACACAACTTTTGCCTAGAAATGAATAAAATGCAATAGAACCCCTTATGGGTCTCACCGGGCATGCCAAAATGTTTCACCGTTTTCTTTACATTTTTGAATTACGAAACATATAGGGTTATGGGCTAGGATGAATACTTGTTAAATGGGTTGGTTGATGGTTGTTGTGTGTGTTCTGACTTCCTGACCCAATGTTGATTGTGATAGCTTCCTTTGGGCTGGGTGGAACTACCTGTAATAGAAAACAAGACCACAAAAGAAAAGTTAAATGATATATGGCAATGGACTACCTAGCGTATGCTAGTTCCGGGAAGTGTGATACTTCCTAGATGGCTGTCAATCCACTGTTTAAAAAAAATTAATGCGAGAAATAAGTAAAGTCCTATTATAGTTGATATGATGTAGATATATCATTTAATCACAATAAGAAAATTTAATATAACAAGCTACGCTATAGTCGAGATCCGAAGGGTTAGTAGGTGTGTGGCACCGACACTAGTCGAAATCGTCCCGGGTTGTTTAGGTTATTTGGTAAAAGGTTGTTTGGTTCTATTATTGGCACATGGTATGAAACACAGAGATTGATGTCGGTTGGGTATAACCGACGATGGTTTAAGGGAGGCCGCTGATGGTTATGGCTAACCGGCGTCGGACAATAGGGTGACAGTAGTTCAATGAAAACCTTATTATAGAGTCTGGGTGAGGTTAGATGGGGCTAAAGAAGGGGATGGTGAGGTCTGTGGGAATGCTGAGAACACTTAGAGAGGTGGAAGGGCCAAGATAGGTGATTTGATAAAAGGGTGGGTGAGGTTTTTGAGTTTGTCAGAAAGAAGGCTATGGAGGAATGGGAATGTTAATAGAAGAATGATAACAGAAATGGTAACAACTCTATGAGTAGAATAAGAATGGAAATGATTAATGATAAAAAAACTTACCAATGTTACAGGTCCAATGGTTGGGTGGTGGTGATGATCGGTTGGTGGAATGGAGCTTGTTGCAATAGTGATGCTTCTCGGAATGTTACCGTGAGTGAAAATGCTTCGGATTTGTCTTGAGTGCAGCCGTGAATGTTTGGATGTGTGAAAGGATGTTAGTTCTACTTGCATGAAACTATGATCTCTCTCCCGGTCCGTAATGTGTTAACCTCTCAAAAAAGGTTCTAAGCTAAATAAATGGTAACCGGTGATGGTTCCATCTTGACCATGTCGGTCGGTGCCTAAGGCGGGATTCCCTAGGTTTACTAAAATGGGAAGATATTTCTAATTTCTTGTGCCAAATTGGTTTGTTGTCATGGATCAGAATGGATTCTTCCCTTCTAATGAGTGGGAATGTGGTTAGAAAAATCTTAGGCATTGATTTTAGGGTTAGACCAAATCTTATCTCATTAAGGAAAGTAAGACTTAGTTATTGTTAGTTATGGAAACATGCCAAGAATAGGTCTAGGGTGAGGTGGAAATTAGGTCTATTAAGGTAATAAAATAATGGATATTGTGAGGATGGCTATTTAATTTAATTAAAATAATTAAATTAATTATTAATGTGGGGTGAAAGGGGGTAATGGTTAGGTGCCAATGTTTAAGTTGGTTATCCGATCAGGGGCTAAGGGGAATGTAACTAAATTTAGATGTCTACACCGGTTGACTAATAAACACAAATTGTAGAAATTACCAAATCGTCTATCAATTATTAACAAATACTTGAATACAATAATACCATAATAATAAACTTGTTTACACTATTATTTAGTGTCTATATACTAAAAAAAATATTTGACCATGTCATTCGTTTTGAAAAGATGCTTCTGAACAATTGTTCGATATATTTGTACTTAAGATAAAGTCTCATGTTATATTTATCCTTGTGAATATCAAGCATATAGATTTGTTCCTATTTACAAAGTATTAGGTAATAGATATGACATAAAATTGCCACCTTTTCTTATAGTTTCAAATATATTAATTAATAATAATAATGAAAACTATAATTATTTTCTAAAGTATAAGGTTCAAGGTTTAGGGTTTATGGCTTAGGGTTTAGGGTTTAGGGCTTAGGTCTCAACATTTAGGGTTTAGGGTTCAAGATTTAGGGTTTATGACTTAAGGTTGAGGGTTTAGAATTTAGGGTTTATCCTAAATAACATAATCAAGAAAACTTAACACTAATATGACACCATAAACAATCAAACGATATCTTAAAAACTAATGCAATATCCTAAACAATGAAATATTGATATGACATAAAACACTAATGTGTCACCACCAATAATCAGAAGCTTGAAGGGTTAGGATTTATACATGATGGAGAAATAGAGGGTCATTTACTTCCCTATCATAAGGTGAGTTTACATTCTTGTAATCAATCTCTGTTAATCCAAGTTACATTAAACTGTGACACCCTATCCTGAGGGTTTAGAGGCCATTATCTTGTTTAAGGGTTAGAGTGGAACCTTGAATAAAACTTCAAGAATATGATATTATATAAACAAGTGCATTAATGGAAGGTAAGAATGGGAAAACTCCTTGAAATTTGATGATATTGTATTGAGACAACATTAATTGCTAATCACCCAAGGAATGCTCTGTTTCAGTTGTGTGCATGGATGAAGAAAGGGTTAGGTTGATGGAAAATGTTTAATGAAATTGTGGAAGTGTTGCTTTACTGATTAAAAGCATGAGTATGAGATGTTAAGACCATTCTCAGAGGAACAAGGAAAGAGAAAAAGATAAGGAAAGAGAAAAAGATAAGGTAGGGGCAAGAAACCCCAAAGTTAACACAACGTAAATTGATACAAAACAACATTATTTATTGATACTCATTCCTCAAAGGGCATTAAAAATGTGGAATAGCCTCAAAGGGTTGAGAATCTCCACCTATTTTTATCAAATAGAGTTTTTTTTAATATTTATGTTAACACTCTTCCCCCAATGTCTCTCACACTACCTTGAGAATAACATAACTCTCTAAATTTTTGTAGAAATTTCTTCCAAATTAAATAACATGAGAAGCAATCACACCTAATTAACAACAAAAAACAAAATATAAGCTACCAAAAAAGAAAAATAGTAAGCAAAACAAACCTTCAAATAAGAGGTACCTAATAATCAATAATATTCCCTCTGCGAACCCTAAATGGTTAAACAGTTGTGAAAATACACGGCCATGGTAAAAAAACAAATGAGGCAATCTTTGGTGGAGGTGCACAAACAGAGCAGTCCTTTCATGGATTGATCAGGATTTTTGTGGCGCTAAGGCGGCCTCTTCGACTCCTAACCCTACTAGTTCCTCTCATGGGGACGGATCTCAACCGACACCTATACAGAAGGCTCGATCACCCTATGCTAATCACTTTGCTAATGGTGATCAGAATGTGATGGTAGAATTATAGGAGGCGGTCTCCTCGCAACCTAAGAACCGCTCTTCTTCAGTGGATTTACACCCGAAGATCACTACGACAGGATTTCCTGATACCAGGGTTGATGTGAATCATGTCCTGAATAATAACTCAAACAGATCGACTACATTTAAGGATATTTTACAGGGCAGGAGTCTCGCACAGGGGATGATCACACCTATGACCCCTACAGGTTACTAACCCTAGCGTTTCATTTGGGGATGAAGTCCTCGATTCAGAACGTTTCTACCAAGAGCATGCCTTGATCGGGAGATTCACGGGCTCTAGCCAAACCTAGCTACCCTTCATGACTGGATTACAAAGCACTGGATCCCAATTCTATCTGGTAAGTTAGATCTTTATCCATGTGTGAAAGGTACGTTTATTGTTGCTTTTTCCTCAATTAGGGATAAGGAAGTCATAGCTAAAAAACTCTGGGCTTCTCAATCCCACTACCTGGTTTTGAAACCTTGGTTCCCATCTTTTAACCCACTTACTAAATCCTTTGCTGCAAACCAGTCTGGATTAGACTGCCCCATCTACCGCTCCAATTCTGGGACCGTACTTGTCTAACTGCTATTGGAAATACTTTGGGTCATACCCTTTTCATTGACCCCCAAACCACTGATTTCACGCACACAACCTTTGCTAGAATCCTTGTTGAGCTTGACACATCCAAAAATCTCCCTGCTAATATAGAGCTTATAGTCCAAAACAGAACTTGGACACAATCATTAGATTATGAAGGCTTGCCCTTTAGGTGCAGAAAGTGTTTTGCTACCGGACACACTGTTGATGTTTGCGGAATGGAAAAGAGAAAAATTGGAAAAAACAACTAGTGGAAAAATGCCCTCCCTGAACACCTTGATTTTGAAGCCAAAGAGGATTCAAATATAGATACTGAAGATGATTTTGTCCGGAAACCCTCTTTCAGAAATTCCAGTTGTTGAATGCGCCAAAGAATCTCATCCAGTTGGTGACAGAAAGGAAAATACAAAAGAAGATATTGAATCTGCTGCCCCAGTTGGATCTATGGAGGATAAGGAAAATACGCCTCCTTTATTCAATCCTCCAATTACGGAGGCTTCTACAGGTTGGATAATGGTGTGTAAAAAGAAAAAAATTTTCTCCAAGAATACCGCTTCTCCGCCTTGCTAGTTTCCCAGTGCTGCTCGGCTGCTCATTAATGCTTCACTTTCTTTATCAAGCAAAGAAATTTATTTGGTTGTCAGTAAATCGATTGTTTTTATGATTATTTTTGTGGGTATTGGCTTTTATTCGAAAGCGGGTTGCTTTCATGCTACTCAATCTTGTTCTTTTTCTTTGTGCCTTATTTGTTCACATCTGGCTTTTTGAGCCTTCTTGTATAAGGGTATAGTCCCTTTCAAAAAACTATTTACCCTTAATAAAAAAACAATCAATAATATTCTCGGATATCCTCTTCTAGATTCTCAGTGGTTGTCAATGGAGAACCAGTTGGGTTTTTGCTCCAGCACTAGAGGAATTCACCAAGGGGACCCCATATCCCCTTTGTTGTTCATCATAATGGCTGATAATTTAAGTCGATCTATTTCAAAAGCTATTCATATTGGTATGATAAAGGGTTTTCAACCTACTTCTAGCAATCAGGTTTCCTCTCATCAGTAGTTTTCGATGACACTATCCTGCTTCTGATGGCCTCAATCATTGAAGCTAAGGCTATCAAAACTATTCTAAGATTTTATGAGGAAGCCTCGGGACGAAAGTAAACTTTGACAAAAGCTCAGTCTACTTTTTCAATACTCCTATTGAAAGGCAAAGAAAGATTGCTCTCATTCTTGGTTGTACAATTAACTCCCTTCCAGCTACTTATCTAGGGCTCCCTATGAGTACTAGTAAGGTTTCTAATGAGGTTTGGAATGATCTACTTAAGAGATTTCAAAAAAAACTTGCTGGTTGGAAAGGTGCTTTACTTTCAAGTGTTGGCAAATGTTTATTGATAAAAATCACTCTTCAGAACTTACCTATTTATATCATGTCGATGTTCAGCATTCCAACAACAGTGGTGAATAGCATTGAAAAAATCCAAAAGCACTTTTTATGGCATGGCACAGAAGACAGGTTTAGGTACCATTTAGTAGCTTGGGAGCAGGTCTGTAAGCCAAAGTGGATTGGGGGTTTAGGCATCAAAGATATCTCGAAATATGAATGCTTGCTCTAATTGCAAAGTTGGGTTGGAGGCTTATAAAAGAGCAGAAGCCATGGACCGAGTTGATCAAAATCAAATACCTTTCCAATCAGAACATGAATTCCTTTCTTTTTGATCAGCTACTTCCGAATGGATCAATTTTCTGGAATAATCTTCTCCACATCAGGCATATTCTCTCCCAGGGATGCAGCTGGAAGCTTGGAGATGGACAAGACATTGATTTCTGGAATGAAAATGGTCGGACATTAACTGGATTTCCTCTTATGGACACATTAAAGACAACCTAATTAGAAATTATGGGAAGAAAGTCCAGGACTATATTGAGGTGGTTGACAACAAAAGGAAATGGAAACAGATCAAAGTAGATGAGGATAATATGTAGTCTGTTGTTTCATCCATGCAGATTCATCTCTCCCTAATACATATCAGTCCTCAAAATCATAAGGATGAACTTATTTGGAAAGATTCCTTTGATGGAGAGTACTCGGTTAAATCTAGCTACAATTCTTTCTTTGCCTCTATTGAAAGTGAAATTGAATGGCATAAGCTGTGGATGCCCGAGCTAACCCCTAGAGTAAATTTATTCTGGTGGCTTATCATTAAAGGAAAGATCCTCACTAATGACAATCTCATTAGGAAAGGATTTATCATGCCTAACAGATGTTGCATGTGTCAGGAGGAAGCAGAAGACATCAAACACCTCTTTCTTCATTGTAAGTATACTTCCAAAATCTGGCATCTTATTTTTGAAAACTTCAATCAGGAATGGATCTTTCCCCATACTTGTCTACAGGCCTGGGAACAATGGAACTCTCCTTACAAGCACTGTGTGGTGAGGAGATTATGGCAACTGGTTCTCCCTCACACCATGTGGCGAGTCTGGAAAGCTAGAAATGATGTCATTTTCAGGAATACTAGAAAGATATGCAAAAAGTTTACAAAGAAATTATCATTGCAGTAAAAGACAACATTGAAAGATTTAAACCCCCTAAAAATAGACTTTACCCTGAGGAAGAAGAGCACATTCTGGCTGCTTGGAACATTGGCACTGTTAGGAACAAGAATAACAGTAGCATTGATAGATCCACTGTCCGATGGATTCAGCCTCCCAGTACATGGCACAAGTTGAATTTTGATGGGGCCTCAAAAGGCAATCCGGGGATTCAAGAGGAGGTGGAGTGATTAGAGATCATAGAGGTTGTTTTGTTGCTACTTTTTCTGGAAAAATGGGTAGGCAAACCAATCACTACTCGGAAGCTTTAGCAACACTTTGGGGAATAAGGTTAGCTAGAGATTGTAATATTTCCAATATTATAATTGAGGGTGATTCACTGAACATTATCAATTTTTTAAACCAAAAACAACCTCCAAGCTGGTCAATCAGGGACTTTATAATTGAAGCTATTGATATTTGCAAGAGTTTTGATAATTTTAAAATCAAACATACCTACCGGGAAGGCAATAGTGTGGCAGATGGTTTGGAAAATATTGGGGTAAACAATACATTGCAAACTTGGCTAAGGGGCGACACTCTTCCTACTAAAGTACATGATGACATCATCAAAGATATGCATGACTTGGAGTGTAATCATTAATAGATGTAGGGCAGATGCTAAGGAGCGGTTTATTAATTGCAAAGTGAGGATTAATGATTACAATTTTCCGCATGTTTTGGAGGTCTTCAAAAGCAGAGTAGAGGATGAATCGTATAGATTTCAAATTTTTACCATTGTAAGAAGTAGAAGCATCACAGGAAAAATGGGGGGACCACCTTGCAAGACTGAGCCCACCCATAATCCAGCATGGAAAAATGATACAGTTCTCTGGAACTATTTGTAAAAAGGGGGTCTTACAAATTTTATTGAAAAGATTCAAGGTTTCGATCAGGATATTTCAATAAAATTCGTGAATGGCTAGAGGAATCACATTGTTGAGTATAGTAATATCAAGGTCGAGATTTCGAGGAGCTAATTTCCCAGGTCACCGGGCTCAATCTGGATGGAACCAAATTCTTCAACAAGCACGTGGACAGAGAGGTGGAGGCTAAAAAGTTCCTCGATGAGGGGGAGAATCTGGAGTTTGTGACGGTGGCATCAAAATAACATCTATTCTTGAGCCCTTCACTGAGATTGCAAGGATGGTGGTAAGGTACATTACTCTGGAGGGGAGATTTGTCACTATCCCCCAGAAGCACTTAATTTTCCTTAATCACTTTCACAGAACCTTACCATAAATTTTCCTCATTATTTGTTGAATTCATTGGAGAAATTTGTTCTTGAGGTGCAAAATCACACAAGGGTTGTTCCCCTTCACCAAGGGTTGATCCTACTCATCCACCGCCATTTCTTAGCCTGCTCCCGCCCCAACCTACTCCCCCGCCTCCATTCCTCCCCTTGCCGATAGAAAACTTGACATTGCTACCCCCAAGCAGGAAGAGGAAAGAAATGAAAGCTAAGGTCCCTCTGCCATCTTCACAGAGGGTTTTAAGAAGCCATAAAGATCTGGAACTTGCTAGAGAATTTACTTCACATAAGTAAACCGGTGAAGGAATCTAAGGAAGTGGACCTATTGGTCAGGGTTGAAAAGATGGAAAAGGAGATTCATGACCTAAAGAGTGCTATTAGGGATATGGATAAAACAAAGGGCAAAAGGAAGCTGCAAAACTTTGAAGAAGATGATACCACTGCTGAAATATTCAAGAAGCTTCTCTCTCTGGATGCCAGGCTTGGCAATGCAAAAGGGCATAATGACTGTATCCTCTCAGCTCTTAAAAGTATCTATAATTTTATAGAGCAACATGTGCTTTGATACCACTTGATAAAAACCTTGCATATCATAAATCAATAAATTACAGAAGATAACACAACACAAGATATATGGGTGGGCCAAGATGCCCAAATATGCAGAATAATACCCTTAAGGTAGGGTGACACCATACAATGCTCCTTAAGGAAGGAGTAACTCCATAATCTCCCAAGATGGGAATCCAATTCGAGGGGGCAACCTCCAATACCACTTCAAGGGGGTAACCTCCAAACCATACAATAACACTCCAATACTCAATATCATGATTAACTACAACCTTCTAACCCCTATATATACCATTCTAACCTATGGCCAATACTGAGGTTGACCTCCTAAGCATAATAAATCATAAATGAATGATATAATAAGATAAGGGGATGTGTGCCACATGTCGGCATCTCCATCAATACATATACATCATAACATCCTTTCCCTAGGTGCATAACATTCCTTCCCTCCTTGACATGTTTTGTCCCCGAAACATAAGAAGAAACCATGTAATGAGTGTGTTGTAAATTTTTACACAGTTTGTGCCATGATCGATCATCCCTCCACATGTGATCCTGGTAGATGATACATATATGAACTAATATCCATATTTCGTTGCACTACTCTGATTCCATTCGTGACCATAGTTTATCATCCTTGGATTCCATGCATAACCAACATAAGGATTCAATGCATAACCATAATAAGGATAACCATAATAAGGATTCCATGCTTCATAATTGTTGCTCCATTGATCCCCTATATAAATAAAGTGATTATTCCTCCAATTACCTGTATATCTATATTGGTTGGAAATATGATGTGCCCTAGGATATCTCCATGATTTTTTTCTCTCATGTTGACATGGATTTCCATATGTTGTAGTTGTAGTATCCTCAACCTTATCAACCTGTTTCTGAACTTTCTTTTCTTCTTCCACCTTTGCATTTGATATTTTATTTTTCTCTTGAGTAGATGAATCATCATTTCCTTCTTTTTCTTCATGTTCCTCTTTTGAATCATCCTTATTCCCTTCTTCTCCATATTCTAAATCATCCTCATGGTCTATATTGACTTTTCTTTGATTTCCATTAAGCATGATATCCTGTAAAGTGACCTTCTTCTTTTTGTACCAAATCTTCATAAACTTATTTTTCATATTAATATTAATTGTCCCCAATGTCTCTAACCAAGGATACCCAATAACAATATCCAAACCATCCATATATAAGGCAAAAAAATCTGAATGTAAAGTATATTTGTCCATAGTAAGTTTTAAATCTTCAAAAACTTGAATTTTCTTACCATTCACTTGAGCTTCTTTGATATTACTTTCTTGAATATGTAGATGTTGAGCCATATCCTTATTGATGAAGCTATACTTGCTTTGTTAGGGTTTATGAAAACAATTATCTTATTCCTTTGAATGCATCCATGAAAGCTGAAATATGGTATTTTCCTTCTTGGGAGCTATAATATCTTCTTTCGCATCAATATCTTGTTTTTCTTCTTCTTCTTCATAGTCTTCTTCAACTTATTCTATGTTTGATTCTTCAATATATGTTGCACCATCATCTTCCCTTGAATATTCTTCACCTTCCTCTTCATCTTCTTTCTCTCTTGATTCTTCAATAAATTCTTCCCCATCATCTTCCTTTTACTCTTCTTCCTCTTTGTGGTCCCATCTATCCATAAAAATTGTTCCATTTCCTCCCAAGACCAATCCTTCCTGTCATTTTTTAACTCAGAAAACCAAATCCATGCAGGACCACCAAGATAATGTGAAAACCTATTCCTTGTCATGAAATATGAGAAATATATATTCTTAAATTTTATCCACCATTCTTTAGCATCCATCTCACCATTTCCATAAAAATTTGTTATCCCCGTGATCATGATTAGGGTTTAGGAATTATGAAAATATTTTAGTAGATGGATAAAAAAAAAGAAAAAACCCTAACTGAAATTTCAAGATCTTTCCGAAAATATAAATTTTGCTAAAAAATACCACAATTTGCTTCCTAAAAAGTGAATTTATGAAAAAACCTAAAACACCAATAACATCCGCAAAACAGATCCAATGGAGCTGAAATTTTCAGATATTCTGACTTAGAGTGTTTCCAAATTATGATGCAAAAATTGGGAAAAAATTAGATACCATCTTCAAGATATATTTGAAACAAAAGATCGGGTTTTTGCCCTAATTTTGGCCTAAATCACTGCTTTGATACCACTTGTAAGGATATTACTTGTATAAATCAGAACATATACAATAGAATAACATGAGAGATCACCAAAATATAGATAAATGATGACAATATGCTCATATAATAGCTTTGCCACTTCGAGGGGGCAACCTCCAATACCACTTCGAGGGGGTAAACTCCAAACCATACAATAACACTCCAATACTCAATATCATGATTAACTACAACCTTCTAACCCCTATATATACCATTCTAACCTATGGTCAATACTGAGGCCGACCTCCTAAGCATAATAAATCATAAATGAATGATATAATAAGATAAGGGGATGTGTGCCACATGTCGACATCTCCATCAATACATATACATCATAACATCCTTTCCTAGGTGCATAGCATGCGAAGTATATGCAGTCTCAGTGGCATTACCGAGGATATATGGGGATCAAAGGAGAACAGAGATCTTGCAATTGCCTAGGTGGATTTGAAAGATCCATCCCAGGCCATGGCCATTGCGTTCTTCATCTCGCTCCAAACGATTAAGGCAAGAGCCATTTGTCAAGTGATGTGGTGCCTTGTTGCTATTTACTGGCGGTGAAGTTGTTGTTGTTTGGTGATTTTGATGTTGTTTTTTTGGGATGACCAGTGGTGGTTCCCTCTTGTTCGTTTTTGTCTCTTTCTCTCTTATTCGGATCACTATCTGTCTTGATCCTGTTTTGCTACCTATATTGTATTATCTGGCTGTTGAGCCTCCTAGTCTATGGTGTTTGGCATATCTAGGTTTGGTTTCTCTTCTTTTGATATCTGGATTTTGAGCCTTTTTGTACATAGGGTATAGTCCCTTCAAAACTATTTACCCATAATAAAAAAAACAATCAATAATATTAAGATGAGGAATAATTTTTTTAGTCAAGAGGAAGAATTTAACTCAATGAAGAAAATGAAAATAAACATTATTATTACTATTATTTGTTTGATGCAACATTATATTGGCCTCATGGATGCTCTTGCATCATATTCCTAGATATTTTGTGCATACCCATGGGAATTCCTAATTCACTTCTACTACACACACCCTTAAGCATCTTTGTAAACATTTACAAGCTCAAGTGTTATAATTACATGCACATATTTTAAGCCTTCTAATTTTATGGATTCTACTCAATTACTTAACAATGCACTTACACCTAAAGTTGATTTTTATACTTTTCCACTTGGATTTGTCTCTCTTAAGCTTCCTATTTATGAGGGAAAATGTGATCCCAAGTAGTTCAACTTTTATCCTTTTCATGTCGCTTGCTTAGCCTATACTTACAATGATTAATTACTTACCAATGTTTTTCTTAAAGCCTCAAAGGTTATTAATTACACCGGATTCTATGATCTACCCATGCCTTCCATCGAGGATTTTAATCAGTTAGATGATAAATTCTGGCATAATTTTCAATAACATTGGTGAAAATATTTCATATGCTCAAATAACTAAGATACAACAAGGTTCTAATGAAAAAATCAATGACTACGTTTTGTACCATATAAATATTCTTACTAAGATAGACTATCTACTCAATAAGATTCAAGATTTATTTTCTCAAATCCTTATGTATCCTTTACAAGAATCAATATGTTTGAAAAAATTGGATGTTTTTATGAGCTATGTCACACTTTAAAGTAGTGAGAGGTTAGGATCCTTATATTGAACAAGCATAAATATGCATTTTCGGTCCTAATACACCTACATCCAAATTTCTAGGAAAATTTAACTTCAAATTTAAACCTAAAGATAACAAGTCTAATTCTAAATTTAATGTTAATTCCATATCTCATCTTAAAAGGCCTTAGTTACATGTTGTTGGTACTTGTTCTCTAAAAACATAAACATAAGTTTAATTCTTGAGATGCATGTCCCAATGATGCATTCAGGGGATGAAGTAAATCAAATGACACCAAGTGTGTTAACAATGAAACCAATCACATCTCATAAGATTTTGTTCCGTAGCTTTTCAATTATAGTAAGAAATTAGTTTAAAATTTCGTTGTTGAAAAACACTCTTGTGTTTTTCAAGATTTTTCATTCGTGTTCCTATTATGTATTGGTTCTTTACATCTCTATCATATTCATGTATATCTTACATGCATCTTGGATCTACTTATACAACTCTAAAAATATCCGGGATTGAATATGTGGGATATTTATTTGATGTGTGCAATGATCAATATTGATTGTAAGTCAAAAGTTTTCTATATGAAGATATATGCCTTGAAACTACAACCAATATGGGAATTGATTTTGAAAAATGTTGAAAAACACATATGCCTTGAAACTACGACCAATATGGGAATTGATTTTGAAAAATGTTGAAAAACACATATGCCTTGAAATCTGACCAATATGGGAATTGATTTTGAAAAATGTTGAAAACACTTTGTGTTTTTCAACATTTTCAAAATCAATTCCCATATTGGTTGTAGTTTCAAGGCATATATCTCCATATAGACAATTTTTGACTTACGGTCAATATTGATCATTGCACACATCAAATAAATCTCCCACATATTCAATCCCGGATATTTTTAGAGTTGTATAAGTAGATCCAAGATGCATGTAAGATATACATGAATATGATAGAGATGTAGCAACAAATACATGATAGGAACACGAATGGTATACAAATGTATACAAAATACAATACTCACATACAAGGGAAACGAATGAGGATATTATAGTTGCTAAAGAAATTCTTTGCTCGACATAAGAGGCATATGAGTGGGATTGACTTGTAAGTAAGCGATTACATGATATGCATATGAATGGGATAGAGCTATAGATTGTAAACCTAATTCCAAGATTGATTTGGAAATTAGTGCATACATAGTTAATATACTAATTAGTACAAAATAAAAAATTCTAAAGATAACCATTAAAGTTAAACAAATCAAGAAACTTGGATAAAATCTATGGGATAATTAATCGTCACAAAAATATCTTAATCACAACAATAATTTATTTTACTTCCCTTAAGGGGTCTAGTGCATTGATTCCATCTCAAAGTGAATTTAGAAGGCTTAACACCAATGGCTCTCCCCTAACCCAAAGATTTTTCAGGGTAAACTATTCACGGGGTGTAGCAAAAGGTAATTTGGGAGCCTCATGGGCTAGATGTGTTATCGGGGATTATTCTATCTCCTTGATTTGCATTGGTTTTTTCCACCTCTCGGATGGTTTGTGTAATGCAAACAAGCCTCCCGCATTAGTTCAACTTGCTCATAGCATGGTATCGATCAAATATGTCTTGAAGGGGACTCCATGGTCATCACCAATGCTATCGAATTAGAGAAATCCAAGGTCCATGACAAACATATAATATCCTTAGACAAAATCATCATCTTCTTTCCCTCATCACCGAATGGAGCATTTTGTATTGTTGCCGAGAGGCTAATATGGTGGCAAACTCCTAACAAGGCATGAAGTATCAAAAACTATGGATGATTTGGTAGACAACATGTTAGAAATGTGGCATGGACTTTGGGGCAACTAGGTCTCATGATTTACCCTCTATATCATTGACCATCATTGATAAACAAAGGTCTCATCACCATCTCAGGTTAACATTAAGTGGTTTGATTACATCATCTTTGTACAATTCCAGACACCACATTTAAATAAATGAATGTCCTGGTGGTCAAAGTTCTAATTTGGAAAATGTTGAAAAACCCAGACTATTCAAATTTTCATACATTTTTAGAGACATTTTATCAAACATTTCGTAGAGATTCTTTGAGGCATTCAGTCAAACAATTCCCTAGAGACCATATTTCGCAGAGACATTTTGTCAAACAATTTATGAGAACTACATGGAAGACGATGCAATTCAAGCCGAGAGGTAAGCCATGTTAGATTAGTACATGTCAAAGGTCTGAGAAGTGCCACTGATTTTCTCTCAGTAGGTGTGGTTTTCTACAAGGCATTTTGTCAAACAGTTTCATATCAACACACAAAATTCCTAAATGTATTTGCCTCCATTATTTTGCAGTCAAGCCTGTTGTTTAAATTCATCCCAAGATACATTACGCAAAAGGAAATACATACATTATTGCAATATGCTTATGTGGCTAATATCTCCTCCAATGAAACCACACTTAAATGCCATCCAAAATATAACTGAAAACGTAAGTGAATATGGATACAGATACACTTACTGTAAATGCTACGGATACGGGTAGAATCCCTTGCGTGTGTTTGTGCCTCTTCGGCGTCTCCTTCCTTAGCTCGTTCCCTTTTCAAATGGCCTGTTGGACCCCCAAATTGCAAAGACAAAAGCACTTAATCGTGGGTATCTGGAATGTGAAAATGCGAACATGGTTTTTTTTTGGGTAAAACTTAACAAATAACACTACAGGAAAAGGGGCATGGGATATATGGCACTTACAATGCACTAATGGTGAAGTTTTCTGTGGCGTCCTCCTCTGCAACTCGTTCCGCTGGCCTCTAGCTTCGACCCCCACAAACAACGAATGAACGCCACTAGCGAAATGCACAGAGAAAATGAAGACAGAGAAAGCACAAGCTCGAAGGAGGATGGTAAAACCCGATGACAATACTTTCAAACAGAACCTGTGACTTGTGTGCGATTGAGGGAATGGAATGATTTAGAGGTATGGCGAGGATTCAAGGGCGCGGGGCACTTAGTCCCATAATTTAAATTTGCCACGTCAACTAAAACAGGCCACGTCAAGCGTAGGAAGGTGGGGTGGACCATGCATCCCATCATGTCATGTCACATATTTTTCCAGCAATGGGCTCCTTTCTGGAGAGGAGGATGGTATGGTTGCATGGCGACATGGGAATTTGCACCCACATGGATGGGTGCAAATTGAGTGAAGCTTACCTAGTGGCTATCTAACATATGTAGCAACTTTCATACAGATTTTATAATAGGGTAAGTACAAAAAGAAATTAAAAATTAGTAGAAAACGTTATAAAAGTACACTGATTTTTCAAATAACTAAAAGCACAAATAATTCAAATCATAGTGAAAATGTTGGAAGAATAATTGAAAGGAAAATTAAAACAGAAACAACCACCTTGATCTCATTCCTGTTTAACTTTTCTGATGTCATTAACAATATTATCTTTCATTTGAAAGTCCTCAATTGCATCCACAACCACTTCAGAATCCAGTTTGAGACACATTTTGGCCCAGGAGACGAAGTTCAAGGAATTACAGGCACAGGAAAAACTCAAAAGGATGATTGTTTGAGCTTACCCCTTCCAACCTCAATTGCTCTCAATCTATATAAGAGCATCATCCCATTTTTCTACCAAAGACGTTCTTGAAGGAAAAATCTGTGCCTTTGAGTCTAAATAGTCTTTTTCACACAGTCTGTTGCATCACAATTCATGAGTTCAATTGACTCAGCTCCATTTCTTTTCATGAGTTCTCCAAGTAACCCACTCTCAACATTTTCAAGCACTTTATCATGTGCCTCCTCTTCACTTCTTGTGAGCTCAAACAGTTCAACTCCTCATTTTCCTCTTATGGCTACAATCTTCTCCTCTGCTGCTCTCTTCACTTCCACATGTAAGCTCGTGTCTTCTCTGCTCACGAGGATTCTCCATAATCCCTTTTCATACATTATGAGCTCAAATGGCTCAAATATTCCTCTACTGCTTGTGAGCTCCCCAAGTAGCTCTCTTTCTTCTGCTTTTCTTTGTAACCTTCTTTGGGAATTTATCTCTTCAATTAACTCTATTTGCACTTACTCCTTGCTCTGCATGCTCCTTTCAAGTGCTTTAAAGAAAACTGCTGCTGCTCTTCCTTGTTGTATGAGTTCAAATAGCTCATCTCTTCCTTCACTTCTCATGATCCCTCTAAATGAACCATCTTCCTCATTCTTATGCACTTTTAAAAGTGCTTTCTGCTCCTTCATTTCTGAAGATGCACAGCACACAGAATACTTGGAATCAAAATCATGAGGTGGGATAGTCCTTTAAGTGCCCACCACAATGGCACTTCCTCCACCGCTGTTGTGTTTTCCTTTTTTTTGTTTTCTCTTCTCTAATGTCTTCAAAGAGACAATTTTCTCCTCTTCTTCAACTGCAGACATTTCTCATCATCTCATCCTCCAAAATGAGGATTCTCTCTCTTCACATCTTTTCTTATGCCTACAAAGAAACATTCTTCATTTATGCTCCTCTTGCAGTCACTACTAGCCATTTCATCCTTCAAAGTGAGGATTGCCTCACTTTCTCTTTTTTCTCTTGTGTCTTCCATGAGACATATTTCTCCTCCTTCAATGAGTATGTTCTCTCCTCCACATCCTTCTCCTAGAAATGCTAAGAATGCATCTAAAATTTCTTTCTCTTCTGATCTAATCAGACCACCTCCTCCTTCTATCATCTCTTTGGCTTCCTCTAGAGCTCCTTCAAGTGCTCCAACTTGCACTTCTTGTTCCACCTTTCCTTCATGGCTGATTGCATATTCAGCTCTCATGGGCTGACAACATATTCAGCACCTCTCTTTCTTTTCTATCCTTCACAATGAGGATTTTCTCTACTCCTTTCGCTGATTGTGTTTGCTCACAACTTTCTCATGTACCACGTACATCCTCACTCATCATTTCACCTTCCTTAGGAAAGCAATATTTTGCTACTTCTTCATCTTTCCATTCTTCATCTTCATTTGTCTCCTTCCAACTCTTCATCCACTTCTCCTCTACCATCGCATACAGATTTCACGATCTCTAATTCCTTATCTCCTCAATTTCCATAATTTCTCTTTTGGGCTTTGGACTCCTGCTCTTCTTCATTCTCTTCTCTTCTGTAGTTCTCCTCTTGTCCATGCCTTGCATCATGGTGAATGGTTCCTCAAACTGGGTCTCTTGCATCCCAATTTGATGTTCCCCTTCATGGCAATATAAAACTGCCATCTTCTTTTTCCTCTTCTTGGCTTGCATATCAATCTTCTCTCTACTTTGTGCTCAACACTTACAGATTCTACAGCAAACTCTCCTTAACACTAACACTCGCAACCAACTGCTGCAATTTTCCTCCTCTCTTTCACTCTACTTCCTACTAAGCAAGTTCCTATTTCATAACTTGCATTCAACTTCTCAGATTTCTTCAGAATACATGTAGAATTTGTCCACACCTGCTGCCTACTTTCTGTAGGAGCCTCTCCTTTGATCTTTTGACACTTCTTCACACTCTCCCTGCAAACTTCTCTTTCACATCTTGCCTACACTACAGGCTTCTTTTTCACAACCTGGTCTTGGACTCAAAACAGAGTCTTCTCACTCCTTCACATCTCCCTCTTTCAATAGCAGGGTCCCTCTTGCATAACCTGCAACAAACTCAACACAGAGTTTCTCTATTGAGCTTCAATGAGCTCTCTCTCCTCCTTCAAACTTTCTACTGTAGACCCTAAATGAAGATATTAAGATTCAAGACATTGTTATGTATAATATCTTTCAGTTTTTAGAGTAGACCATGGAATGGCTACGATACTGTACAATAAATAGTGCAATAATCTTTTAAAAGGCTCGCGCCCATTTGACGATTTCAACTGATGTTGTAATAAATAATCTCAGTTCAGTGAAATAGTTATGATATTTGTATTATTTGGAAGCATATCATCGGAATTTCCATGACACCACAATAAACAATTCAAGATGCTTGGAAAATCCTGTTGTGCCAAGGTTATCATTTCAACTAATATAGCCAAACAAAAGGTCTTTGATTTAGAAAATGCCTCTTAATTCTCGCATCAATATACACAAGTAAACCTCCCAATGATACCAATAGAAACAGTCATTTGAGGTTCAATAAACTGCTCTACATTCACTTTTGTATGACAGGAGAAATCATTTCCATGGCTTATATTTTTCAGCAAATTGTTACAACCATCCGTTTCAAGGTACTTGATCGAGCAGAAGTGACCTTTCAGAGGCAGCCTTGCATATAATATACATAAATTTTAATTTCCTTTCTAAATGAAGTGAAAACCACCTTGGGGAATTGCAGGCTGGTTTAAACCAAAATTAAAATCAGTCTGAGTTGCATCAGACATTGTTTGGATTTGCTCTTTGTCCTCCTCGTCAGCTAAGAAGGTCTCAAGAATCTTAACTGCTTTTTCATAAACCTCTGTGTTTTCATGTGTCTGCAAATTCTCAATCTTGTCCAACCCTTCAGCATCCTCAACAAGGCGTGCATACATATTAGTACCTCCTGTATTGCCTGCATCCTTTTCAGCCTCACCAACTCTCAGAATGTTTTCTAGACCTTCAAGGCAAACTGTAATAGTTCTTGAATCTGAACAAGTAAGAAGATCACAGAGTGGCTTTATGCAGCCTTGAATTACAAGGTATCTGCAAAAGAATAAAAGGATTATGTTAACAAACTAGTGTTATTAAAGTTTGGAAACAAAATTACACATGCATAGAAAAAGAGCAACAGACTTTATCTGATCATGATTTCCACCGGAAGTGGCATTGGAAACTGCCCAAGCTGCTTCCTTCTTCACCTCAAATTCACCATCAGCCAAGAGGAATAAAATTTGTGGAAAGATATTTGCATTTATAACAGCCTGAATTAATACAGAAGGCAGAAATCAGATTGCTTGAAATATAATATAAAGAGATAAAATAAAATGGAAAACTCTGGACCAAAATTATTCAATGAATTATGAAACAGCATTGAGGAAGTATATAAGTCTGCAAAAGCACCCTTATAGATTTCTAAAAAGAAGTAGCTACAAGAAAACTAAAAATTAAATGAAAAATACACAGACACCACTAACATATGCTCATGACAAAAATTGTAAAGACACAGAGGGACTAATTTCTCTCATCATAGATCTAGGAAGTTGTCTGCCACCACAGGCAGGGGGCAGACAGCACCCAGTGCATATGAAATTAATGGAAATGCACCTGGGGCAATAGGGTGCCTTAGTTTTCCTTGGGGTCACCTTGCATGGGGAATTGATTGCGGGTATGTTTCCAGAGCGGGTGCATCGCTGGTGGGGCACAAATATGGTTAGGTGCACGCACTTATATGACCTTGAAACCCAGTAACCATCAAAACATGGTCCATTAAACGATACAGGCCATGGGAAACCTCAGAAGTAATATTTAGTGGAAAGAAAATATTTTTAGAAAAGGAGGAGGTAAATAGGAAGCTCGGAGAGCATCCAAATAAATCATGGGTCCATCCAGGGGACTAAACTGCAGTAAATGTATAGGTTACATACTGCTTTGTACATATGAATCTCTGCAGAAATACAAATTTGTATATAGGATTCAGTACATATTATTTTCTATGCATGTAACATGATGTAGCCCCATGGATAGTCTAGTGTCATGAATGCTACATTCAGCCCCTGAGAGACAACAAAGTGATTATAGATCAACCTGAATTTGTTCTTTGTTCCTGCAGTAATATTAGATATTGTCCAACATGCTTCCTTCTTTATATTCTTCTTTTGATCAACTGCGAGAAGAAGCAATAAACGAGGAAGAGCCTGAACATCAATGATAGCCTGAAATTACAGAGGCCGACCATAAAAATAAGATATATACATATAAATTGCAAAAAAGTGATAATCAGTAGATATACCAAAATATGTGACTTGAATTATCAGGAGATATACCGAAATATGTGATTTGAATTATCAGGAGATATACCGAAAAATGTAATTCAAACTCTCAGGAGATATACCAAAAACTGCAACTTGAATTCTTAGGAGAAACTGGTGAATAGTCACCTGAGTCTGAACATCATCACCCGTGACGATGTTGCCCACAGTTCTCAAAGCAGGAACAATAACAAAAGATGAAGGATACCTATGAAACAACAACACATGTAGTACAAATGTTACATCATTATGAAAACATAGAAAAACAAATTTAGGAGAGGAATACTTGATGAAATGAGGAAAGTGGCAATTAATTTAATTTATTCCATACAAAAATAAAGTTGTAATTGTATTTGGAGCAAGAGTAAATTTTCATTTTCTCCAGAGGATGGATACACATGAGCTCCTTGAAACATCGTAAATCATATTCTCATTGAGCTACTTACCCCAGAAGTTCAACCAGCCTCTGGCAAACACCCGATTCAATTACAGCTTGAATCTTGTAATTGGGACCATCAGCAAGGTACGACAAAGCCCAACATGCATCTGTAAGCACGTCATCATCTTGCATATGAATAAGTGAATGAAGGCATGGCAGGGCAGCTTTAACCTGGAAGCCAACAACAGATAAAACATGAAGCATATCAAAAACAAATTATCTAATTTATGTCCATATGCACTCCTACAATTTCAATGTGCAGAAAGAACAAAGAAAAGGAACCGGTAAAATTGAGTTTTAGTTGCCTGATCAAATTCAGGTTGGGGCTTTCCTCTGCAAAAGTTTGACAAAGTCCACGAAGCATTTCTCATCATTGAAATTCTGGCGGTATCAGTAAATTGGGCAATCACATGCAACATTGCTCCATGGCCCAGCACAAGATCTCTATAGGCAGTAGAGTCTCCAGCAATATTTCCCAAAGCCCAGACAGCCTTAAATGACATCCAGTTTAAGATTGTCATGGGATGCACAATAAGATCAAAGGGAACAGATCATATCATGAACTGTGAAAATAACGAAGCATGCAATACCTGTTCTCGAACATCATCATTCATGGAAGTAAGAAGCTGGACAAACACAGGCAGTGCCCCGTGATCAATCACAATCTTAGTGTGCTCAGATGTCCCAGAGACTATATTTGTTAAAGACCAAGCTGCTTCAAACTGTATCCTCCAATAAACAAATCTAGTTAGAGAACTACAATCCATCTCAAAATGTACATACCATTTGTGCTGGCTCTGAAAGTACATCTTATTAGAGAATTATATGTCAATCTATGTGATATGCAACATTTGAAATGGGCATCAAATGTATATTGCCTGGAGCTGAGGCATATCAGTCCTCTTGAGAATCTCAACCAGTCGAGGAACTACACCAGCCTTGATAACAGCATCAATTGGAGGATTGCGTTCTGCATCCACAATAAGGCAATATACAACTATCATATTGGAGGATAAATTTTTCACTACCATATTAGCTTAAAATGAATCAGTTTCCATTGAAATTCAATGACAACTATCATGTTGGAGGATAAACTTTTCACTACCATATTGGAGAGGACACTGAACATACCTTTAATCTTGACTCTCTTTTTTTAGAGGGTACTGATTTTCAGTTCAATAATTACACTAAAATCTCTACATTATTATAGACAGCGTCAGTTCAAGCAGATTTCTTGACAGTTCAAAAACTGCACTTAACAATCTACATTATCAGCAGTAACATTTAGTTAACGATTATGGTTTATAAATTGCACCGAAATTGAACCATCATCCTAGGTGGTATAAGCTCCCCCTGTTTTGGACCTCTGCACCCTCATGGAGTAACATTTACTCAACAAATGATCAAAATAGGTTAATGGGACTGGAAGAATATCCTCAGTGGGTACAATTTAGCATTAAAAGAAATTAATGTGGGTGAAAAAAGCTTCTGACCTGTGGATAACATCTTCCTGAGATGAAGAGCAGCGGCCTCTTTAGCGGTAGTGACGTCAGAATCAAGCGCAGAAACAATGGCAGGGAGATTTTGCAACTGCAATCAACAATTCAGGAGCCATAAACATACCAAAATGCATCAATTTAAATCCCACAAATCTTTCGAATTGGAGTCCATAGATTACAACAGTGATTGAAAAAGAGTACATCAAATTTTTATTAAAGAAATGAAAAGGACAGGGCCACCACCTTTTGTTCCAAAGGAGAAGTGTGAACATAACCATTGTTCATCAGAACATTAACTTCTCTGCGCTTTTTCTGCAGATTTTCATCGCGTTTGTGCTTTCTGATCTGAACAAGAATTTCCTCTCTTTTCCGACGGGCCTCCTCAGCGTCAACAGCCACTTTGTATTGATTCTTGCGTGCGTCTGCTTTGGAATTTGGGCGGAGAGACATTTTGAGAGGTGAGAGGGAAAGAAAAGAAATTAATGGAGGAGGAACAGTTCCTTTCCTCTCTAATTTGGACTGCGTGGGAGGCTTTTTCTACCAAATGTTTTCACGGGCAATGGAGAGACAATTGGCTAGGGTTGACGGTTATTTCCTGCACATAACCGGTTCTTCTTGAAATGTGTGTAACGTAATGTTTGGTTTAATGCAATAATCGTTGAATCATGAAAAGCAGTGTCATACAACAATGCACGTGTTGAGCAAATCACATATATTTTCTCAGCCCAACTCGCGCTTACTTCTTACCTATCTTTCTTTCTTTTCTTTTCTTTTTGTCAAATGGATAAAAAAATGAGTAAATATTAAATTCTTTTAAATTCATCTTGCAATCTTTGGGGGCAATAACACTAAAGAAATCAAGCATGCTTACAAATTAATAAAATGTTTTCCATTACATCCACGAGACTGAATAATTGAAAACTCCAATTGTTTAAAGATTTTGTGAGTTTAATTCCAATAGTTTTTTTAAGAAGACTTTTGCTTCTTCTTTTTATTTGAGTTGATATCTCCTCGAAAGTTCCTTAAATAGTTTTATCATGGAACCAATTTTTACAATTTCATTATACTTACTTCAATGTTTGTGTACCTTGGACATTTAAGAATGAAATGCTCCTTCGTCTCAAGTATCTTTGTAGTGCATAAAACAAAAATCCTTCCTTCTCGTGGTGCTTTAGGTGTTGTCCATCTTTTTGTCTTGCATCGAATCCTATAGGAATATATCCTTACCTAAGTAGTGATGATACTTTCTCTCCATTTAATTTCAGCCCCTAGTTATGTTTTTTCACAATGTATATATTACTTATTTTCTTCCTCCACATCACTATTTTGAACTTTTCATTCACATAGTTTTTATGTCTTTATTAAGATTTGGGCATTCATCTACATTAAAATCCCATATTCTCAAAGCAATTAGTGGTCAATTACACAATATGCAAAAATAGTATATTGCTTTTTAAAACGTATTAATATCAATAAAATCTTAGTGGTAGTTTCAATTTTGTTTCTTCATTGTTTAACTTTTATTTTTGTTTACATACATTCATGTGTTATATGGTGTCTAATCATTTAATGACAAGTTTGTTTTAATGATGCACATTGTTTACATACATTCCGGGTTGTATGGTGTCCAATCATTCGATGAAATGTTTTCTTTAATGATCCACACAATTTCAACTAAGTTTGATTCATATAAACACTTAATCAAAAGTATAACAACACAATGACATTTTCTTAAATTAAGGAGAATGAAATAATCCATTTTCACCGTTTATAACATATGTAAAATGGTTAAACTCTCATAATAACTAATAACCAAAGTGTGTGTGTGTGTGTGTGTGTGTGCGTGTGCGTGTGTGTGCGCGTGTGTGCGTGCGCGCGTGCGTGTGCGTGCGTGCGTGCGTGCGTGCGTGCGTGCGTGCGTGCGTGCGTGCGTGCGTGCGTGCGCGTGCGTGCGTGTGTGTGTGTGTGTGTGTGTGTGTGTGTGTGTGTGTGTGTGTGTGTGTGTGTGTGTGTGTGTGTGTGTGTGTAACACTTCATATTTTAGTATCTACAACAACCAAAATTACAAGTTTCTTGATATGATATACAAGAAAACAACATGTCCATATCTAAATACAATAACAATAATAAATATAGTTAACTCTACATTACTTTGTGCCCTTATAAATCGGTGTAGTTGATGGAGGATATCATTCAGAAATTTACCTCCAACCACAAACCAAGAGCGATCTTCCTTCACCTTCCAACATAGAAGGTGGCCTCCCCTTCAACAAAGGGAGAAGAAATGAGCATTCATCTTAGTACAATTAGTAAAAAGAATCATGTGTGTGTAATAAAATGCTACCTCTACTACATGCATTCAATCAAATAAACTAGGTACTCCATA
Source organism: Taxus wallichiana var. yunnanensis (assembly GCA_018340775.1). Classification (NCBI taxonomy): domain Eukaryota; kingdom Viridiplantae; phylum Streptophyta; class Pinopsida; order Cupressales; family Taxaceae; genus Taxus; species Taxus wallichiana. The sequence continues at coordinate 285,766,745 of CM031243.1, read as the reverse complement.
ATCATATTAGTTTCTGAAATGAACATGCAACTTAAGGAAAACATGAAGAAATGTTGATAGCAACAATCTCACTACTTTGGCAAAGCATATTATACTATGTAGGTAGTACATTATCTCAATATTTACAAAAACATGACAAGATAGGTCTCGGTTCTCACACAACCACTCATAACACAATGTTTATCAAAATATGAGGAGATGAGGATGCCCTTATGAGGAACAAATATCCCTCATGAGCTCAACATCATATCAAGGTAAATCAAAAGTAAATAAAAAACATAACTCCCGTATAAAGGAGTACATGTAAGCACATGCATGCATGCATTGTCATGTATTGCGGTATACGAAACCGAAATTCCATTTCATCATTGGATGGTTTAAATCAAGAAGTTAATAAGTTAAACAATCATTATTTTATTCAAAAAAGTTAGAAGTTTTATTTTATATGTTACACCTTATTTACCATTTTATCATAATAACAAGGTAATCTAGATCGGATATCATAGACCTAGATCTTCCAGGGTCAAATTGAAGTAAGCTCTGAAAATGAGTTAGCACAAGATATCAAGTCATTCATTAACTCAATTTTCCATCTATTTAATCTTTGTTTATACAAGTAAAAGGGTTAACAATTATATATTTAACATTTGTAAGGGATAGAAATATCCCCTTAACTTCTGAACACAAACATAAAAATATGATCATTTTAGAACCAACTCAATGGCAGAGGATTGAAGAAATTCTCCCCTCATTGTTACATGATCAAATCAAACACAACTTATTCTTCATGTTTTTAACACTCTTTATACATAATTAAATTCAATCCATTTTTGAAAGTCCAACTTGTTAAACCTTTTCGACAAATGACATTGATTAATAACTAGTTTGATCTAATCACATAGTTCTTGTTAAACAAGGTGGGATGAGGAGAATAACAACTCATTCTGACAGATTGCAATAAGCTTGACCTTGTAAGAATTGCAAGAGAAATTTTTGAGAACAATTCAAATAACATGATGAAAACGCAAGGGTTGAGACAACCCGGGCCGTTTGAGCTCACACAACATAATGAAACACAAATGTTTCTTCTATTCACTCAATGGAATTTACGACATTAGATACAACTTCTCTCTATGGAGCTTAAAACTATCTAATGGAGATTTTAATGAATCTTAGTGTATCTCCTATGGACCTAACCTTGATGGGCTTCTTTCTTGGCTTGGCTCAAATGGCCTAGAATAAATCAACTTCTCTTAGTTGGCTTTTGTAGACACTAAAATTTGGCAATATATCATTTGACACTGTTGATCTTGACATTACACACTTGTATGGAACCATGCACTCTCCTCACTTTTTCTTAGCACACCCTGATAGAACTTCATGTACTTGTTTATCTTTGCACATATATCTATCGTTAGTTTCTAAAATATAATTACACAAAATGCATCTAGAAACATCCATTCTTACCATGAAGTCAAAATGTGCCTTTTCTCCCCTTGTCCAAAAATATCGGTTTCCGCTAGGTTGTAGAATTACATACTAACCATACCATATGGTTTTGGACTGACATTTTGTGTATTAATTATTTCAATTTCATCACATTCATACAAAAAAATATACCCCTTTGGTCATCCTTTCATGACATAACAACCTTTGGAAGCATATATAAGCAAGTAAATCATACCTCATTTAAGAACCTGACACTTTATGAACTCCTCATGTAAAAAGCTAACACAAAAGGCACCCAAAGAAGCTACAAAATAACTCATGCACATCCATTATGGAAACACCCTCTACTAGTTTGATGTCTCACATCAGGTTTAGGAGTCTCCATATTCATCATACAAGCAAGAAAAGTGAACCTTCCCAAACATTGAGAAAGTGTGAAACTCAAGCAAAGCATTGTCAAAGCATGATTGTCAAATTATGATTACACTACGGTAGATATCACATGCTAAGATAACGATGTGTTAGCTCTTTGGAGTAGTGGCGAAGTTAGTGGTGCATAAGGGTGCACACAACATGACTAACTTTGTTTTGTAGGAACTCCTTGCACTACAAGGTTTGAGGGTTTGAGAAGAGTTTACAAAGCCATTTTGAAGGTGAGTGAAGAAGACCAACAAACAACGACACACATTTTTAGGTTGTTAAAACACTTAGGAAGTTGTAGACTTAGATTCTAAGAAGGTTTAAGACCATACAAAAGGGTCATGACTATATAGACACTATAAACTGAGCTGTACGGTTTTTACTAGGCTCAGTTTCAGGTCATAGTTTCATTGACAAAGCATTTCCAATTCTAGATATGCATGTTCGTGCACTCAGATCACCTAGACTCATCCAAATCTATATAGATTGAGATAATTATACTCTCTTTTTGTTTTAGCATTTTAAAGTAGCCAATCACTTTGGAAAGCGTTATTTTGATTTGTGAAATTAATGTTGGAAGTTAATTAAATAATAATATCCACCGTAACATTATTCATCCTTTTTATGCATGTTAATTAAAACATTCTTAAATTAAAAGGGTGAAATCACCTAAAATGTGAAAATCATTTGGTGAACTCAATTTCTTTAATCGAACATCGTATCCCTAACCCTAGTGGCCATATGATTTCTTTTTAGAAGCCTAGGTTGTTATTTTCTTTCATTGTTATCATCAATTTTCAGTTTCTATATGATTTACTTTTATGACCTATCGCGTAGTGCTTGGCTTTCTAATCAATCTATTGAGCATCTTGAGCTTTCACCTCCTACCCACAAGCATCGTAATGTCATGGCTTATTGTATTCCTATTTATATTTATCTTCTTGATCCACCTGCATAAGAGGTTCCCTTGCATGAAATTGAGACCCATAGTGAACACTCCTATGATTATGACCATGATGAGGACAACAATGTAGATCAAGACTAAGTATAACTCTTATCTAAATTTTGTGCTCAACTCTATGCTAATCCACATCATATTGAACCTATTATCAATATTCTACTTGCTACTAAGCTTATTTGTGATCAACAATCTAATGACACATATTTTACAGATAGATCTCAGCCCTCATCTACTATACCCACATATATTGTGCCTACCTCCTTGAGGGAACCTAACATTCCTATGCAAAATGTGTCTATGCCTATTCCTGAAGCCACTATTACTACTACGTATCCTATCGATCATCATAATGGATCGCATACATATTTAGCTAACACATGCTCTTGATTCCTTGGTTCTTTATTTACAAACACATTTTACAATTGCAATAAGGTGTCTCTCATAATGCTAATTCTAGGGACTCTTCTCAATTATTGCATGATCCACTTACACCTAAAGTTGCCTCATATATTTTTCCTATTGGTTTTTTTGCACCTAAGATGCGTATCTATGATGGAAAGGATGATCCCCATGAGCATATCAAATCAGTCTATGTTGCTTGTTTTGACTATGAATATAATGATATCTTTCTCACTAAGCTATATCATAGGAGTCTTAAGGATTTTTTTTGAAATGGTTTTATGATATCCCCAAACCTTTATGCACTTTATTACTACATTACCAAATCAAAATTTGGCTCAATTTTCAATCAACATTGGAGATGAGATATCTTATGCACAAATGATCAAAATAAAACAAGGATATGATGAGCATATCAATGATTATGTATTTTGTTATAGAACAATGCTTACCAAGATGAAAAACATATTAGTTGACATTGAGTTACAATACATTTTTGTTCAAAGTTTTCTTCCTCCATTACAATAATCAGTCATGTTTGATAAGTTTAGATCTTTTGACCATCTATGTCATACACTGAAAGAGCATGAATCTAAGATATTACACATGAACAAGATCAAGTATGTTGTTATCACCTCTAATACATCAAATGCCAAGTTTCAAAGCAAATCTAATTTCAAAGGAAAATCTAATGACCCTAAGGTTTCTTTTAAATACATTATCAATGCTATTACCCAACATATTAAGCTATAATTATAACCTAAAAGATGAAAATTTACACAATTACCTTATCTCTGTGCATTATTATAAATAAATTATTTGAGTGAAATCTTGTGTCTCTCCCTCCACTATTTGAGGTTCATACGAACAAGCCCCAAAGTAATATCTTTGATGTTAATGATTATTGTGATTATCATAGATGTATTGGTCATACTACAAATAGATGTCTTAAGTTACGACATGTCATTCAAGATCTTATTGACTCTAATGCAATTGAATGGGATGAGCCCACTAAATATTCTAAGCCTACCAATAAAAATGCTAAGTTTAAAATATTCAATGATCCACTTCCTAAGCATACTAATGACACATCTACTTCGGAAGTTCATAACACTCATCATGTAGTGCCACCACCACCTTCTTATGATCATCCACTTGATGTTATGATTGACACTATTACTCGCACATCATCTTCTACATCGATCATTTCTTTTTTGATTCTAACATGGATAACATGTTTATTTCTAACACATCACCTATTCATGTCTATATTTAACATATACTTCATTCTTGGTTTCTAAATATGTTACTACTTTGGAGTATTATATCTATGTCTCCTTGGTTATATGCTCTTAGGGTTTTCCATCAATAGTTCATCAGTGTATCAAGTTTATTCATCATCAGTAGGTTTTCACTATTCGAGGTATTCATTTTAGGGATTTCTCTCCTAGCGTTCCTAGTTCTTATATAGTTTCTATCCCTCTTCCTAGTGCATCTACGGATATATATTTTTCTTCACACACCACTCTATATAGAACTAGTCCCCCTAGGTCTCATGATATGAATTTGATTACACTTATGGATTCACATAGTTTTAGGTCTTTTGACAAGACTTTATTTGCACATGTTTCACCACATAGTTCTAGGCATCTAGGTCTCCTCTTAGACCTTCATTTGCACACATTATCTCTATTGGATCCCACTCTAACAATATTTTACACAAATATTATAGCCTTATGGATTACTCTACAATATCTAATAGGTATTCTAGGAGTTATCATTCTTCTAGTCCACCCCATAGGTATCACACACCACATTCTACTAAGTGTTCTACTATTTCTGGTTTTCCTTTTAGGCATTTTTTGGCACATATCATGACTATGGTTCCGCTTGCACTTGAGTCACATCTATGTCATATTCGAGGCTTAACCCTTCATCATATTTGGTAACTATTTCACCTCCTCGCAGGGTTCTCTTGGGATAACTCTCATGATATTCCCCCTCATTTCCCAATGACACACTTTGTTTATAGGTTCAACTTGACTATTGAGGGAGTGGTTCCACACCCGAACCTCACTTTGCACACACACAATGGGGGGAAAATTTTCTTCCCATATTTATTTACATACTCTATATCAACATTGAAATATTTTCAAAAACAAAAATATTCAAATATTTGCAAAAATACAAAATCAAGACTTGTTTCTATGGCATACATTGTTTGAAATTTACATTATACATGTTGTTTATTCCTTTGGTTTGATATATAACATTTATTCTTTGCACACATACGTTCATGTGGTATATTGATCATGATGGAGGACATATACAAACTAATACACGATGATAGGTGTTTTCTTGGCCTTTACCCAAACTGCTAACCTCTTGGACATCTAATTTTACATATTATATCTAGATGTGTTATATTTTCATTATAGTTCCTTTATTTCCTCATTATGCTTGGCTATATATATATATAGTTTATTTTCTATCTTTTTGGACTAACATGACTAATAATTGTGTTTTGTAAAGTGCTTACGATTATTGCTAGTTATTTTATATCATATGTTATGTGTTTTTAATCACCTTTGGCTACACTTGATTTTCATACATGTTTGCTAGTTATGTGCGTATATTCTTGATTGCTATTACTCGATTGTGGCATAAGGACATTGATTTTCTTATGACACCATGGGTGTACCCTATTTGCGGCATTATGCTTTGTGTATGATTGTGCATCTCTTATTTTCCACCCTAAGGGCCTTGATTTTCTTGCGACACCGTGGGTGTCCCATGTTTGCATGTACTTCACTAGTTGTGTGATATTGTTTGATATGTTTGCACTTGTTTATACATTGTAGATGCACATGGTTTACTATTGTTACTATTATTATTATTATTATTATTATGATGCATTGAAACTATTATGGTTATCATGCTTCTCATTGTTGTTTTCTCTTTTTTACACCATTGTTTCCACTATGTGCATCCCTTTGTCGATACAATTTCTTCTTTGTGGTCACCACATCATTTTTTAGAAGTTATACCCAGGTTGTCGATTCTCGGACATGGGTATACATCTTTTCTTTTGAGCCCGATAGTCACATTCTTCATCTCACATGCCTAAAAAGAGGGGGCCAATATTTGAGGTTTATTCTACATCTCTAGTAGACACAAACATTTTTCTAGGTTCGAAAACAATGATGACACAAAAATTCAACAAAATATACATAGGGTCGAAATGTATAGACTAGTCGGGACTTACGGATGGTTATGACCCTATTTGTATGGTTTTTCTTAGGGAAAATTTATCCATATATTTTAAGCTGTTTTAGGTTTTTCATCACTGGTACAACATTTTCATATTGTTTCATACACAAATTAATTGATTTTGGCATAGATTTAGGGGAATGAAGTATTTTACTCTCTCTTTCTCCATTGTACTTAGTTTCATTTTCAATTTTGGACACATTGGGGGCATGGGTCTCCTTTCTCTGGTCAAATATCAACATGCATCAGTTATACTCAATTTCTACTCAGTTATGTGGAACATGGGAAGAGTATGGGGGCACTTATTTTATTTTCTATTGTGTGTCCTAATTTACAAAATTGGGATTATATACATCTACAATTGTATGGTCCGTGGGGTTATAGAAGGTATAAAAACGTATAAATTCTTCATAATAATCCCTCCTATCCTCTTGCACTTAAGTGGAAGATATCAAAGTTGTTTAATAACTTTTATATATGGTCTTCTTCCTTTAGGGGTGCTTTGGATCCTCATTTTTAGTTCTTCTCTTTGAAATTCATGTGTTGGGTTAGTAAACCTAATCCATCAACCTATCATTGTCACAATTAGGGACTAATCAAACCTAATTCTCCATTATAATTTAGTAAATCCAAAATCTATTAAGCACAAGAATGGGAGCACATTCCCTCCACAAAATAAATAGGTGTATTCCTTCCATGTTTTACATCTCTTTTGGCATTTATTGTTGTAAATTTATTTATATTAATTTCATTATAAATTAAATTACATTTTAATTTCCTATATTAGGTATTGAATACAATACATGTTGCAAGTTTCATCTTAGAGAATGCTAACACCAACATAATGAGACACTGAAAAAACAAGTTACTATGAGAAAGAAAAAGTGTATCTACACACTTAGGTATATTTTCCTTTTAAGCATGTAATTTTAATTTCATACTTAAAGGGGGAAAATGTAAACTTAAATTTGGAAATCAATCCTTTGACATTATTGATCTTGACATTGCACACTTCTATGGACAAATGCCCTCTCCTCACTTTTTTTAGCAGACCCTAATAACACTTCATGTACCTAGTTATCTTTGCACACCTCTCTGTCATTAGTTTTAGAAATATAACTTCACAAGATACATCTATAAACATCCATGTTTAGTCCCATAAAGTAAAAATGTTCCTTTCTCCCTCATGCCCAAAAACATTGGTTTGGTCGGGTTGTAAAATTACATATTGACTGTACCATATGATTTTCGACCGATATGTTATGCATTAATTATTTCAATTCCATCATGTTTGTATGAAACATTACATCATTTTAATTGGCCTTTCATGAAATAAAAAACCTTTATAAGCATATATAAGCAAGTAAATCATACCTCATTTAAGAACCTGGTACTTTATGAACTCCACATGTAAAAAATAATAAAAAAGGTACCTAAAGCTCCCTAAACTACAAAATAAATCATGCACATCCATTAGGGCAGCACCCTCTACTGGTATGAAGTCTCCTCCTAAGTTTAAGATTCTCCATATTCATAATATAAGAAAGAAAAGTGACCCTTCCTAAGCATTTGAGCAAGTGTGAAACTAAAGAAAAGTATTGTCAAAGCACAATTGTAAAGTTTTGATTGCACTATGGTAGATATCATATGTTAGAAGAACAACATGTTACCTCTTGAGTAGTGATGATGTCATAGGTGCACATGGGTACCCAACCCAACTAAATTTGTTTTATAGGAACTCCTTCTTGCACTATAAGGGTTTGAGGGTTTGAGAAGAGTTTATAGATCCATTCCAAATGTGAGTGATTAGGAAGTTGTAAACCTGATTCTAAGTAGGTCCAAGGTGTACAAAATGGTCGAGACCATATGGACACTATAGACTGAGTTGAAGAGTTTTGACCAACCTCAATTTCATTAAGGAAGAATTTCAGTTCCATATCTACCTATTCCTACACTCATATCACCCAAACTCCTCTAGATCCATACAAAATCATCTAAGTACACTCTCTCCCTTTTGTTTTGGCATTTGTTAAGTAGCTAGTCACTTTGAAAAGTATTATTCTGATTTGTGAAATTAATGTTGGAAGTTAATTAAATCAAAATATCCACTTGTAATATTATTCATCCTTTTATGTATGTATTTGAGATGTATTAATTTATTTCATAACAACTCATATTTTGTATTTTGATAAGACCATTATAGCCATGTCTATGTATTTCCTAAGTACATTCTTTGAACATCACTATTACAACCATGAAAATTTGGCATGATAACTAATTGACATATTTATATCTAATTGTCTTTATTTTGTGATATTATGTGTGAATTTATTCTTGTTATTCCAATATTTTTTTTGTATGATTATATGGGTTGATTTTGTAAGCAATTTGTCATATGCGATAAAAGAACTCATCCATAAGAACTTGTCCGCATCCAAAGAACTTATCCGAAACATAAGGAAATCATTCACAACAAAGAACCCGCATTTATGAAGATATTTTGAAACATGAAGTGATGACACTTAAGTCCTTACGTGCCATTGGAGAAGTAGTTACAACAGAAATGTGGAAAATTGAGAAACAAATCAATCTTTGATTTGGTCATTGATTAAGAACTAGTGAAGAACTGATTGTTAGTTAAACACTTGTTGTGTGTTTCAAACACGTGTTGAATCTCTTGTTCTATGAAGACTCCTTATTGTATTCTTCTTCTTCTCATGTGTTGTAAATTATGATATATAAATTAAAGGACTAGTTCCTTGTAACAATTTAAAATAAGTTAAATAAGTTAGATTTGGAATTAGAGAAAAGAGATTACTCTGATCTTTTGTTCCTAGATGTAATATTTTATGCAAATCAATAAAGAAATATGAGTTCTATCATTTAGTTTTTATTTATAGAGTTAGGAAGGGATTAACACCCAATTTAGGGCCCACTTGAGGTTTGCTAAATCCTCACCATTGTTTCATTTCACTCATATTTCCTTAGGAACATTCTTCTCTCTCGAATCAGAACTTTGTTTGAGTAATAACATTTAGCAATAGTTCAATTTCAAGTCTGAGTTTCAGCATTGTTATGTGACAGTTATTTCCTTTTCAACCTCTTAAATCAACTATAAGCTGTGCATATAACACCGAAAATATTTCAATTCTATACTCCCTGGTCTGAAAACTAAATGAATGTAACTCAAGTTAATTGTTGCAAGTTAATTTACACCACTATGTATGTTAATTAAAATAATTTTTAAATTAAAAAGGATGAAATCACCTAAAAGGTAAAATCAGCTTCTTGTGCTCGACATGCACATTCAAAACCTCAATTATATCCTTCTTTTGGCCTTTATTCCTTACTAGTTGACTTACTAACTAGGCCCTCCTCTAACCTTCTTACTCTCTTGGTGACTAGCCCCTAAATGATGAAGTCATCTTTCCTTTATAGTTGCATTTGCATGCTTCTCCCCCTCATTTACATTCTCTTTTGGGAATATTGACCCCTTATAGATGCTTTGAGATCTTCCTACTCAAAATAAAATTTGAACTTGAGCTCATTAAATGATCTAAGCTACTTCCATCTATATGTTTCCATATTTTTCCAAGTCGATCTGGTTGTTGGGATTTTGTAATCATTGAATACTTGTAAACATTCTCTATCAAACATCTTTTGATATATATTTTATCTTTTCTCGCCAACCAAAAACTATGGCATACACTCTTATCTTTGAGCTACACCTTCACCTTTCTTATGCACACTATCCTTTGGGATTCTAGGCACTTTTTTAGATATCCACACATCTACTTCTTAATCTTAGTTATCACACAACCCATCTTTTTAAGTTATTACAAATTTCACGCACTCCCGATATTGTTCATAACTCCCTCACAATCTATGCACACCTTTATTATCTTAGGCTTGACCGACTCTTACTACACTCCAAAAATCCTATGCGCACTATTGTGCATTATTATCCCACACCTACTCTACTTTTCTAAACCTTCTATGCACTATTACATGCCCACTTCTTTTGGAACTCATTTCACTTATCATTTATTTCCACTATGTAAAGTACTCACACTCTTCCATGCAATCACCCTCTCATTTTAATATTCTTCCTCTTTGTTTTCCACACACACTCCAAATTTGTGTGCACCCATACTTAGCCAAAATTTATGCAAGATTTCATAGCCCTTGGATGCTCATGCATCAAACACTTAAGGTACTTACAACTCGAGTTACACCTTAAATAGAATGAGTGAATGGTAGAACCACTCTTTGAAATATTGAGCTTGATAATCTCTTCTCCTTCATCCTCTGAACCTTATCCTTGCCTCGATGCTTATTTTTACGTCTCTTCTAGTCCTTCGTCACTTCTCGATGACTTCTTTGTGTTATCCCATGTATTTTGGTGAGCTTAAAATCACCACCATCCTACCCTCTCCTCTAAATTGATCTATCTCCTCAATCCTTTTTGAGTCTCTACTTATTGTAAACTTTCTCACTTACAAGCTTTGACTTTCCATGAATTTTCCTCCTCCTCCTAAGGATTCTATGTTGAGCCTTTTATTTTGTGAGTATGTTCTTGCCTTGAACTCTCTCCTTTACAAGTATCCACTCTCCTCTTTCTTTCCACCTCCAGAAAAATTCATTAGGAATTTTCTTTTCCTCTCCCACTTCATCCCTAATATCCTTTCCTTTGCATGTCTCTTATTCACACACTTATTCTCTACAATATTTTCCTTCATGGTATTATTCTCTTCACATGATTTCATTGCACCCTCTATCTTCATAAATTTCTTTCTCTATCCTCTCACTTCCCTTATGTCATGACCTCTTATCTTTGTGATCTTTTCTACACAATCTGTTATGACCTTAATTATATATCTTACATGGGATGGATATAGCCGACTTGTTGCTATCATAACTTAATATCATGATGTATCTCTTTTATATATGATCTATTATCATTGGTTGGTCGGCCTTCTTTGATGGCCATAGCATAGGAATAGTATAAATAGGGGTTATAGGTAGTGGATGATCATTATGTTGAGTATTTGAGTCTTATTATATGTTCTAGAGGTTTCCCCCTCGAAGTGGCCAAGCTATTATACTTTCATAGTGCGAGAATTTATCTGCAATATTGTGTTATTTGGTGTTCTATTGCTGGTGATAATCGTAATTAATCAAGTAATTTCATTACACTATCCTCCTTTGTGATATCTTCTATACCATATTCTTCTACACTTCCTTCCTCTACACATTCATATCATCATGCATTCATGGGATTATACCCACCATAGACTATTCTTCTCTCGGTCTTCTTATTTACCTTTAGCTTCTCTTCCTTGGGATGTCATCCATTATGTGTCTTCTTTCTTATGAATTTTACGTCACACATTTATTACACACAATCGTCATCTTCATCCCCAATATCCTTTTCCATTATTCTCCTTCACTTATCCTTTCTTGACCTCTGTTGGGTCATGATCCACTTTCTCGAACAATATTAGTTCGTTATCTACTTTCTTGCAAACTTATTTCCTCATATTTCCTCATGGCTACCATGTTGTAATATTCTCTTCTTTGGTTCACCATCATCTTGGTGCCCTCATCTTTGTGCACTATTTTTGTGCTTTCTCCTTTCGAAATGCACCTAATTCTTCATTGAAAAAAATTCATTATGGTTGTGATCCACATCTCCTCTACATATTCCTAGGAAGCTTCTCATGAGAACACTCTATCTTCTCCTTATTAGCAACAACCCCTTTCCTAGGTAATACTAAGGATAAATAACCTTCATTTGATTAAATATGAAATCAATAACTGTAAACAAAGAAAAAATTGAGTAATAAACAAAAATAATAGAATAAATAATGAAATTGGAGGCAACAATAAACCAAAATTATTCATTAAACTTAGAGAAAATTTACAAATCTTCAAACCAAAAGGCTAGGAATGAACATATATTATAATACAAATCATCTCACTATTTCTCCTCATCCCTTCATTCCTTATTTATCTCTAATGATAACTCTTCGTATTCCATGTTGCTCTTCATTTCCTTCATGTATCTTCACATTTCATGTATGAGACAAATTAAATAAACATTTTATTTTACACCTACTAAAACTCTCCCGAGACTTAAATAGGTATCTCATCTTGAGAAACAAATGATGTATGAATGTGATCATATTCTAATGCTGCTCCTATATCCAAGTTCTTTTCTCTTGGCTCCGATTCGAGGCACCCTTGGATCCTATCTCGAGGCATCATTGGATCAATTGAATTCCTACTTCGGTATCACTATTATCGATTACTTTAGTTTATTTGGTTCCTTCAATTTATTCTATTCCTTTGGTTTCCCAATTAGGGTTCATGCCTCCTTGCTTACCCTCTCGGTCACACGACTCCTCGCACACCCTCTCGGTCACTTCTACTTTACTAATGTATAAACATACAAACATGTATTTTTTTCCTCCTGTCTACTTGTCCGATCACTTAGGGGTAAAACTCAATTTGTGGCTTTATCAATCATGTATATATTTATTGTATGATACATTGCACAATATGCCTCACAATTTTGTTCGTAATCACCATGAAAGTCTCCTACTATTATTTTCTCTTCTTATTGTTGTTTCCGCCATTTACAACTTCTATTAAAAATGTGGACCCGGTGTATAATGTATTGTGAAATCATTTATATATATTGTGCAATCCATTGCGCGGCTTCAAGATTCCTCCTTTTAAACTTACATGGTGCATAAAATTTGTGCTACAAGACTCTTAACATATGCTTGATAAAAATAAAATTTTAGTGCTTTTGAGAGTTGTATTACGTATTCTATCTTTCTAGTTGTGGCACCATAACATCCTTATTCCTCATATCCATCATGCATAATCATTTTTCCATCCATTCTTGCTCGATTATATGCATAAGTATAATGTATTTTTCCCAAGATGTAGTTAAGCATGCGAGAATAACTAGAAATGTTTTAGTTCCATTGTTTGGTGCAACATGTGTCTCTCTAGGCTCTATGTATTGTTGATTGAACATCCTTATATAATGAAGAGCATATCATCATATATATTGAAGTGTTGCACATAAATTAATAATATCATCTAATACCTCCTTATACCAATATGAAACAACATAGTAATATTTTGTATAAGTAAAATATTATTTATTATCTTTGAAAGGATTTTTATCTATGAGAAAGATCCCCTACTGCACAACATCTAATTGTGTAAATCCTCCCAATTAATGACCATCTCGAACGGTCATCATTAGTTCAGTAGTCATTAATTCTAGTTGTCATTAGTTATGAAGGTATTGAATTTAATGCGCTGAAATCTTAACTACCTTGCCCGATAATATGGGAAATCTATCAACTTTGGTTAGAATATAATTTGAAGGTTAGGCTCTGGTAACTATTCTACCAAGTTTCATATGATAAACTCTTTGGTGCAACTTAGAATCCACTGTTTAAAACCCAGGCGTGCTGGCATATCACCCATCCCGAGATGAGTGCTCACCCGAAGCACACAAAGGTACTAGCCCCTCTTTAGAGTTACTTGTGCAGGATGTTAGTGTGATGAAGATAAAGCATATTCAGAACCATAAATAACCATAAACATTCCATAGATCATATTCCAGATCTAGATCTTAGAGAATCATGAATTAAACAATAACTATAATAAGATCAACCATACAAGAACCAATTACAGTCATGTTTAACACCATTATCCATCCAATATACTCCATTACATTAAACATTGTAAAACATAGAAGATTCTTACATTATAAAGTATCACCATATGTCATTACATTATAAAGTATCACCATAAGTCATGTGCACATCAAATCCAACAACATAACTCTACAACAATTCACCCACACTAAACTACATAGTTCACTTCATATTTATAGGGGTGGGGAATTTCCCTTCACCGCTTACGCACTTCCCAAACTAGGTGCATGCTAATAATAGCTATGCGGCTTTACAATAACATGCACACATGTAAGTGCACTAATAATATACATCCTATAGTTAACTGGAAGAAGTAATCTTATCATTAACTCAAGCTCAAGCATGGCGCTTATTATCGGTCGCTCATTCCCAAAAATAGCATTTGCGTGTCGTGCAAGTCTCCATCCCGATGTGTGCTCCACATGTTATCTCCAAAAATAGCCTATATCCATGAAAATGGCTAAGTCCTGAATCAAACTTGTTCTGGTGCATGTTTACTTTCCTATTATTCCACGCCTTTGAATGTGCCTTGTTCCCACACATGAATCCTATGTATGTCTTCTCCTTAGGACAATATTGTTTGCTCAACATTACCCCACACTAAAGTACATTATCGTCCTGAAAATGGGGATTCTTTCTGATGTTCCCAAATAATAAAGAATAAGAATTGAAAGAATGTAAATAATCACTGTACAAAAGAATGGGTCTTTACTCTGTAGCTTCCTCTTCTTCAACCGAGAGGATCAACTCTGGATATTCACTTTTAATCTCAGCCTCCAATGTCTATCAGTCATCTAGCGTGGTCCTTGTCTTCTTTGGAATGTCTATAGCGATGGCATCCAACTCGTCTTGGGTAATCATTTCCTTTTCATTCTGTAAAACGCGGACAACATTGGCCATAACAAACATCATTACCTCTAAAAGATGCATCTTCTGCGCTATGAGCTTCCCAATCTCATCTATCCTCTCCTTATGTGGATCTTGGGCTGATGTAAGGGCTTCGTGCTTTTATTTCACTAGTGTCAATATTTCTACGCATCCTAAAGTATCATCCTTCATTGCTGTCAGAACTTCATTATCCTCAACTAGAGTTCTGGTCCTTATTACTGCCTCTAGAGCTACACACAAATTCAGAGCTTGGTTTGCTTTCTTCAGCTCATCCTTCAAAGTCTGGAGCAGTGCCTCATACATTGAATTTTTTGATCATAGAGGCCCATGCTCTCTCTGCTTCTTATTCAACATCTTTTGGTGCAAGCATTCTAAGTGGTCCATCTTCTAACACCAAATCAACCAAAGTGCACACATAATGCATTACAGAAGGAAAATTTTAGGTACCTTTGGTTCTAGATGAGGCCTTGCTTTTAGAATGTAATCACCAATATCCTCTACCATGCTAACGAAGGCCTCATTATTTATTCGTTATCTTTCCTTCTCTTCCTTTAAGTGCTCTATCTCCATAGTTTTATCCTTGTTATCTTCCATCAACACTCTAATGGTGGCAGCCTTATCAATATTCCTCCATGCCACCTCAGTAGATACCTTGACTAAGGCATTGTTGACCTACTCATCAGACATAAGTGTGGGATTTATGGTCATGTGCTGCTCTGAGGTGCCTTCTTTACTCTCCTTGAGACACAATACTCCCCAAACATCAAAATTTGGTTTTCCATGTGAGTCTACATGGACCAAGATAGTTATTTCCTTGCACATGTAGTGGCCATATCTGGGTCCATCAGCTCCCACCCATATAACTCCTTAAGTTCCATTGTACTTTGAAACTAGGTGCATACGATTTTACTTGTGTCCTTAGCATAGCCCATACTTGGCACAACATATTCTTCACTTCTCCTCATCCTTGGCCCCTTAGGAACCTAAGTACCAAGGTTTGGAGTTGGCCCTTCTCTTATTTGAGTTGTAAGCTTTGGTGCACTACTTTTCTCTCGCTCAGTTTCTTCTGCTCCTTTCACCCTTCTTCTTCATCTTTCATTTCTTCATCCTGGGCTCCTCCACATCTTTTGGTTGCACTGGGGTTCCAAGCACACTCTCTTTGGACTCCTTCGCCTCCTCATTAAGCATCAAATTTATCCTTCTCTTCTTTTGAGGTGCTTCTTTTTGAGGGAGGAGTTGCGGTGATCTTCTTTTAGGTTGTGGTGTTCCTATGTCTTGGATCATGGTTCTTATGAATAGCTTCTTGAATTGGAACTCTTCAGGGACTACATCTACATTGAACTCCTCTTCTACTTCTTGTGCATGTGGTGGAGTATCTACACACTCACTCTCCACTCTATCTTTGGGCTTCCTCTCGACCCCTATGATCCAAGCCTCCACTATCTTTGTGTTATTCCTTGTCTATCTCGTATGGTCGCATGATAGGCTTTGGAGATGGCATATTATCCATTTTATGTTTTCCCTTAGGCGGCCCTAGGAGCATGAACTCATTCTTCACATACTTATTATTCTCCAGCCTAGGCTTAAGATGAAGGTATATGAGCGGACTTCACTGTCCCCAATAGCCAAGCTTACTAGATTTATGTTTATGACATTTGAAATGAGCCTCTCAATGTAGGAAGACTGACCTGGATATACATATGTTTTCCTAAGGGTATGGTAGTCACAATCTACCTTATCTGCATTGAAGTTTAGTCGGTGCGCATTAGTAAATATGTGAACTAAATCCTAGAAGTAGCGCATTGTGAAGGCATAGGGAAGTTTACACCATGGAATCCATGTCCCATCCTTCATGGAAAACCACGTGATGCAAAAATGTTGATACACCACAAACTATATTGCCTTTCCTACTACCATGGGTAGCTCCTTTGGAATGTGCCACTCCTCCTCAAATGTTGCATGAAGTCGGTCATACCACAGTTCTTCCCTTTTCTTGAATGAGCCACTCATTGATCCTTCACATAAATATTTCTTGAACCTTTCGTGAGGGACTTCTTCTCAATGGGGTATTCCCAAATTTTGTTCTTTGGCCCATTAAGCACTCTAATTTCTACAAAAACAAGGGATAGTAGGATAGCACCAAAAATTATCTTCTCACTGCGTGTGCTTCCTCAATAATAGTCTCTGTAATGTAGCCAACCAAGTTGTAGATTTCTCCCTCTGTCATTTTCTTTGCAATGTGTAGCCACATGGTATTTACCTATGACCATCTCTCTTGATCATTTAACTTGGTGAGAAGATGCACGACTACCTGCACTACTATAGGAAACTTCTTCAATTTGTCTATGTCCATTCCGTGTGGACCTTTGGAGTATCCTAACTCATTTCTAGTGGCTGGCTACAACTGCGTTATCAGTTAGATCACTCATAATATATGTCCCCTGTGCTTTCTAGTCCTGTCAATGTTGAAATTAGGGTTGTTATGATCCTTACCCTCCATCTAACAAAATAGAAAAATTCCTCATGGACTCTGCTCATAAGCCATTTGTATAAATCCTCTAGTTTTCCAAAGTATGGGAGTTCATATAACTGATAAACCCTATCTTCTTCAACAACTTCTCTCCAACATCATCATATATTGACATCATCCACCATGCACTTGTTTGTCTTCTTGTTCAACAATGCATCCACTTCTCCCTTGTTGTCAGTGGTGCGGTGATTGTAATCATTTACTTTGCATCGACAAACATGGGAATCCCAATACCATCCAACTATCAATCCTTCTGGGTATTGTATTTCTAAAAAAATTCTCTTGGGAACAACTTCAACCTGAACATCCATCTTTTTCTTTCCCTTTGTGCTTGTTTCAAGTGCTTTCTTTGGTGCCATCGTAAAAATATTGACTTTTTTATTATGTATTAAGTAAGCTCAAACCCTAGCTCGAAATCGAGTGCTCTAGCTTGAAAGCGCATGCCCTAGCTCCTCAATTCTTAATGCTTTGTGCTCAAACCCTTCATCAATGGGGATGCAAGCCACTTCCGCACACAAATATGCTCTTCGCATCTGGTTTCATATCTCTTTGCACCTCAATATGATTCGCCTAGCTCGGTTGCACTTAGCTCGCTCGAATACTTGTGATCGAAAAGGTAAAAATGAACCTGCATCACATCCTTTTATAGATTTTCAAAAATTTAGTGCATTTATTGGTCCTTCACCTACCAAAATCCTCTAATTAATTAACCATTGTCCCTATTTCCATGTGGTACACATTCGCACCCTAGTTATAACCTTCTAACGCACCTTCCTACATTATGGTTGCAGACTTTCTTCGCACGCTTCCATGCATGAAGTACCTTGCTCTGCATCCTCTTGGTAGTTTCCATGGTCACCGCTTACCTCATGTTATATTGTTCATTCATTCATTTCCATCTATGGTCTTCTTTAGAAGTAATCACCTTTCAAACAACTCCTTTCCATACTTGAATAACACATGTAATAGTTTGTTCTCATGTGTACCCATTTGTGAATAAAAATAACAACCACCCCATACCAATGGTATGTGCTAGTCCTCTGCACATAAAAATACTTCAGATTGTAATTAGCTTCCAAAGTGCAGAAAACATGCTTATTACACAAAACACCAAACTAAATTGACAAAACATAGCGATACGAAGAAGGAAATACATTAAAAGAAATAAAAAGGGAAACCTATACTAAATGACAATACTACCTTATTACAAACACCAAGAAGACTTATTTATAGTAGGGCTTCAGCCTACTCCCATTGAAGTAACTAGGTAACCGTATTCCATCAAGTGTCTCTAACTAGCAAGTCCGAATTCAAGTATATGATTGATAACATACGGTTCCAACTAATGCACTTTAAGCTTGCATGGATGGCTCGAAACTTAGAATCATAAAGTGGTACCATCTGTCTAACCTCAAGCTTCTTGTCCCTGATGTGTCGGTCATTTCATGCCTTCTGCCTAGCCTTTTCCTACTTCTAACTCCAACGTGCTATGACACGCCTCTCATCCAACTGTATTAACCTGTTAATTCTTTCTTCTAATGCTTTCTCATCAGCTAGACCTTTAGCGCGTGTAATACATAATGATGGTAACATGAATTCCATTGGAAGAATTTTTTTCTGTACAAACACTAGCCTGAAAGGGTGTGTCCTTATTCAACCTCTTATAGGTTGTTCTATATGCCCAAATCACAACAAAACTTTATCATCCCAATCTTTCCTTCCAACATCACACATTTTTGTCAAAGTTTCACTCAATATCTTATTTAAAGTCTCCATAGTCCCATTTTCCTGAGGATGATAAAGTGTTGTCTTGTGGTGCACAACCATAAATTCAACCAATAATATCCCAATTGTCTCATTCAAGAAGTGTGTACCCCTATCACTTGTCAAGCTCAATGGACATCCGTACCTAGTAAGAATATTTTCCCATAAGAACCTGGTTGTTGTAGCTATTGTACAATCCTTTGTAGGTGCTACTTTTTCCAACCTAGTAAAATAATATGTGCAAATGATGATATAACATGATCCAGTTCTATGCACAACTAAGGAAATAGGACCCTCAAAGTCTATAACCCATTTCTCAAATGGCTCTGCACTAGCAATAGGCCTCAAAGGCATTTCATCTCTCTTCCCTGGGTTTGACAAGACACTCGATTGACGGTGATCACATGCCTTATAATACTCTTTACAATCTTTGTACAAGGTCTCCACGATAATCTAATGAGTAGAATATTGCGTGTAGTGGTGTCCCCGTATAGTACCCACCTGCAATACCACCATGAGCCTCTTCCGTAATATCTATGCACTCATGTTCTAGTACACACTGACATAAAACTTCATCTCAGCCTAGTTTATATAAGCCACCACTGAACAACATGAAGGGTGCTATGCGAATTGCAAGTTGTTTCTTCTCTAATGCTTTCATTCCTTTTGGCATCATACCTCTGCATAAAAAGAAAAAAATATCCTCCACTCGAAGGTGCGCGATGTGACTGCATAACCGTGCACCTTCATCATTGTATCTTCAATTTTCTGCATGTCCTCTCATGATTGAATCCTTGATAAGTGGTCTGGGCCATAATTACTTTTACCTAGTTTTACCATGACTGTAAAGTCAAATTATTGGAATAAGAGCACCCATCGACATATGTGCCCCTATAGAATGGGATTATTTACCAAGTATTTTAATTCCATGTGATCAGTATAAAATACAAAGGGTGTTGCTAGAAAATATTGTCTGAATTTATGCAGTGCGTAGATAATTGACAAGGCCTTGCACTTTGTAGTTATGTAATTCTTTTCTGCAGGGGTCAAATTTCTACTAACAAAATAGATAGGATGATCTATAATACCCTCTCAGGATGAGCTAACACCGCATTAATGGTCATGCCAGAGGCATCCACATGTACATGAAATGTTTGGTTCCATGAGGGAAAACACAAAATAGGCATTATAGTAAGTCTCTCCTTCAATGCCTCAAATGTGCATTGTTGTAGTTTTCCCAATAGAATGTCCCTTTTCCTTTTAATAACTCTTCCAGGTGTAACAATCTTTGCATACCCTTTGATAAATTTTCTATAATACCCTATGTGGCCCAAGAATCTACGCACCTCACTGATTGGTAGGCTCCTCCAAGCCTACAATAATTGTAACCTTAGCTAGATCTACTAATAAACCTTCCTTGCAGATGATATGCCCTAACAAAGTTCCAAAATGTGTAGCAAACACACACTTCTTGATGTTTAAGGAGATGCTTAACTATCTACATATTTCAAACATTAAGCACAAATTGTCACAATGATCCTTAACAAGCCCATATACCATCCAATCATCCAAGTAAACATGTAATAATTTGTGAATAAAATCCTGGAATGCTTGAACAAATATGTGTGAAAGTATAGAAAGCACGTTTTTCAAACCAAAGGGCATCACAATATATACAAAACTTCCCCATTTAGTGGTTAAAGTCATTTTTCTTCATCCACCTATGAAATTCTAACCCGATGATACTAAGAGAATCCATTTGTAAAAGAGTACACATCATGCCCTACAACACCTTCTAATATTTCCTATGTGAAAGGTGTAGGAAAGGGATCAATCACACATACAACATTCAGTTCCCTGTAATCCACAAAAATCCTAATCGACCATATTTATTGATATTGATTACCATTAGGCTAACCCACTCTGATTCCTCTAGGTGCTTAATGATGTAAAATTTCAACATTTTGTCAATTTCTTCCTTAACTTTTACGCACAAGTTCGGGTTCATCCTGTAAGGTCTCTTCCTAACCGGGCATGCTCCTTCTTTTAGCTTAATATTCATCTCACCTAATGACTCATGCACTCCTTTTAACTCATGGTAGCCCTTAGAAATAATTCCTATAAATCACATAGTAATTCAATTATCTTTGCCACTTCAGAATCAGACCAATAATCACCGATTATCACCTTCTTAGGTTCAACATCTAGCCAATGTTCACTTTCTTGGTCTTCATAGGTTCATGATAGGTGTGCATGTTCTTATCCGCACTATCTAACACTTTGCGCATACTTGCTGAATGAGCTATATCCAGATCTTCTACTTCCTCATCATCCACTATGTAGACCATCTTTCCTTTCTCCTTTTCAAAACAAGCACACGTAAATAGTTTGGCATCTGTATCATCTACTTACTTCATCAAAACACGCTTCTGATTCTACCTCACTAAATAAATCCTGAATTTCTTTATCCTTTGCATTGTCTCCCATAGTTAAGCACTTTATGACCCTTAATGCCTCTTCCACTAGAGGTTTAGTAGAGAAGTAGTCAAAATTTTGGGTCATTCCTACAATCAATTCTAGTCAATTTCTAGTCTCCCTATACAACTCTACATAAAAATACCAAATACATGCATAGCCTTGTAAAGTGGAATAAAACTTGTACACCCATAATGAAGGTGGTAAAGCTTCTTGCCCCTCTGTCTAGACTCTCTCACACTGTTGCACATGTTGATTACCATGATATATGCAGATTATAGTAGGCACATTACTCCTAAAGAACCGAGTGGTTAGAGCAATTCTGACTTCATTCCATTATATGAGATTATCCTTGTGAACCATCCACCAGTGTGTTATTGTCTTGCACAAGGTATACACTAACATATTTCTTCTTTACACTTGATCCATCTATTTCTTCTCCATGGCACGCAGAATACCGTAGGGTATCCTTCTCTAGTGTACTAAGGTACAAAGTTACCTATCCTCCTAACACAATGAGGTTTTATTCTCTGCATAAATACACTTCTTACTTTTTGCCCAACCATTTCATAGGTGCCATACACCCAGTTATCACATGCAATAATTTTAGTATCAATAATCGAATGTGCATCTTCCCACTAGAGGATTCCTTCCTTAGATGGCTCGAGTACTTCTGAGTCCTGAATAACACATACATAAATTCTGTTCAAGTCTTCCTCACTCAAAGGTTAAACATAAGGTGCATATTTTCCATCTGTCAAAGGGATAATCACTCTTTCTTCCTTGTTCTCAAAAATTATATACCCCTTATTGAACCATAAATCAACATTATTTGCATAACACCAAGAGCACCCAAGTAGAGTTGGGAAGTTGTTTGCTTCTACAAGTGCTAAGACCTCAAAGTCCCTAGTGAACTTGGCCCCTTGTATAGTAATGGATGTATCCTTTAAAACTCCTATGGGAGTGGCCTTAGTTGAACTAGCCATGAACAATACATTAGAAGATGGTTGTAAGGAGGTCTTCTCATATGTACCCATGCATCTAAAGTAAGCACATTAACTTCCACGCTTTGTATCAATCAATATATTACTCAAGAGCCACCCATCCACAACAACATTCAGAGTGATCTCCTTTTCATAATCCAAACTATGAGGGGGAAGATTAACATGCATTATCTTCCTTCCATTCTTAATACTTGACGTGGATTTGTTTCCTTTAGCCAATCACCTAATAATGGAATGATATTCTCCTGGTGTAGCATCTTGCATACCTTTTTTAAGTCATCAATATATGATTGGACTATCTCTTATGAATTTTTATGTTCTAAATTCTGTGACTCTTCCTTTAGATATTATATTTCATCTTTGAAGATTTCTGAGTACCTCCATGGTATCTTGATAAACCTCTTTTTGATGTGCAAGATCTGGGTACCTTGTATGTAAAATTTTTTCCTTAGTGATGGTAGGATTTTTTTGTAATGTCTCTCTAGCGTGTGCAGTTTCAGTGTGTGTAGTAATCTTCATAGGTAATACCTCAGGTTCTAGTGCCAGCTTTGGCATCCACTAATTTTCCATAGCGTACTATAATCTAACCATACCTATGCCCTTATTCTCTTGTTTATGCTACTTGCTAAGATGCTCATATAAGTCCAGGCATTCCTCATAGCTGTGATTCTTCCCATAAAAGAACAAGTAATATTCTTATGACATTCACACCTGTAGTGGTTAGGAGATCCGCATGTAAAACATGTTCCATGAGGGAACTCGCCTCATCCACTATCATGTCCTCGGCCCCCGAATCCACCATGGTATCCTCAACCTCTCGCACATTTGAGTGTGGTCACGATCATGGTGCTCATTTTTGTCTTTAGAGTTATCTGATACTCCTATCTGTCACACACCAATATCTATGGCATCATGGATTTAACTAATACACCTACAGTCTTCTATATTATGAGTCGTAGAACGACAAATATTATGATAAAAAGATACATTATTTCTTATCACGCATTGCAATAATGGACAATGGCTTACATCATGGTCCAAATGACATATCTCACAATCTAACAACAATGAACACACTGATCTGCAAGGACAACTATCTTTGGTGTGCCCTTCCACTTCACAATATGTACACCAAATCCTAGTGTGTGTCTCATGTGCTAAATTTTCTGATAGTTTCTCCAACTTCTTTGCCATTTGCGATAGTTTCTCCAACTTCTTTACCATAGCTACAATATGTGCCTCCAAGAATGGGCTCACTCTAGTGTCTATACTCCCAATTGCTTCAATGCGCAAAGTGGCCTCAAGTGTTTTGTGCGGGTCTCAGTATATGTCTTATGTGACAAAGACACCCTTCGGAAAAGGTGTGATCAAGCCTCCAAGAACTTTGTGCATGCTGGATTGCATGAATATCATAAGAAATTTTAGACAATAGTGTCTTGAAATGTGCATCATATTCCTAAACGCTCTCAAGTAGTGCCCTCGCTTAATATCCTCAAACACACTTATAATCTTCTACTGAAACTCGTGGATATGAAACTCCTTAAGGAAAACATCCTTTAATGCCTTTGCATAATCTACACATCTTCTATGCCCTTATACTCTAGAAGACAAAGAGACATCTCCATGTAAATATTATGGGGTTGATGAGGACCCTGCCCACCTAATCCAGAACCTCATGTGTTACCTCTTCCTCTAGAACTACCAAATCCACAGAACTAGAGCCACCTATGCCCCCTGATCCTCCACCTATAGCCAAAAGCGGACTAGTGAATATACTTCCATGTGTCCCAATAGTGGTACTAAATTGAACTCCTATAGTCTGCGAAGTGGTACTACTCCCAAAAGTGAATCCAAAATTTTGTGTGCTTGAGTTCTGTGTTAATGATGTGCCTGAGAAGGTACCTCCAAACAACAAAGAAGACATTTTATCGGCCATATATGTACTTTCTATTTGACTTACTCATGCTCTTCTACTACCCAAAATAGCTTGCTAACTACTAGTTGTACTAGGTACTGGAAAACTAAGTGCAAGCACTAGGTTACTGTGTAGATTCAGATGCGCACCCACAAGCCATCTTTGTCAGTCTTTCTCGGCATGCTCCCATGTGAGGCCGAGGAGATTTCCCTATTATGATTTCCCAAATAGGGGAGTTCTAGATGCTTTGGCTCCATGCCTTCTACATGAGCTCCAAATCCTTCACGAGCCATCTCTCTCCTCAATGCCATCCACTCTGCAATATCACACTGCTTCTCTATCTCCCTCTCGCACACCTCATTATACTTAAGTCACCTTTCTTCTTGCTTCCTCTCTACCACTAGGTCCTCCATCCTTCACCAAACATGATCCCACCCCCACACGTGGTATGGTTTAGCTAACCATCGAATTATCTTCCAAGTTCATGGTTACCATCAAGATTTTGAGTGCTAGTGGAATGCCTTGCAAATAAGTTCCCCTTAAATAACGTAAAAACTGGAACTCATCTACCTCTGGGAAATAATAAGTGGAAATTGAGTACTCCAAAATATAGCTATTCAGAACACCACGGAACCAAGTGTCCACAACACACGTCCAAATCAGATTAGCATCATAGAGGGCCTGAAATTCTTCCCACATTCAAACAAGTGTGTGATACCTCCAATTCCTTTTAGATGCATAAACAACTAGCCACTTGTACAAATCTACTGGAAAGATAAAAATAAGCTCTCATACAAATAGTCATAAAAATTATGCTCCACCCACGTGCGTGCATCAAACTCAGATCCAGTGGTGAATCTCTAGTGTACTCTTCTCCCGAGATATTTTACCCACTCATCGACACTTTCTAAGGTCAATCAGTACGTCTTCATCACGAACCATCTTGAAAACAACTGAAAAAGAGGTCCCGATAACGGAACCAATGGTGCAACCTAGAATCCATTGTATAAAACCCGGGAATGCTTTGGCACATCACCACTGAGTGAGCACTCGCTCAAAGTGTGCAAAGGTACCAGGCACCTCTTTAGAGTTACTTGTATAGGATGTTAGTGTGATGAAGATAAAACATATTCAGAACCATAAATAACCATAAACATTCCACAGAGCATATTCTAGATCTAGATCTTAGAGAATCATAAATTAAACAATAACCATAATAAGATCAACCATACAAGAACTAGTTACAGTCATGTTTAACACCATTTTCCATCCAATATATTCCATTACATTAAACAATGTTAAACATAGAATCTTCTTACATTATAAAGTATCACCATAAGTCATGCACGCATCAGATCCAACAACATAACTCTACAATAATTCACCCACACTAAACTACATAGTTCACTACATATTTATAGAGGTGGGGACTTTTCCTTCACCTCCTATGCACTTCCCAAAATAGGTCGCATGTTGATAATAGCTATGTGCCTTTACAATAACATGCACATATGCAAGTGCATTAATAATAGACATCCTATAGTTAACTGGAAGAAGTAATCCTATCATTAAATCAAGCTCATGCATGAAACTTATCAGTTTCTCATTCCTAAAACTAGCATATGTGTTTCGTGCAAGTCTCCATCCTAATGTGTGCTCCGCACGCTATCTCCAAAAATAGTTTGTATCCATGAAAATGGCTAATCCTTGAATCAAACTTGTTCTTGTGCACGTTTCCTTTCCTATCATTATGCGCCTTCGAATGCGCCTTATTCACATGCACGAATAGTTTGTGTGTCTTCTCCTTAGGAAAATATTGTCTTTTCAACACTCTTTTCTAGTGTTAGTGAGCATGGAAAATGTTTCTTACTTGACATATTTTCTAGAAGAATTTTGCATCTACCTTAAGTTTGTGCAATATATTATGTTTCATCATTATCAAATAGTGAAAAATATTCCAAAGCGATTCTTATAGTTAACGATTTTATGTGGCTCGTATAGTTACTAGAAAAATATCTACTAACATCCATTCCCTCTCATCAAGTACAAATCTTGAATATGCGGTGGTGTAGGGAAGAGTTTCTAACTCTCACACATGCTTGTGTGTGGAAATGGAAAAGGGAAAAAAACCATGCCACTTTACCGTAAGGACTGCAAGAAAAATCAAACACATGACCTATAAGATAACAAAAAGGTGGACCACCAAAGGCACCACAACATTGGTTCTATTATTTTTTTGACTTTTCTTCCCTAAATCGATCCCCTCGTGAACATACGTGAGGGTCAGGAAAAATGGTGGTTGTAGGAATTTGGAAGTAAAATGGATGGACAATGTGCAGAAGATCAAAATGTTGGTCAAGTGGTGGGTAGAAATGGAAATGGAAAAGGGACAAAAACCATGCCACTTTACCGTAAGGACAGGTCACAAGGTGATTTAGAATATTAAATGCTTAGGACTACTTACGAAAGAATGCGGAATGCCTTCTCACCGAATCTCATGGAGAGCCCTTCTCTCTATCCATTATTTCCCCAAAAATTATCCTCCTTGTCATGTATGAGCACCGTAAGGATTCATGGGGAGGTCCATGGAGATTTCTAGAACAAGTTGTGAAGCAAACACACCCTTTCCAAATGATTTATGTGGGAAAATATTTTTACCAGTTATCAAAATTTTTTGCAGATAGAATTTTGGCATGTGCTTCTACGGAATCTGATGCTAGCCATTTATTTTATAATGTAATGCAAGTTTCACAGGATGATTCATCTGATTTTTTGTCAAGTTTCACAAGAATTTGATGCTAGCCATTTATTCTATAATGTATTGCATGTTTCACATGATGATTTGTTTTCCTCAGCAAAATAAGGGTTTGATTTCAGGTCTTCCTTTTCATGGATGTCATGTTATTTTAGGAGCACCATGCCAAAGCTACTTTTTCAAGATCTCATATAGCTTTCCATAATTTTCATCATTATCAACAATATGAAGTACCGAGCATACATGAATGGCTATGACCGTAAGCAATTGACCCATTGCTTGAACCCAAATATGTGCCACCATCCATTCATAACATTGCAGGCATAATGAATAACCCCGCCATGCCCTTAACTCAAAAACAATCACACATAATTTAATATCAAATAAATGTTGTCGTTGGTATGTAAGTCTGTCATTCCATGAGGAAAATTGTTACTAATGTCATGCACACTCACATAAAATAACAAGAACACACTATATAGTTTGGTTTGTTTACTATTATTGATCGAACCGTGCTAATTGTTTTGTAAATTTAACAATCTAATATTTTCACAAAGCCATGAAAATGCATGCAGGAGTTGCCAAAACTATTTTTATTGTCCTCATGGGTGCAACTTCCATTTTGAAACTTTTTTTTTATTATTATTTTTCAATCTATTTTTTAAATGGGAGAACAATTTCTTGTCTCCTTTGATTTCCGATTCTTGGTTGTTTAGAGGGAATTTATCCTATGATGCTTCTTAATTTAGAAACCCTAATAATCAACGGTTAAATTAAGAATTCTTTCAATTATGGGTTTTATCGATGAAAAATATTCACCACATTTTTTTCCAAATTTTCATGGTTGTTGATGAAAAAGTGTTTCAAAAATGTCTCATGTAGTTGGATTAGGATCCTCTTGGTTTTTGTGTATTTTTTTGTTTTATGTTGGTCGTGCAATTGTTGTTGGGCATGCAGCTTTTACTATTCTCATGCTCCTTTCTAATAGTATGTCTTTTCCTTTGTTTCTTTTAGTAATATTTGGTAGGTAGGCCTTTTTGCTAGGGTGTGGCTCCCACATAACAAAAAACCACGTTGCTTCCTTATGTTTCATTTGATAGGTAGGCCTTTTTGCTAGGGTGTGGCCCCTACCTATCAAAAAACCATGTTGTTTTTCTTGTTTATCTGGCCATTGGTATTTTTGTATTTTGGGGTATGGTCCCTCCCTAAACCATTTAACACTAATAAAAAAATTTGCACCAAATTTTTAGGGCATATATTTATTCATTAACTTGTCTTCGTTTTCATTATTAGTGGTAGGTGGAGAAAATGTTACCGTGATCAAGCCTGGAATTTCAAATTATTTGTGCCTATCTAGATTAAACTTTGTTGATGGCCTAGCTCTTTTAGGTGGCTATAAATTCCATTTTTTAAATCCACCATGGAATGCATGTTTTTAAATCTTTCTTGGCTTGTTATCCTCCATAGACTCCTATAAATTGAATGTGTCATCTATCTCCTACACTTTGATTAACATCATGTTAGTGTTGAAGATTACACTTTCACTGATTTTGACTATATCTATCGACTTCAATTTGTATTATATTTGCATTTGGTTTTGGAATTAACATGTATTTGTCTTTGCATTGATGATAATCCAAGGCTGGTGCTATATTGCATTATGGATCATGTATTTAGTATTGTGATTCATACTTACTAACATATACCATTTCCTCCCACCATTGACATGATTCCTTGAGTTTGCATATTCCCTCAACTCGTCAACCATTTCGTATTGCATTGGTCAACTCTCTAAACAATTAGATGATGTTTGCTACTCATGTCCCCATGCCTCAATGTGCAAGTTATCATCTCTTCCAATTTTCCTTGACCGACATCATGCATTCAAATGATTCCATGCATTCAAATTTGTTGGCTCGTCAATTGATTATAGTCTTCACACCGAGAAACCAAATTATAATATTTCATTCGATCCACTGAACTATAATCTTCAAATTGAAACATTTCCTTTTTGTATATTTGAATGACTTAGAGGATCAAAAAAGGATAAATTGCGTACGATTTTTTTTTTCTCTTTTACCACTTTGCTTTTGATCCACCACATTATAATCTTCAAATTGAAACATTTCCTTTTTATATATTTGAATGATCTAGAGGTTCAAAGGAGGACATAATGTGTACGATTTTTTTTCTCTTTTTCCGTCGCCTCAAACATTAATTATGCAAAAAGTATTTTCAAATGCAAGCCACACTAATTATTCCTAACAAACATCAAGGAAATGAGATGTCAAGATATTTTGCCAGTGGTCATTGATGCACACTATCATCAGGCCTATAGATGGGAGAAACCCTACTTCCTACCTTTATCACGACAGAGATACTCTAAATGCAGATGTGCATGGAATCACTGACATAATGAAATATAAATGTATATATTTTGTATCTAACATATGTAGACTTTGGGATTCTGAGATATCTCCAAAGTGCAATTCCTCGATGACCTAGACACATCGCCCCCTTTCCCCTTCATATGTTTGACATAAATGTTATGTGTTTTATATATACCTCGTCATAAAAAGGAGGATTTTTGTATAGGTTACCCCAACATTTTTTAGATTCCTAGAATTATCCCTCAATGTCCTTCTTTATAGCCCTCTTCCTCCTCTCATGTTTATCTCCCATAAGTTTAACTTTTTTACCACATCCCCTTCGGCATTATCATTGCACATTTCATGTGTGATTGCTAGTTCTAAAACTAGGAAATAAAACTTGGAATTTTCTTTATAACCCTTATCTTGGAAATCCCATGACCATATAACTTCCTCCGATTGATGATTCTTATCCCATGATGCACAATCATTGAAAGCCAAAAAAATTACTTCATATCGAGGACATTCATTATTTTAACACTACGATCAATTGTCATATTTCTTGACGCATTGATATATTATTCGTAGAGCTAAAAATGAGATATCCATTTTCTTGGACAACTTGATATCCTTCATATTTCCATTATATTATCGAGCATTGACATATATAAAAATATCTAATACCTTCTTTTCATGTGGATGTTTATTATCGAATCCATCTCTATCTTCCTAGGAAAGAACTTCCTAGTACCAAAATTTCCCACATATCTAGCAAGGTCGCAACCTACGAATTAAGGACGGAAAGAAGATACCTCTACTTGGTTTTGGGTCTTAGTGCATATAAAATTATATATGTAGTCTTAAAATTATTTATTTTGGGATGTTCTCCACCTATGGCCACTTTAAATTATTGTTATCCATTTTTTCACCCCTTGCAAATATGGACAACTCGACAACATTAGACTTGGGCATCTTTATAGGATCTTAGAGAAGAATTTGGAATTTAAAGTATTTTCATGTTTTGGGCCCTTGGAATCATTTGGATGCATTTCCGTTCTCTCTAGGCTTCAAGTTCAACACTTAACCAAAATTTGGGTAAAAATGGAAAAAATGGCTTTGGGATACTTCTTCTCTTTCTTGCCCAACTCCTTAACTCTCTACTTGGCCTAAGGACTTAGAAAATTTTGAGAAAAATGAGAAAATCACCATTTTAGTGTATTATGGGTTAAAGGAGTATGGGTGGAACCAGTTATCTAGGAACCAAAGTTCCCCACATGGGTCTTGGAGCTATAATGCAAAGGATCTAGTATAGTGTGGGATTGCGGGCCAAAGAAGGAACTGGGAACTAGTTCCCTGCATTGAGGTCGAACCACATGTCAAAAGATAGAGTATTACGGGAGGCGTGGAAGAATGCGAGAACACGATGAACAAGTTCCTTGAATGTTTTAGTTCCCGCATCCAACACCGAGATGAAAGATAAAGGGAAATGCGAGAGTTTGAAGATGGGTGGTGTGGGTCAAGAAGGGTTGTAGAGAACTAAGAATGAGAAGGAACAATTCCGTGGGGACGTGAGTTCCCCACGGAAGCAAATGAACCAAAGAATGCAGGCCACATGGTTTGAAGAAAAGTGGAGTGTGAAGGATTAAGTGGGTCGGAGAACACTATGGGGGAAGAACCAGTTCCACAAACCATCGAGCTCCCCTGCAAAGGCCTTCAACCCATAAAAAAGGTGGAGAGTTTAGTACACTACGACAATGCGGAGATTATGACAATCAAAGGCCCAGTTCCCAAGTTCTCTCGGTATCTTGAAAACCCACAATAACTTCACAACAAAAAATGAATTTAAATGCGGACTATAATGGACTATTAGAAACCCATGTTCCTTTATGACCCCTCCATATCCACATGGCCATATCTCCGTCCTGGTTATCCAAATTTCAAAAAATTATATTTTTTGGAAACGTTTCTTTAAACACCACATCATGGAATCCAAAAAAATTAGATTTTGGTAGGGGTAAGTGGATGAAAAGGGAAAAAACACTTTGAGCATTAACATCACAACTCCATGTAGTTAAAATACCAAGAATTAATGTGATATGATCTCTTGGTTCTTTTACAAGGAAAAAATCATGGAGGGATAGATTTGTCAGCTACCTATGCCCCTTTTCAGAAATTTTAAGCATCTTATTTGTGGGTGGGGGCATAATTTCAAGTTTATCTTTTCTCTCTCTTTTTCATTCTTCTATTTATTGTAAAAACCTCTCATTTGAGAAGGGGGGATATTATGGGATGGGGAAACTATGTCTAGATTGTTTCTCAACACCAATGAGTTGTAAGCCTTCACATGGGCTTGACATGTGTTATTGTTCCTCTATTTTTCACATGTAATGGATTTTTCATATTTAGAAGAAATAAAATCTATGTTTTATGGTGTTTTGTAAACCATAGCATTTATTTTATTGTATTTCCTTGCCTCTCCATTCTTACTATTTTTTATGTGCATGTATTTCTCATTTACAAGTTCATATTTTTGTGTTTCATGGAGAAAAGATAGTGAATGGAGCCTTGGGTAAGTGCCATAGTTGTATGACATCTCTCTATTGCATTTTCCATCTCTCTTCTCCCTCGTAGGATATTTTGACACCCTTTTCTTGGTGCTATGACCTCTATTAGTGTAGGATTTACATTTTTTCATGAATTATGCTCTCTCCCTAGTCCCTTTGAAGTTTAAGATAGGAGTAGATAGTTACATTTCCTTCCTATAAGTAGTTTAGCATTAGGATTAGGTAGAGGAACCAACCTTCTCTGGAGGTCCATCTCAAGTAACAAGTCCCACAACTTGAGAGATGGTCCCATGTTAGCAAAAAGTAGGGATATGTAATGTGCGAATCTCAGGGTGCTACTTTTTTGTGATAATAGTTTTGGCACGCCCAGTGGGATAGGTTTGAAGAAATTTACAAATTCATACCAATATTATTGATGTGTTCTTGATGGTATTCAAATTTAGAGGTATGTTTTCAACACATTTGATGGCTTCACTTGATTCAAGTAACCCATTTTCTCGAGTTATAAACCTTTCCCTTCACTTTTCCATTCATTTTAATGTTTCCACCTCATTCATGGCTCTCCAAAGAGCTCTTCCATTCCCTCATTTTAATTTGATCCCCCTCCATTTGCAGTAGTGGGATGATATTCCCAAACCAGCCCTGAAAAACCTACCTCTTTTCTATGGAAATGGAGATCAATATCCTATTGATCACATTCAAGATATAACAAACCATTGTGCCATTCACAATATCACATAAGAGAACATTTGCCTCAAACTTCTTGTTTTATCATTCAAAGGTAAAGCAAGATATTGGTATAATATTTTGGCTTCACAATCCATTTCCACATGGAATTAGCTAGGAGAAAAACTACACAACCGATTCAAGGAGGATACAAATGTTATTTTCCTCATGGAACATCTCAACAAAATACAAAGTGGGCTCCAATGGAGTTTATCTCCAATTTTAACATCATATTTAAAAGGACTTGGCACGAATTCCTCAAGAATACATACCCTTAAAAGGTATGGCATTCTTGTATTATTTGAGATCCTTTGATGTTGATTTAATTGTATTAATTCAATCCCTAGGAGGAAACATTATTCCTCAAGATTTTTCCATTGCATCACAAGCTGAGAAGATACTTATTTAGGATGGAAAAATAAAACCCATCTCTATTGCTACAATTATTCCCTCACCATCTCAAATTCTTCCTTCCCCTTGTGCTAAAAATGAAAAATCCATTGTTACCTTCCAAAATCATGAAGATCCTTTTTCCTTTTCCTTCATTTGATGCTCTAAAATTTTATCATGCCCAAATCATTCAAAAATTGCAGAAATTCCCTTCCATCTCCACCCAGGGCACTACCCAACTTCACTAAACCTTGCCTTTGATGTTTCTAGGAGTTGTGGTATTTCAAATGTTGTCCCTAGTTTCTACCCAACTCTTACTAGACTGAGTTATCCTATAAGGTTGGTAGAATAGGAGGTTTCTATGCTTTTGAAAGAAGGAACAACCCATGCAACACTCCAAACAACAAGGCTTCAAGAAAAATCATACATTTGTTTTGGAGAAAGCAGGTCAAAAAATTAAGGAGTATATTTTGGAGGATCATTTGGCTTCTCTAATTGGTCAAATCAGGTCTTTTGAGCATCAAACATCTCATCCCAAACAAGCAATAAATCAACATCCCCATTTTTATGTTCCTTCTCCACCAATTCTACCAAGGATGAAAATTGTATATCAGTGGATGATTGGTATGATTTAGATTAGGAGGATGAGAATGTGAAAACTATGCAAAAAGAGGAGCTGAATATCAAAACAGAGCAGGAAGATGTGAAGGAAAATTAGGTTGGAATTGGGGAGGAAGAGAAAGTGTTTTTGAACACTAGTGCTACCCAAGGCCTTGAGGAAGAATGTATTGAAAGTGAGCAAGGTGCTTTAATGGAATGCAATGATCCTCATTGCTCTACATGTTTGGAGCTTGCTACACTTTTAATGGAAGATCAGAGTGGGATGGAGGATGAAGATGACAAAAATTTTCATCCAAAGAAGGAAACATAGTTGTTTGTGGAAGTGGAATAAGGATCACATCAACTTGCAAACAACCACCTTCAGGAAATTCTACAGGATGACTCCATTCATGGGGTTGAGATTCAAGAAAATGAGAAAATTCAAAGGATAATACCATGCCCAATCAGATATTTGGCTAGTCTAGAGCCAAAACAAGAGTTGCAACCAGTCATGATTATTTCAAAGCATGAGAATGAGCTATAATGTGCCAATGGTCAGCTGTAATGCTTCTCAAATCTAAATGCAAGGCAAATAAAAGAGGAATTATTCTTTTTTCCACTGATACTTTGATGAATAGGGTGGAAAACCAGCTCCATATCATTTTTAAAATCTTACTCATGACCATGTTTAGTGCCAAATTAGTCACATGGTATAAATTTGTGAGGAAGGGAAGCTATTTCTCCCTGCCTATTGTAGGATTTGCTTGAGTTTCCTTTTCTCTAGTTAGAGTAGGGTAGTATAGGTTTACTTTCAATAGAAGAATTTTTGATCACACTCTGCATGTTCCACCTGAAACATGTATGCTTTTCCATTTTGCACATAATTATTTTTCCCATGTTGTTGCATGGGTAAGCATGTGTCCATTAGTTCATTTTAGTTTTCTTCAAAACTTGGCAAAAATTAGATTTTGGGACATTTTTCAAAGTGAGTGTTCATTCAATCCTAATAGATCAATTGCATAGGAAACAAGTGGAATTTTAAATTTAGAAAAAAATTCCACTCTCATAAAACATAATTCAGATTTTTTTTTATAATAAGATGGTCATTTCTAGCTTCAACTCAATTCCAAGTTCACACAATGCTTTAATCAATCTCGGGGTGTGTTCTTCAAATAATCATATTAGTTTCATGGTTATCGGGTTGAATCCATGCCCAATGGATGCTCAAGGCCACTAATGTTTCAATATAGAAATAAGATTACCTCGTGAGTCACCAAATTGTTATCCATCTTTACACCCCTTCCAAATCGAACAACTTGACAACATTGGACTTGGGCATCTTCATAGGATAATCTAGAATTTTAGGCATTTTCATGTTTAAGGCCCTTCAAATCATTTGGATGCATTTCCCTTCTCTCTATAGAAGTTTAAAACTTAGCCAAAATTTGGGTAAAAATGGTAAAAAATGGAAAAATTGGCTTGGGACATTTCTTCTCTTTCTTTCCCAACTCCTAAAATATCTACTTGGCTTAAGGAGTTAGAAAACTTTGAGAAAAATGAGAAAATGGCCATTTTAGTGTATTACAGGTGAAAGTAGTGTGGCTGGAACCGGTTCTTCAAGAACTAAAGTTCCCGCATGGGTCTTGGAGCTACAATACAAAGGATCTACTATAGTGCGGGATTGTTGGCTAGAGAAGGAACTCGGGAACTAGTTCCATCGAGGAACTAGTTCCTTACATTATGGTCAAATCCATTAGTTAAAGGATAGAGTATTGCATGGTGGGACGAAAGAAGGAAGAACACGAGGAAAAATTTCCTTGAACTTGTTAGTTCCCGTATCTAACACCAAGCCGAAAGACAAAGGGGAAGGTAAGAGAGTTTGAAGTTGAGTGGTGTGGGCCACGAAGGGCCACAAAGAACTAAGGCTAGTAAGGAATAGTTTCGTAGGGACGTGAGTTCCTTGTGGAAACAAATTAACCAAATAATGTAGGCCATGGGGTTCAAAGCAAAGTGGAATGCAAAGGATTAAGCGATCGAGAAAACATCAGGGCGTAACTAATTCCATGAACCATTGAGTTCCTCGCAAAGGCCTTCAACCCGTAAAAGAAACAAGGTGAAGAGTTCATTATATTGCAGATATTATGAGAACAGAAGGCCCAATTCTCCAGTTCTCTTTGTACCCAAAAAACTCACAATACATGCACAACAAAAAAATGAATTTAATTATGATTGTAATGGAGTAGTAGGAACTCGTGTTCCTTCACGACCACTTCATATCCACATGGCCATATCTCCCTCCTTAGTTATCCAAATTTCAAAAACTTGGATGTTTTAAAAATGTATCTTCAAGAACCACATCATGGAATCCAAATAATTAGATTTTGGTAGGGTTAGGTGGATGAAAATGGCAAAAAATACTTCTAGTATTCAAAACACAATTCCGTGTACCTAAAAGACCGAAATTTAATGTGATATGATCTCTTTCTTATTTCACAGGAAAAAATCATGGAGGGATAGATTTATATCAATTTTGCTCATACCCATTTTCAAACATTTAATGCATCTTATTGGTGGGTGGGGTATAATTTTGAGTTTTTATTTTCTCTATCTTTCTCATTATTCTATATATTGTAAAAACCTCTCATTTGAGAAGGGGGATATTCTGGGATGTGGGGAAACTCTGTCAAAATTGTTTCTCAACACCAATGAGTTGTAAGCCTTCACATGGGCCTGACAGTGTTCTTGTGCCTCTATTCTTCACATGTAATGGACTGTGCATATTCTGAAAGCAATAAAATCTATGTTTTGTGGTGTTCCTTCAACCCTAGCATTTGTTTTATTGTATTTCCTTGCCTCTCCATTCTTGTTGTTTTTTTAGTGCATGTATTTCTCATTTGTAGGTTCATATTGTTGTGTTTCATGGAGAATAAATGGTGAATGGAGCCTTGGGTTAGTGACATAGTTGTATGGATTCTATCTACTTCATTTTCTATCTCTATTCTCCTCGATATGATATTTCCACACCCTTTTCTTGGTGTTATTACCTTTGTTAGTGTAGAATTTACATTTTTTAATGCATTTCTCTCTCTCCTGGTCCTTGGAAGTTTAAGATAGGAGTAGATAGTTACATTTCCCTTCCTAGGAGTAGTTTAGCATTAGGATTAGGTAGAGGAACTGACCTTTTTTGGAGTTCCATATCAAATAGAAAGTACCACAACTTGAGAGATGGTCCCATGTTAGAAAAAACTAGGGATCTGTAATGTGAAAATCCTAGGGTGCTACTTTTTTGTGATAATAATTACCTCTCCAATTTATGATTTTACAACATATCTTAAAAAATACTTGGTTTCCCAAGTATCTTATTGAACTACAATGCTCTTCTTTTTGCATCAGATTTAGTCAACAATTTATATTTCATTTTGTTTCCCATTCTCTCGATGTTATTGTTTTTATATTCCTTGCTCCTTCCACATGCTCTTATCCATGCTCAAATTGCACCATTTTTAGCAGTGGCCCCTATCAAAGGGTGCGCTAAGGAGAAATAACCTTCATTTGATTAAATATGTAATCAAGAACTAGAAACAATGAAAGAGTTTGAGTAATAAACAATAATAAATGAAAAATAATGGAAGTGGAGGCAACAATAAACTATAATTATTCATTAAACATAGATCAAATTTACAAATATTCATACCAAAAGGCCATGACTGAACAAATATTATAATACAAATTAGCTCATTACTTCTCCTCATCCCTCCATTCGTTATTTATCCACAATGATAACTTTTCATATTCCATGTTTCTCTTCATTTCATTCATGTATCTTCACATTTCCCATATGAGATAATTAAATAAACATTTAATTCTACCCCTACTAACAATCCTTTTACTCCTTTGTGCATGGTTCATTGCACAAACATTATGGATCTTCCCTACACTCCTTTTCTTCCTCTATTTCCTTTAAGGAAACTTCTTCATCTTCTAGCAGTGTTTCCTCATTATTATTGAACCTTATAATGTTTGTGTATTCTTCCTCTCATGTCCATATTTTACTATGCACACCTACAATATCTACCTCGGACTACTCCTTTGTTTATTTCGGGAAAGTTCTTTTCCTTTGTATAGTTTCTTATTTTGGTTGTGCTCTTCTTTTCTTACGCTCTCCTTAACACACTCTAATTGAGATCTCTATTGACCTATTCTATTTTTAGTACACTCTCTCTCATGTGCACTCTCGTAGTCTCCATTATGGGCTTCTCTTCTTCAATTTCATTTAGGGAAATCTATTTTCTCTTCTCTTATTCCTTTGACATGGTGGTCCCATTTTCACACATGACTTCATATTTGCACTCTTTAACTCCTTTTATCATATTTTCTCCTCTTATGCATTATTTTTCTATTTCTCCTTTCTACCAAGGTCCCTCTCTTGCACATTTAACTATACACCCACCTGTATTTCCTTTGGGACATCTTCTTCGATTTTACCCATTCATCTCTTTAGTCCTCCTTTTAGGAATCATCATTCTATAAAATATTCTTGTTGTCACTTGAGATTACACCCTTGTTGAATACGAGGATTGAACACCTCAATGAAACATGGAAAGACCTCCAAAGTGTGGGAAAATGGAAGTTTTAGAGTTTAATCTCTAGAGAATGTTGGATCCTATCCTAGCTCACTTTGTGACTAACTAACCATCGCTAAAATAATACTAGCTAATCCTATCCTACGTATTCTAAGGGACCAGGGTTGAGTGAGAAATGTTGAAATAAAGTGAGGTAATACACCAAAATATAATATGGTTTGATTATAGCTCCAAGGATGCATACATAACCATACATGCGAAGATCCAAAACAATGCACACAAAACTTTGGAATGAGTAAACAAAATAAGATTGAAGGCCAAAAAGAGAATTGAAATATTCACATTAAACACCAATGAATTTGAAGGAAAGAGATCGAACTTGCACATAATACCAAGAACTTATCCATTCACAATTTAATAGATTTGGGGTTCATGAAACCTTCACATGTGTGTTGTAAAGGTTTGTGAGAAAAATATATGAGCTCAAAAATGAAGAGCTCTTGGAATTAGCAGAAAAGTGAACCCTTTGCATGTTGTAGACACCGGGTTTTCATTACCTTAGGTAACCCACCTACACCCCACACACACACATTAAATCAATAAAACTATTATAACCTAAGTCACTACCCTCATCCCATAAAATCATATTTTTACCCCTCGTAAACCTAATTTAACCTCCCTAAAACCTCCTTAACCATCTACCACCCATCTAAACCCATTTTTATCCCATTACCTAACCTATTAACACCCTTAACTACATTACCTCATATCCCCATCCATGAAAGCTTAACTTGGAGGTGGTTAAAACCACTTCCAAGCTATTTTCCCCAAGATTTCTAGATCTCCAACAATCCTAACAAATCACCAATGATTATAAATAGGACCACAAAGCTCACTTTTCATGGATCTAGAAAAACTATAGTGAAGCTCTGTTGAGTCAGGAAGCTAGACAACCATGCTACATGCATTTAGACATCCTTAAGACCATGTCACATTACCAAACACTCAAAAATCTCTTGTAATAATTTATAACATTATCAGTCCATTTTCACATTCACAATAAACATATATTCATCCATTTTTTGTCTACTATATTTATGTATTAGATACAAATTCAAATCAAATATTCTAGTCTCTATTTTCTGTTAGTTTAGCATTCTATTAAAATACCAATTTTCACAACAATTTCCAGTGATCTCTGTATTCGTTAGTGATCTCTGTGATCACTTGTGATCTTGGCGATTACCTATGATTTATATAGATCGTCATTACATATTTATCATATTTTATCAATCTGTCTTGGCATAATTTGTTGATTTTCAAGATGTGTTTCTGTTAACGATTGTTCCAAGTCTCTCTCACCCAATTACTAGCATCTATGATCTTTTGATCATCCAACATCTATTCGTGTGGGAACAATTTGATATCCTCCTCAAACTCACCTTGTGTGCCATCAAATTCAAACTAAACATTGAAGACATTGAAGATTAGGTCAAAACATCCAAGAAGAGTGAGAAGCAACTGAAGAGTTATGGTACGACTACTTTAAGGACTTTAAGATTGCCACAACCCTATCTTGGTCTACTTACGAAGTGGAACACAATCTCCATATTCACCTTGAATTTTGTATAACCATTGTTATCATTTATCTTATTATAATTATAAAAAAAACTTAATTATATTAAATGAGTTGGCACCCTTCAAGGAATTCCCTTTGGATTCGTGGGATCAACACTTGCCAAGTAAATGGTTACCATCTTTATCTAACATTTTTTTGTCTAGTTTTATTTGCATACATGTATCTTCACTTGGAGAAAGGAGCCTTTTCACATTGTCCACGTTTAATCATCTCTACATTGTAATTGTTGGCCTAGGTATGAGTAAACCCTACTTACATGAATTTATTGTATTTTCTACATTTATGGAACTAATGAAAAACACCTTAAACATCTTGGTATGCTTGGTGGGACCTCTTAGTACTTTTTCATTTAAATTTTGTTTTTAGTTTCCATTTCCTTTGTTGTCTATTTCATTGAACCCTTTCGGTTCAAAGAACATTATCATCGATGTTGCTTAAAACTTACAAATAATTATATATATATATATATAATGAAAATCGATTACATGTATGTTATTTTATTTCATCACTTTCTTTCAACAACACATTTTTCATGTTTTTTCTCATCGAATTAAAAAAAATCCTTTGGATCTTAAAACAAACATTCATTTTTGCTTGCTTATATAGATTAATTAGGTGTTCAAAGAATCGTATTCAGAGGTTCTCTTCACCCACAACTAAACCACATCAAAACTTAATTTGCATCTAAAAAATCCTTCCCAGGTGGACCTACTTGGATTTCATCACCAAGAGGATAAACTAACCCGATGTTCGGTCAAGTATAAAAAGCTATTGGGCAGTATATTGAATAAGAATACGACACCCTTATCACTACAAGACCATGAAGTGAGATGGTAGGCCTTAATACAAACTCTCGTACCAACACCAACATAGATTCAGGCCTCACGTACCTTCAGGTATATCAAGGACTCCATCCTTTAACATTACATGAAACCAACCTTAGATAGTCATTTCCTAGAACCTTTTCATCCATTTTTCACATTTCATATTTTCAAAATTAATCGAGATAATAAAAAATTCTCTCGTGTGACTTGTTTGTGTTGTTGGAATCAACCATCTATATTCTCTTTTATTTTTTCTTCTCGTGATTGTTTTTTTATTTTATAATTCTAACTAGACAATAATCCCATCTACAAAACACCGATAATATATCCAACCCTCTTCAATAAACCCTAGATTATATTAGATCAAATATTAAGACATTCCATGCACGATGAATCAATACCGATCACCTTCACCAACCAATTAATAGCCCCACATTCTCCTAGTAGTCAATCAACTACATCATAAATCCTTGATCCACCTAGCCCACAATTTTTTAATAGTGGTGATCCATTTTCGTAGAAATTCTAGATTCTAACTAGGATACTCTTAATGTTTATCTCACTTCCCAAGGCACATCCCTCCTACAACCAACACATGTACAACATCCTCCTATCTCTCTGTCACTTTTGACACTTCCGGATCATCAACCTTAACCATGACTTATTTATCCAATAGTTATATCACTATTCCACCACTGGTGGATCCTAAATATCGACCCCTCGTGTCATTAGAATTTGTCATTAGTTTTGACCTTAATAATATCTCATCACAAGACACATCCAATCAACAACCTTCCTCATTATCGGATCCTTCATCTAGCTCATCATCTTTGTAAAATAACACAAACACATATCCTTCTACATCTATCCCCATAGCTTCAAGCATCTCTTCTACACCTCATGTGGGCTTGTCTCGCCATTCCTAATATGACCCTATTATATTGTCACAATAACCTACATCTGTAGTTTAGAGTTTATTTATGTCCATCCTCATGTTAATACCATTTTCAATACAAGTTTCATTGCTAGTACACATCCATTTTCACAAAAGGCATCAACTACCTGTTTCAAGAATTCACTCCCATTATATACCACAGTCATCTCAACATATCATCCATACCTCTATCCCATCTCATTACATACCTCAATCATCCTTACCATTTATCAATACTTCTAATCTATCTAATACCGTGCATCGAAACCCTCTCATCCTCTTATCCACACTTCTATCCCATCTCATTACATACCTCAACCACCACAACCTCTTATAAAAACTTAAATTCCTATCCAAGTATATATACATTTAACCATCATAACCATTGGTCTCATAACATACCCATGAAATCCCCATGTGTGCTCCACTCTAACATAATATCCCTTTACCATATCATTTATACCAACAATCAAATCCACATACATATAATCAACTTGGCTCGTCATCATTCAACCCCAAAATCATTACAAAAAATTGCTTTATAAGCATTGATGAATACCATCTCAAGTCTATAATTTTCCTCCATGGGTCCTAAAAACACCCTATCATATGAACAGATCTACAATGATCCCATTTATCCATATATACCTTATAAAGCCTATCCTTCTCACTAGGAACTCTCTAAGTTCCTTAAATTATACAATAAAGAGGATCCTCAACAACACATTTGAGCTTTCCATCATGCGTGTTACCTTATCATACATGATCAAGATCTTATGTTGAGGACATATACCATGTCCTTAGAAATTCCCTCATTAGATTGGTATAACAACATCCCACAGTACTCACTATTTTCCTTCACTGACTTGCACAATTGTTTTTAGAACACTTCTTGATTAACATCTCCCATAAGGTTACCATTACCAACCTTTACATCATCAAATAGTGTGAATATGAATCTATTGCAGATTTAATTTCCCGCTAAAGGGGTATCATTAATCAACTATCTTTCTCCCACCTATAAATTGAATTGATTGAGTTATTTTATTGATCTTGTGTAAAACACATATCATCAACACTACAAATATAATAATTTCACACATTGATGAAGACTTCACCATGTCTTGTAAACTATAGGTGTGTGCCCTCGAAGATGGTAGGGTCAAACTTAGATCAAAGAAACATAACATTGAATCATTGTTCAAGTATTATTCCAATAATGATTAATCCAAAGGCTCGACCAACATCAATACTGTAAAAGTTACATCTAAAGGACATTCATACTTCAAATGTGCTCGACCCCAATGTAGCTATATAATGATCGAGAGAATCCTATAACGCGGTATTTTAAAAATGTTAACCGTATGCATGATCACACTTCCTAATATCTCGCCCTATTGAAACGTGTGTATCAAAACCCTCATGGTATTTGGAAAATGACTATTATAAATACCATCGAGTCAAAGACCATGAAATTGAAGGGCATCATTTGTTTAGAAATGTCCTTCAAGATCTTATTGAAAAAGGTGACCCATGCAACTC
The DNA here is from genome assembly GCA_018340775.1 of Taxus wallichiana var. yunnanensis. Classification (NCBI taxonomy): domain Eukaryota; kingdom Viridiplantae; phylum Streptophyta; class Pinopsida; order Cupressales; family Taxaceae; genus Taxus; species Taxus wallichiana. The sequence goes on along the minus strand of CM031243.1, from coordinate 285,723,002 downwards.
AACAATCAGTATGCACCCCAAATCAAAACTTGGATGTCTTTAAACAACCCTTTCCAAATCCTACCCCATCCACTAGTCAACATGAATCCAACGTCATCTACTCTCATCACACCATCAATAATATTAAATATATATCATCCATACCATCGAAATCTATTATTTCTATTACAAAAGCACCGTCTTATCAATTTATATCTCCAACATCTATTGTTTTTGTCACATAAACGACATCTAAATTATCCACACCTTCGACATCCAATGTTTCTATCACGAAACACCAACCACTAGATCATCTAATTCAACTAATCTTGCTATCTAGAATACCACATACCCTTCAACATATACCACCCACGACCTCTTCAAAATCCTTAGAAAAGAAACCCATCATATAAATCATAAAGAGCTCTTACGAAGATCATATCACCCGACACCACATATAGAGTCTTAAAAATTTTACTACGCAACCCTCCCTCCCTCCATCCAAGAAAATATAAATCATATCACACAGTCATATAACAACCTCAACATAGAATCTAAATCCCTTTCCTTCTATCTTAGGGCCTCATCCTTCATCCAAATTCCCCATCACCATTATGAAATCTAAAGTTGTTCCCTGGATCGACATCTAAACATGTCACATAGACCAAAAATTCATCAACCCCGAATCCTAAACCATCCAACATCATATAATTCCCTTCAACATCATCATCACAAATAACTTTGATAGGGTACTATACTAGAACTCTTGAAAAGCTTATCAAACTAGCCATTATAACACTTTCTTCTCCCAAATCATCTACCTCTCAAGGGTAGAAATCCTCTTGGTATGATTTTGAAGCATCCTGTGCCTATCATCAAACACCTAGAAATTCTACAAAGGAATGTAAATCCCTCCATTCTTCCATTAGGATCTAGGATAATAAAGCATTCAAATCAAGTCAAACCAACTCATCAAAATGTTTCTAAATCATCATTCAACACTCTATCCACATTTGGTAAAAGTGAGGTCTCTTCTAAGTAAGACCCCACTTCATCAAATCGATGTATTTCATATAAATACTAGAGCCCATAAACAAAATCCTAAGAATTAAGATCAAAATAGGCCTAAGGTATCCATCTATCTTACACGTGAGTCATCTAATCCTCCATCCTCTTCTAATGCTAAGGTATTCATCCTCACCATTCCACACACCAAATCCACCATGTCTATATGAAACACTGTCATCAAACAACTCCACCAAGCAACCGTAAAGATGACACTTTATGAGCTTGTGCAAACCTCACCCCAACATTGAAAAGTGATGATTGAGGCCATTTAATCTATCTCAGTACAATCGGATGATCCCACACCATTCAAAATTTTTGTTGAAACTCTCAAAATGTCCACCACAATTACATGCACCAATTTTGAGATCCCATTCTTACAACATGAAGACCATGATCTTCTAATATTCATCACCGCCCAAATCAATGATACTCTCATTAAGAGAGTTATGATCAAGAATTACACTAACATCAATATCATACCATCACATGATTTTAACCAACTTCAACTACCAAACACCATTTTCACTCGGTCACTTGCAGTACTACGTGCCTTCAATGACATTAGTTTTCCTATGTTAGGAATGGTTATCTTACCCATAAAATTTGGAGTTAAGAGCCTTCATGAACTCTTCTATTTTGTAGATGGGAAGTTTTAATAAAATATTCTATTTGCTCAACCATGGAAAAGCATTATGCAATGTATCCCATCCATCCTGCATTGTTATCTAATATACAAACATGAATCTAATACCTTTAGGAATGGTTATCTTACCCATCAAAGTTGGAGTTAAGTTCCTTCATGAACTCTTCTATCTTGTAGATGGGGAGTTTCAATAAAATATTCTATTAGGTTGACCATGGAAAAGCATTATACGATGTATCCCATCCATCTTGCATTGCTATCTAAAATACAAACATGAATCTAAGAAATTTATTATTCTAGCTGACCAACCCTTACAAAGCATGTCATGAATGATTTATCAACCTAATGATGTGATTGTCTCTAGGAAAAAATCAGGATCCTCTAACGAATCCTCCACCAGTTCCTTCTTTGCTCCATATAACTACCAGATGACATCTCCTTCGAGGATGTCATGTAATTCCTTTCGCTAGGGAGTACCGTCTCCTAGCCCTTAATTCCCTTCCTATTCCTAAAACGTATGGAATACCTAACAAAAAAGTGATGTATGAACCTAACATTAGAGATATCATCTCCTTGGCACACCTCATCTTTTAAAATAATCACATCTACGAAGAGATCGATCGTCCCTCCCACATCACAACAATCTAAACCATGCTAAACCTTTTATATTTGGCTTCTCCTTCTTATACAACCAATCCTTCATATATTTGTATCTCCATAATTTTGGTTGGAAGGGTTTTTATCTAGGATGTTATGAATATGGTATAAAAGACTTATTCTTCAACTAATCCCATAAACCTCAAAATAAATACATACTAGGTTTCGATAACAATTCTCTGGTAACCTCCACATACATTGCATCTGGATTAGTGGTAGATCCAAAACCATCTTCTCCACTTTCACATGGTGACTCTGTTGAAACTATTTCCATCCCTCCAATTTTTTTTATTCAATACAATCACCTTAGGACCACTTTTAGACACGAAATCACGCACTTTGTGGGTAATTATCTAGTCTTGATTACATATTACTATTCATATAATTCTTTTTAGCATATAGATTTACGTGCATGTAAATGACATGCAATAGTAAGGGAATGAAGTCCCTCCTCAATGAAGATGAGGCTAAATTTATTGAAAACCAAAATATTATTTACATCTGTACATTCAAAATTGTATGTGGGGGGTGTTTTGGAACATTAAATGGAAAGAAATATGAATGAGGGAGATGAAATGGAATGATGGAAAGAAATGGAAAGGAATGAGTGGAAGGAACATGCAATAGCTAGGTAAAAGCAGAGCCTAATATTGCATAGAGGAAAAAAATGAATAACTAACTCAAATAAAGAAGAGTTCGAAATGCTAAACAAGAATAAGTAAAAGGAAACACATATGAGCAAGTAAATATAAGAGCTTGATCACTATGAATAAGAACAACAAATTAATAGCGTTAGTAATAAGATAAAATACAATATTTGAATAAAAGATTTAAACACTAACATATAATGAACATAAGAGCATAAAATTATACAAGATATAATGAATGGGACACAAAGTTCATATTTCATTAACTCCAAAATGTCTTCACAAAAGAACACAAAGTTTATTTTTTGAAACACAACTTACACACAATAGTATTTTCTTCTCCTCTCTAAAAATCACCCTTACAAATAATCCTCTAACTACCTTTTATAACCCAAAATTTGGTTACAAAGTAGTTAGGTTTACATGAACATTAAATAGGGCATCTTAAGTGACTTTGATTTTTTCAACCAACTTTAAAAAGTAACTTGAAAATAGAAATCACTTAAGTTATCAAAAGTTTTCCAAAAGTGAGTTTAACAATAACATCACTAAAAATACCATTTTAATATATAAAAAGACCCAATTCCTTATCCATTAAAGTGCGGTTTGCCTATCTCAATCGTATGATAAATGCACTCCCCACTTCGTTAGATACCATAAATCTATCCCCTCATCCCATTGGTGAAATTAGGATCCGATGCCTTTGAATATTGAAAAATCTGAACCTTCCCAATGTTTCGAACATATTCTCTTCTTCAAGAGGTTCAATTGGTTGACGCAAAACGCCACGAGAACACATGTAATTCCAAAATCCTACTTGGCATATCATTTAGATTGACCATTTTTATTGATCATTCTCAAACAAGTTCCTCAATTTGATACAACGTTCCATTGAAGTGGAAGAGAAATTGATGGCAAGAATATACATGTCTTTGAATAATTGTGAGAATTGTTCTTCAACATGTTCTGATGAATGCCTCTAATTATGCTCATTCACAAGATCACAAGGGATTTCAGCTATGAACTCCTGAATTGAGGTGAGTGAAGTGAAGGCTTCACTGCATATGCTCTCGTAATGAATCATAGAATCTTCGAGAAGTGTCTTCCATGACTTGAGATGTAGACACCAAAGAAAGTATGTCCCTCAACATTCAAATTCAAGGATCCCTTCAATGGCTAGAGTTGTAGATTCCATACTTGTCATCTCGTAGACTAGGCAATATCTCATCTAGATTTGATATGCTTGAAGCAAAAGATTCCTTAAAAGAAAGGATTGGATCTAGGTATGCACTAATGTCTTCATGGAGATTTATGGTTGCTTTGATTATCTCTCTCCCAAAGACAAGAATTTCTGAAAGCCAAGATTTAGTGACATGGCCCAAATTGTTTACTTATTTTGACAGGTTGAGTGTTTCTTCATTAGGTGCATAATCGGGAAAGTGAAGTATATTAGATTTATCAAATGTTGAACATAATCCATTAACTGATTCTTTTCGGCCTTGAGTTGAGAATTTTGAGATTTATATTTCTCAAGCCTTTTTAACACAATATCCATGGAATATAGGGCCAATAACATGTCACTTTTCAATGTATACTTCTCAATTCCAATCCTGGATACTTCATAGTCACAAGGTGTCATGTCATTACGCTCTTTCTCAACTCGAGGGATGACAAGATCCAAAAATTTGTTTCTATCTCCATCCACCATTATTCTCAAGAACACTTTAGGATTCTTGGGAATAACATCATTTGAAAGCTTGAAAAGGGAATCGAAGTTGATATTAATTACCTTTACAACTCTCTTTCTTTTCTTGACTTCACAATCAACCCAAGAAGGGGCCTTCTTCACCAATTCTGCATATAGAAGCTTGGAGTCTGAAGCAACATTCACATTGTTCTCGATATCATTAGATTCCACAAGGGTCATTTCCAAAAATTCAATCTCCAGAGAAATAAATTCAATATCAACCTCTTGAACCTCAGGGAGACCTTGAGAAACCTCTTCATGAAATAAAGGTTCAGAAGCATTTGGTATTTGGACCTCTTGCACTTGAGTAGACTCTTGTGCATGACATGACTAAGGAGTGTTTGTTATGAGCTTCCTTGAACTATCAACAATGTGAGTAGAGGAATATCTACTTGAAGTGGAAATCCCCGATACACATTCTCTTCCTTCACTAGAGCCAGGACCTTTGGATGTTTCTCCTTGTGACACCTTCTTTGGAGAAGTGGATTTGGGCAACCATTCTTTTCTAGCTTGATGTGTATGGGTAGATGGCACGGAGGTTGATTGAGAAGAGGATTTAGTTGACTGGAGACCCCCTCATGTTGGAAATTTATGTGAACCTGGGGTATGAACTTGGATTGATGGTAACTTTTCAAGTTCTCATTCATACCAGGCTATGCTCCTTTCAAGAATCGGTTGATTCTTGTTATCAAGAGAAAATTCATCTCTTTTGGTCCAATCAATTCAGGGAAATGGAGTAAAGGAAATGACATCATATGAGGGATCAATAACATCTTCACCATCATCCACTAATGAATCTAGAGGATTTATGATGTGGAAGGCCTTGATTTGAGCAAGGGTCAGGTGGGAAAACTCTCACCTTCTTACTTCGTGTTCATCTAAACAAGAAACCCAAAAGTCTTCCATGGTTGGATTGTGCTGATAATTTTCTCCAAGAATATTTTACATATATCGGTTGATGTTGAATTGGGATATCTTAACAAATGGATGTATGGTAATGAGATAAAATTCCTTCTCTCGTGAGTTGCGCACTGAAGAGATTTGGACATTGGAATTCCCTAATTTGGATTGGGAATTGGATGCCTGAATGGTGTTTGTTAGTTGAGAAGACAATGAACTTGAAAAATTTGTCACACAAGCTCCATTAATGCCCACCTATCATTTTCATACTTGGGAATATTCCATGGACTAGGTATACAAATCCACTCACGCGAATGTAGGAAAATGATGGGAGTTGAATGAACCATGTTCCCCACTAAGAAATGACAACCATGGCATCTTTGGAGAATATTTCTTCCGATTTATATTCAAGTTTCTAATCACGTGGAAGGTGAAAGCATCGTTAACTCTCCTGAAGTGATGAGAGCTATTCTTGAAACTCAACTACAGATAATGGTGAAAAACACTATTTGATGGACCCATGATGCCTTTCGTTTCTAGCCCGAAAATAGCTTCCTTTTGGCCATTGCATAAGTTAGGTATGATGTCATGTAGAAACACCAGTCATCTTCACTTCGATCAATTGTTTGTGAAGAGTATCATTGATGATGGTGGCCCAATCTACAAACTCTCTCTTGGAAAGGATGATGTAGATGAAATGGTACATCCATGGGTGGAAAATCTTGATAGAGGGTAGACTGAAGACTCGGCTCAGAAGAGTGATCATGTCACCGATTTCCTCCAAAAATTCAATGTGGTACAATTCCTTAGGAATCCAATCAACACGAGGCCTCTTGGTCACTAACCAATTGTTGTTGACCATCTTGCTCCACCTGAGGGGTTCTTCATCCCAAAAATCTTGTGCTAACTTTCGAGTGATGTCAACATTCTCATGGAAATCAGGGACACCAAGTAATTCTTCAATGTGATCTAGTGTGATCAAGAGGAAAGGTGAGGATTATATTTGAAAATTCCTCACCTTTTAGGATCGTAATGCTCGCGCAAGCAGTGATGACTAGCTCGGAGTAATTGCACCTTTGAAAAATGAAAAGCCACTGTTTGAGGCATACCACTATGATAAATCCTATCCGATAATATGATTTTCCATTCGGATTTCACCTGATCACAAAATTGTTACACGTTGACGTGGCCAAGATCAGTGTTGGTGATATTGTCGTATCTTGATTTAATGTAAGAGGGAGGAATGACCCCTTGGAAGTCATATTTTAGTACGGACTTGTTTGAACTCTCTAATGACTTCTTTGACTTTCCTACAGATTTGCTAGATTTTTCAGCCATTATAAATTTTACAGAAAAACAAAGTGGGCACACAAAACAGTGTAAATAGTGTCGGGTCTTAGTCTCTCGAATCATCGTAATGCAAGGAAAACATACATTTTTTAAAAATAATAATAAGTGGTTCCGGGTTACAAAATTTTCAAAACGGTAACACAAGAAAAATATCGAGACTAAGCTCAAATTACAAACTGGGTTAAAATAATTTAATTTTTTAAATATTGCTGATTATAATGGCTTCATGTAAGGTTGATTTGAATTATTTAATTCTCTACCTCTTCGTGTTTCCAATGGCTCGAGCTTGTGAATGCGTGACTTTTTCTGACTTGCACTAACAATGTGTGGCTCCTCTTCACTAACTATGAATGTGTTTTGGAAAGATATATCCTTTCTTTACTCTTAAAACCAACGTATGGCCTTCCCTTGGTGTGAATGTATTTTCATGCATTTGAAAAGTTCTTCTTTGATTGGTTTTATTTCTCTTGTGTGTGATATTTTTGAGTTGCTTTGGCTATGGCGTGGGTTTTATTCCTTCACCAGTGTGTTGTAATAGTTACTTTTAAAGGCGTGGCCTCCCTTGGACTTCCCTCTCCCCTCACACGTGGCCTGCCCAAAGAAATGTGTGGCCTCTTACTTTGGACTATTATCAACCTATTTTCCTTGTGTATGCATTGATTTTGGCATGGAAATTACTGCTTCTCTATGTCCGTATGGGTTATATTCCTTCTCCAAGCATGAGAGAGCTATCGTAGACTAATATGGGTATCCTTTGATCTTAAACTACCTGTGGGTGCATGGCAATGTGCTTGCTTTTTCTTGGGGTGGTTTATTTCTGCTACACGTGGACAACTCCTTTCTTTTTTGTTGTTTACTTTAACTAATGCATCCTCCTTTAACCTCTATCATCATATGGATATTCTTCTATTTTTTACAAATGCGTGGATTATTCTGCAACCATTTCAATCCTCCACATTTGCATATAAATCTTCTAGTGCACGCGTATGGCTATTTTGCCAAGGTAAAATGTGTGGAAAATGCTTCTTTCTTTGGCATGGGCAGTTTGCTTCCTGAGTTGTCTACTCTTTTGGGATGTGAATGAATGCGTGAATCCTTTGAAAAATTCTTTCTCGAAAATGTTTCTACACAAGTGGAAAAAGTAAGAAGTTGAAATAATAATAAGAATTTGGAAATAAAGAGCCCCAACTTCTTACTCATGACTTTTTCCACAGAGTTTCATGAAGGAGAGTAAGGAGGATCGAAGAAGTTTTCTCATAACTATTTATTTCTTTCCCTTGAATAAAAAATTTCCACATTCTTCAAGTAGTGGGTAATAATTTCTAAGGGGATGTGGAAAAATTTTAACCATTTTCTGTGACAATGGCAAAGTCGGCTGGTAATTCCCATCCAATTCCCCACATGGGAAAATGAGAGATATCTTGCCATTTTGACATCTAATTGGGTTGGCAATCAACAAGGAAATATCCAACAAGTGGGGAAAATGGAAATTTTTCCAAGAAAGGGAAAATTGGGTGCGGAAAGCCAACTTCGCATTCTCGGCAATTGGAAGCGGAATTTTAATTTCCCACAAAAATGGGGAAGCGAGAAAACTTCTTCCAAATTTGTCAATCAATTTTAATGAAGATTAAACTAATATTCATTTAATTAAAACCCCAAAATTCAATAAAATTAATTTTATTAAATAAAAGGGTAAGAAATTAATTAAATATTAATTAATTAATTTTAAACATGGTTTGTGACATGACGAGAGAAGTTATTACCCAAAATGGATGAAATGAAGGCCAAAATGATCTGGGAGAATAAAACAATTGCGACGAAGGTGATAAATCATGGGAAATGACACTTCATAATTTTTAAAAAAAATTACGCCATAACTCATGAAGTCAAAATTAGTTGATAACAATTCCTAAGTAAGAAAAGTACTAATTAACCCATGTCTTTTACCACCTTTCTTTTCTTTCTATTTCTAATTTCAGTCTTGTACCCTTACTTTCTTAGTCTCTGTTTTTATAATCCAGATTTTTTCATCTGGACACCAATGCCCATCATGACACCAACACCATGCACCCTCATCCCCTTTGGGCACCCCTAACCCCTTTGTAATTTACTCACACTTTTTGGGTATTTTCTATCCGTTTGAGCATCTTATCTTTTTGGTATTCGGCCTTTTCAGGGTTAGTTACAAAATTCAAGCAAGGGAATCATATAAATATTAAGTTATGTGATCATAATAAAGGACCAAGCACTAAGAATTAGCTATCACCACCTAAGTTTCATCCATCAAGGAATTTAATAGCTCCATTGCATCTATCTAGAACCATCACAAGGGACATAATTGTTGGTTCTTCTACATACACTTCATAGGAGGGAAGTTCATTCTATTACATTTATTTACATCTAGCTTATTTGCTCACTATCAAGTGTGACTCACACAAGAGCCACCTAGGTCATGATTCCACACACACACATAGAAATACATTGGGTCTGAGATCTAGTGTAGTGATCAGTGGTAATTTCACCATTGTGATAGATGAGGACAGTTCGACCCCTCATTTTGTATATTTCTTTTTTAGGATTTGATATCTATTTGAGGGTTTTGCAGGTTCATATTTCATTAAAGGTTTTTAGCAACATCAGAAATCTTCATGAGACCTCGGAATGAACAAAGGATAATAAAGGTGAACACCTTATGAAACCTCAAAGGATGTTTTTTGAGATTTTCCAAAGACCCGTGCACACAGAAACAAACCTAGGGTGCCCACAAGCACCCCTGTCCCTCTCTAGGCACCTAAATCCAACCTACCTCTCTAGATCTACATTTTTGGGGTCTTTGTATGACGCTTATGTTGTTCTATTCACCTAGTCATCACTTTGGTACAGTTTAGAATTAATTGTGAATTAACTAAGTACCTTTTTCTCCTCTTTGCAATTAGGGTTTCATAATTTATTTCTTAGTTTCTTGGGTGTATTTTTGTACTTAATTACATATTTATTCTCTGCTGCAATAGCATTACATTAGGCTAATAAATACACATTTAGCTTAATAATTTTGGTGAACCCAATCTTCATGCTCTTAGGATCCTCATACCTCCATTGTTCTTATCTTTCTAGGATCTCTTCATCATGAGTATCTCTATTAATGATTTCTTACTTATCAATCCTGAATTAAGAGATAGAATCAAAACTCTCTTTACTACCACTCACATTCTTGCTAATATGCATCCAGATTCAATATATCAAACATTTGTCAAGGCATTTTCTCAGCATATTGCTTTCCTTCCAATCCTCATGTTGATATTTCTATTTTGACAATGATCCACCCTTGCATATCATGATTCACATTTACAATATGGGTATCAAGCATACTTTAATCGATAATGGATCGAACTCAATCTATGTCCTATGTCATTCCTTGAAAAGATTGGTCTTTCTACTACTAATGTTAGTCCATAATTTTTTTCCCTTTAGGCATATAGTATTTCTATTCGTCCATGCATAGGTCACATTACTTTTCCTATCACTATAAGGACCAAATCCCTTAACTTAGTCTTCTTTGTCATTGATTTTTCAGTTTTGTACAACTGTTTACTCACTCGGCCATGACTTCATGCTATGCAAGAAGTTCCTTCTATAGTACATCACTGTGTCAAATTCATACATGAGGGTATCGAATATACAGTTCCTAGTGATCGTGACCCATTCAAATATTGTGACCATGATTCCAAAACTAAAATTCCTACTCCATGATCTACTAATACTAACGGACCACAACCCATGGATACTCTGGATCATTTACCACCACTTGAAGGTTCTATTATCATGCTAGATACGGTCTCATCACCACCACCTCCTCCTACTGCCATGCTCTTTGCTACAATTTTTACCTGGGCACATCCCTAAATCGGGTGTCATACCACCTTCAATACCCTCTCATGCATAATCAACATCTACTACTTTCACATGTACACTTTTCGTGAATGATTCTTATTGGGAGCACATTACAAATCCTACTTGTGATGTCACTATATGTTCACATGCTAGTTTGACTCGACTAGGCTTTCTTTTTGAGGATATTTTTCCTCCAACTCATGATCCTCATCTATATAATGGCTTCATCACTATCAATTCTTCTTATGGTCTTTGTGTCTTTTATATCAAAGTCCGCCTTGCATGCACTCCTCTCTCTTCTCCACTTACATTAGGGAAATCTTGGCTCAATTACATAGGGGGTACATTAGACCCTAATCATACTGATATATCATTTCCCACACCATTTGGTCATGTTTTCATTTGCAATGAATCATTCCTTGGATATTCACCTAATCTCACTCATTGGTATGCACATGGGTGTCCATTTCCTCATTTCACTGATTAGGAATATGTTATAGGAATTTATAATCTACACCTTAATGGCTCTTTGGCTGATCAAACTTTGATATTGTTGTTTATCGGTTTTTGATGCTTGCTCCATATGATTTTGACCATGACAATGATGATCTTCTAGATGATATTACCTAATCCTATACTACATCCTCACTTAGGGGGCATCATATTTATTCCCTCCCATCCTACTATCCTATCCCTCGGAATCTATCACTTCTATACATAACATGTGCTTTGATATGTAATTATCATTTCCCGATGACACACTCTTGTGCTTTTGTTCACACTTGACTATTGAGGGCATCCTATATGTACATGAACCTCACACACACAACACAAAACACATGATACACAACACTTCATCTCACACACCACACTACACATTACATGTCACACATTCATCTCACACACCACACTACACATTACATGTCACACATTCATCTACACATTACAGATCCGTACATCTTTGATATCTTCTTCTTACATCTATTATACATCTTACACTCTTTACGCTTTATACCCATTACAAATATTACGTGTATAAAACATCTCCTTCTTCCTACACATCATATATATTGTGCACTTTCTACATATTCTATTCATATCTTCTTCTATACATCATACACACTTTACATTCTCCACACTCACACAAGTATCTACATCTTACGTTTTGCATTATTATAGTCACAAAATCATGCACTTTAGATATTTATTTATCCCGGTCTCATACTACTATTTAGAATGTTCTTGAGTGAAGAAAGTAATAATTAACCCTACCTTTTGGCCATCTTATTTTACTTTTATTTCATCATTTCCACACATTTTTATCTACATGCCTAGTTTGTTTTGACACTTTCCCATCATTTTAGCCTCTTGGGGTTCCCAGTGGTACTATTATTAGGGTGCCCATGGGCGCCTGGTCCCCCCGGGGTGCCCCACCTTGTTCTAATTTCCTGCCACTTTTTGTGCTCTTTCTAGCCATTTTTAATCCTTATATTTTTCCTAGTCGGCCATGTTGGGGTTAATTACGAAATTAGATCAAGAGAACCCTATAAATATAAATTTATGATACCATGATTAGGGTCCTAGCATTATCTACTACTATCACTCATCTAAAGTTGCATCCATCTATTGCATTTGCATCCACATAGCTCCATCATCAAGGTACAAGCTAGGAAGTTTGCATCACACTTCATAGGGGGAGGATTCTATTCTATTCCATGCACACATTCTATTACATTTTCTACATTTAGTTATTGCTCCCTACTTCATAAAGAGTGACTGGGACATGAGCACATAGCACATAGGGACATGCACACACACTCACTAGAACTACATTTTGGTCTCGAAATGTAATACATTGCTTAATTTAGTAAGCCCGTTGTTGTGGCGGTTAAGGTCAGTCCAACCCATTCCTTCTTGTATTTTTAGGCAAGTCTCTACATCAACTCGATTATTGGTGACATAAAACGTAGGAAAAAGAACTTGATACGACACACAATGATGGTTTTGGACCACCTTGACCTGTGAAAATCGCTTGAGTGATTTTTCACATAACAAGGCACCCAGATTGCATACTAGAGTACCTGTGGGAGTCCCATTCTTATTCTAGGCACCCCACCACTCATATCCTCTATATCTAGTCTTTACGGGACCTCGGCAAAAATGATCCTACTTCTATTTTCTCCAGACATTTTATGACACTCTGTGACAAAAATCTATAACCAACTAGTTTATTTCATTACCCTTTCTTACACATTAGGGTTTTATTTCATTAGTTTAATCAATTATTAATTTTTATATTACTTTATCACATTTATTTACAATGTTTATGTCCTCCTAGATTAGATTAACTACCCCGCACATTAATCAAAATTTAGTTAATCATTTTGGTGAACCCAATCCTTCTTCATGGCACCTTCTAGGGCTTGCATTTATATTCTCGCCATCATGACTATATTTTCTTACCCCTTCGTGCTTCTTTTTATTCATACATCCTTTCTACTTGGTAGATCCTTCATTCATTTTTTTCTTATTCGTTCATTTTTCTTTCCTTAGTTATCTTAGAATTAATTCACCATGAACATATCTATTCACGATTATCTAAAAAATCATTTGGATTTCCTCAATAACCTTAAGAAGTACTTAGCTACCCATTATATTCCTCCCCATACATCACTTGAATATGTATATCATAAGTTCACTTTGGCTCTATCCCTTAATGAGGATCAAATCACTTTCACATCCAATGATCTACCACCACCAACATTTTTAGAACATGACCCTCCCTTGTATATCCAAGTTTGTATTAATAATGTAGGCGTCAAGCGTGCCTTAGTTGACAATGGATCTGGCCTTAACATCTGTAACATCACTTTTATTCAACATATAGGCATGTTAGAAGCATCTCTCGCCCCTTCGTCTATCTCTATTTGTGGTTTTGATAATATCCCCAAGCATGTTTTAGGCACTGTTCATTTACCCATCACTATCGGTCCATGTACAATTAATATCCCATGTCATTTCATGCCTAATGAACTTAACTAAAATATTCTCCTTGGAGACCTTGGATTCATGTTATGCATGCGGTCCCTTCTACACTACATGCATGACTTAAATTTTATTATCAAGGAATTGTTTACGATGTGCCCATTGACCCATCACCCTTTGAGTATTGTAACTCTGTTGAACACACTATTGATCTACATGTTCCTCGATATTAGTCTAGATATCTCTAGATATGGGTTATGGTATGAATATTTCTGCCATTTTTGTTTCTATGATCAACAAGAGCATAAAATCATGGAGCTTTGGGACCTCCCCACATGGAATCACAAGTTTGGGCTAGGGTACCAACCTCCTTCTACATCCCCTTTGGATACTTATACCACATGTCATGTTACGTCACTTCCCTTGTTACATCATAACTCATTAGTAATGACGCATCCATTTTTTGGGATAACCTCGATACTTTTACTATTGATAATGCATTACTTGATTATATGGGTGCTTATGATCATCTTCCCTCTTTCCACCATAAATGACATCACCCTTCCTTGCCCACTAATATGGTTTTCCTGGAGAGTATGATATCCTAACTAATCCTATTTATATTGAGGACCATTCTTCCCTTCTTAATGAAGAAACAATACAATACAACTTGGGCACGTTTGAAAATCCACGCATAGTCTTACTAGCCACCTCTCTTACCCCTGCTGAACAAAAGGATATCAAGAAATTCCTTCATGACTTCTTAGATATTTTTGCATGGGATTATAGTGATATATAGGTATTGACACATATGTCACAATGCATAACATTTTCCTTAACCCGGGTGCCAAACCCATCCAACAGAAAATTCATAAGATGCATCCTAAAGTAGCCCTCTTAGTCAAAGAAGAAATTAAAAAAATTAGATGTAGGTTTTATCCACGTGTTCATTGATTATCCTGAATGGGTGTCTAATATTTTCCCCATAATGAAACCAGATGGTTGTGTTCATTGTTGCACTAACTTTTGATTTAAATAAAGCTTTCCCTAAGGATAGTTTCCCTTTTCCACATATCGATGCTATTGTCAATTCTACCACTTGGATATGACATCCTTTCTTTTATGGATGGCTTTGCGGGTTATAATCAAATCAAGATCAATCTAGATGACAAAAAAACCTCCTTCACCATGCCATGGGGTACATTATATTATATGCCCTTTATCCTTAAAAATGTAGGGGCTACCTATCAACGCGTAATGACCCATATATTCCATGACTACATTCACAAGATCATCGAGGATTATGTAGATGACATTTTAGCAAAATCTAGGTAGCGTTCTTCCCACACAAAGGATCTACACATACTATTTGAACGATTATGCCAATATCATGTACGTTTAAATCCAAAAAAATGTGTTTTGGGGTGACAACAGACAAGCTCCTTGGATATATTATCTCCCAACATGGCATAAAGATTGACCCTAACAAAATTAAAGCCATTATCGAAATTCCTCCACCCAAAAACATCCACTAACTTCATTCCCTACGAGGTAAAATCCAATCTATTCGATGTTTTATTACACAAATTTTTGATAAGACACAACCATTCACACATGACTCATGAAGAAAGATACTAAGTTTGTTTGGGATGCGCAAATCAACAAACATTCGATCATATCAAAGCTTACTTGTTAAACCCACCTGTTCTAGTCCCTCTTATGTAGTTGATTGATATTTTTTGTTATATGTCTCTGGTATGTTTCATGCCTTAGGTGCGTTATTGACACAACATGATGATTCTCAATGTGAAAGATCCATATATTATATCAGTTGTACTCTCCTCTCTTATGAATGTAACTATAGCTACATTGAAAAATTATGCCTCGGACTTGTATTTGTTGTGGAAAATTAACACCATTATATCCTTAATAATGAGGTCCATATTATCACCAAATTTGATCCCCTATATTATCTCTTATCCCATGCACACACCTCTCAGGATGTTTGGCACATTGGGTCATGCTCCTCACCGAATTTTATTTTAAGTTTATCCCACAAAAATTAATCAAGGGATAGGTCATGTTGATTAATTAGCCACCGCACCCCTCTCGGATACATCACCTATTTTTGATTCCTTTCGTGATGATTTCACTACCTATACCATTGAGTCCCATATATGGAACATGTACTTTGATGGTCTCATTGTCGATCTGGTGTTAGAGCTGGGATTGTCTTTATTACCCCACATGGTGATCCACTCCCCTTCACATATCAATTAGGTTTTCTTGCAAAAATAATATTGTTGAATATGAGGCTCTCATTTTAGGCTTGCTTACTGCTCAAAAGCTTCTCATTCACAACTTGTGCATCCATGGTGACTCTCAATTAGTCATCAATCAAGTTAATGATACATATAATACAAAGGAGGAACATCTTATTCCATACAATACCCTCGTAAAGGACATTTTAGCTACCTTTGAGTCTATTCCATTAGTATTGTTATTCCTCAAAGATAATGCCATGCAGATGTTATGGAAAGTGCCACATCACTTATCCACAAGACATCATCGATGAATAAGCCACTTTCATCATTATGCACTTACATCATCCCTCTATCTCTACATTACCTATTGCAGCTTGTGCCATCATGCATAGTCAAGACACCACTAAGTGGTTCATGCCTATTTATAATTATTATATAAGAAAACTATCCCCGATACTCTACAACCTCACGAAGCTCACCGGTTACATTGTGAGGCTACTCGTTATGTTATCATTGGGACTGAATTATTCAAATGTGTTGTCGATGGTCATCTTCTCTATTATCTTTTACTCACAAATATTCCCACTTTGCATCTCACAAATCCATGATAACATATGTGGTGGTAATTTCTTAGGTAAATCTATGTCACAAAAACTCTTACGTCAAGGGTATTATTGGCCAACAATGGAACAATATTGTCTTGACTATGCTACTCATTGTGAAAAATGCCAAAAACATGGCAATATCCATCATGCACCTACCTATGATCTTCAACCCATTGCGCTAACCTGGCCCTTCTCCCTTTGGGGGCTGGATTTAATTGGTATGATCAATCTTGAATCATCTAATGGACATAAATTCATCATTATGGCTACTAAATACTTTACCAAGTGGGTTGAAGCAACTCCCCTACGGATGACCACTGGTATAGACATTTGTAACTTTCTTACCACACATATTATCACATGTTTTGGTGTACCTTCTGCTATCATCGTTGATAATGGAACTTCATTCAAAAATAAAGATGTTAAGAAATTTTGTGCTAAGTTCAAAATAAAACAATCCTTCTCTACACCTTATTATCCATAGGAAATGGCCAAGATGAGGCCACCAAAACTATTATTAAAATCTTATGCAAGAACATTGACTCTAGTGGTACCGATTGGCATAATCAACTCTTCTACGCACTATGGGATTATCACACTAGTATTCGTACACCTACTAATGCTACCCCTTTTTCATTAGTTTATGGTGCCAAGGTTATTATCCCACTTGAACTTGAGATACCATCCTTGTGAATCTCTCTCAAAGGAATCCTTAAAGATAATGAATATCATGAAAACTGATTACATGAACTAGAAATGTTGGACTCACATTGTTCCAAGCACTCAAACATCTCCACACATATCAATCTCACATTTCTCATGCCTATAATCAAAATAATCACTCTTGAGAATTCAATATCGGTGACCTCGTCTTGAAAGAAAACCAAAAAAATACAAATGTTGAGGCACCTCTTAAAGGAAAATTTAAGCCCAATTGGCTTGGTCCCTACATTGTCACAAATAAACTTGGTGGTGGCATATATCGCCTCGCCACTCTTTTAGGGAAACCGCTCAAAAATCCACTAAACGTAATGCATCTTAAGAAATACTACACTTAGATTATCACAATACGCTCATTACTGATGACGCACTCTTGTGCTTTGGTTCACACTTGATTGTTGAGGGATTACTATTACATTGAACCCCACATAATGCACTATAGGAATTATACATTACATTTCTTCACACATCGTGCATATACACCAATACATACTACACTTAGTCTACATTATACTATTATTCTACATGCATTTTGCATCATACCTAAGTCATTATATGTATCATATGCCCTAGTCATTCTACACATTACATATACGTTATTAGGCTATCTATATACATAGTCCAATCATACATTGTGCATACATACTACACTACTTCATACACATTATATATAATAGGCTATTTTATATCACATATGAGTCTAGGTTTACATTTCATCCTACATACTACACTACCCATTTACTTACACAAGTCACATGGTGCATTATACACACTTCACGTTTTTACATATTCTATTCACCACATGGTCGTTTCATCATTACACCTACTACATTGTTTCTACATGCATTGCACTCACCACCCTATGATGCACTTTAGTTCCTCGGTCCATACTCGATTGCCGAGGGTTTACAAATCAAATGGACCTTACATTCATAATGTGACATTTCATCCTACGATATCCCTAGGCTAGTGACATACGATTTAGGCTAAATCTCACTCACTCTTTTTCTATCTTGTAGTGGTATACACCTTAGGTTACATCACCACTCTTTACCATTCATCATATAGTGATATACGCTTAGTGCTAAATCATCACTCATCCTCTCATCTTATAGTGATATACGCTTAGGGCTAAATCATCACTTGTCCATCCATCATATAGTAATATATGCTTAGGGATAAATCATCACTCATCCATTCATCTAAACTTGATATACGCTTTGGCTATAGGGTTCACACACATCCATTTCTATATGTCACACTTCATCACCACTACATACACACTCATCACAACGCACTAGACACAAAAACACTACTCGACCATTTCCGATGACACACTCTCATTTATGGTTCATTCTTGAATATTAGGGGAAAAAAAATGAACCTCATTGCATAAAATTCCATCCACTCGGGGGCACATGGCTCCTATCATTCCATCTTGCATTCCATTCCATCCATCCACTACATATTGCATTGTCTTGGGGGCATTTATTCTTGCTTGCTAGTGTTTTACATGCTCACTTTATTACACATGTTAGATTGATTTCTTATATGTCATTATCTATACCATCCACACATGTGTGTTCACGCCTTTGTTTAGTGTGATTGTAGATACAAGACTCCTACACATGGCATGGATGTTCACCTTCTACCCTCTTATATATTGGTCATTGGGGGCATCCACATTCGTCTCATCCAGGTGCTATTGTTTCATTTTGTACTTAGCATCTTACATTACTTGATCATACATGATTTTGACATATTGGTTATTTCTCTAAATATGCTAATGGTTGTTCCATGTGTAGCACTTGTTTTGTAGGATTATATGTTTCCATGACTCCTTGTTTTTTTGTCCGTATTTTGTCTGCTATTATTTGTTATTTATTTAAAGGATTTTCTCTATGATTTGTGTGCACACTTACTTGTTGTTTTGCAGCCATGATTTCCTTTGTGTCTTAAGACATTGTGAGTGATGTCCCATGTTTGCAACTCGCTTTATGCATCTTACTTTTCTTCTTGCGTGTTTACATTTATTGTGTTTATCGTGTATATTACACATGTTTTCTCTATGCATACATTGTTTTCTTTACACTTGTCTTTGGCTAACCTTCTTATTTGTTTGTGCCTTGGTTTCTACCAAGCACCTCCCCTTTCCCCCATAGGGAAGAGTTACAGTACATACATTGGTCCTCTTTTTGGGCCACATTCTCCTATCCATGACGTTGCATGCACCTCCAAAGAGGGAAATCATTAATTAGGGTTTGCATAATAACAAAACGCAGTTACGCCGGTTTAGTACAATGTAATTTATGCCCTTGGAATTGTGGGTTTACATACAACGAGTGGGTTCATACCAGTCTACAAACCCCATATATAGTGGATTTTATAGGACATGGTGTCCTTAGCATTTATGGGAAGTAGTTACAGGCTTAGGGGTTACAATGGGTGTGCCTCTCTACACTACTTCGGCTAGTGGTGTCGGATCTCCCAAAAATCTAGGACGCTATAGAGATATCTTCACACACATTTTCAGCAGAAGTGGTTAGAGCTTGGAGGACAGAGAATTTCCTCCCTACACTTCTTCAGCTAGGGTGGCATGAGATTTCCCAAAAAACTCATAGTACAAGATATCCCTACACACTCTTTCTCTCGACATGGATCAGGTGCACATGTTTCATTTACAAATTTTCATTTCACATATTTTACATTTACGTACTTTACATATACATGCTTATTTCACATAGCATATTTACATACATACATATTTAAATACTTGATCATTTTATCCTTGCAGTCGACCACCATATGAGAAACAAGCAATCAAATTGGGGGTAACAAAAAAAATAACAACATTTTGTAATAGTAAATAGTTTACTAACCATGTAGGTAGACTACACACTATAACAAATACACACTTGTTCCTCCTAGGTTCACTCTCATCAAATTTTTATTTGTGCATTTTTCATCTTTAGCTTCCATGCTCCTCCATCTTATTTTTGTCATTCCACACTTTTTTCTAGTCCTTGGCATGTTTTTACTACACTCTTCATGGATATCATTAGGTACATTTTCTATCTACTTTATGTTACCAAGATTTCATCTCACCAACATAAAGTGGGGGAAAATGTAGTCAAAAAATCATGCACTTTAGAAATTTATTTATCCCAGTCTCATACTACTATTTATAAGGTTCTTGAGTGAAGAAAGTACTAATTAACCCACCTTTTTGCCATCTTATTTTACTTTTATTTCATCATTTATGTACATTTTTATCTACATGGCTAGTCTGTTCGGCACTCCCATCATTTTATCATTAGTTGGGGTGCCCAAGGTAGTGTTGGGGTGCCCATGGGTGCCCCAGTCCCATCTGGTGCATCCCAATCCTTGTTCTACTTTCCCACCACTTTTTGGGCTCAAACTAGCTGGATTTCATCCTTATCTTTTTCCTAGTCATCCATATTGGGGTTAATTATGAAATTAGATCAAGATAACCCTATAAATATAAAGTTATGAGACCATAATGAGGGTCTTAACATCATCTACTACTATCACTCATCTATAGTTGCATCCATCTATTGCATTTTCATCCACATAGCTCCATCATCAAGGCATAAGCTAAGAAGTCTGCATCACACTTCATAGGGGAGGATTCTATTGTATTCCATGAAAACATTCTATTACATTTTCTACATTTAGTTATTGCTTGCTATTTCACAAAGTGTGAGTGGCACAAGAGCACTTAGGGAATGACATGCACACACTCACTAGAACTACATTTGGGTCCGAAATGTAGTGTAATGCTCAGTTTAGTAAGCCCACTATTGTGGCAGCTGAGGTCAGTCTAACCCATTCATTTTGCATCTTTATTTTTTAGGGTTTTGATACTTCCTTCTTGTCTTCTTGTAGGTCTCTACATCATCTCTAATTATTGGCACCATACAACGTAGGACAACAAACTTGATTCAAAACACAATGAGGGTTTTGGACCACCTTCCAACCATGTGAGAATCAAATCTGGAGCTTTTTCATAGGCCAGGGTGCCTAGATTGAATACCAAGTCACCCGTGGGTGCCCTAGTCCTATTCTAGGTGCCCTAGTCCACTAAGATCATCTAGATCTAGTCTTTATGGGGACCTCAGCACATTCACTCCTACTTTAGTTTTCTTCATACATCTCAAAGAAAAACATCTATAACCAATCGAGTACTTTCCTTACACCCTCCTTGCACATTAGGGTTTTATTTCATTAGTTTAATCATTTAGTAATTTCTATATTACTTTATCACATTTATTTATAACGTTTATGTCCTCCTAGATTAGATTAACTACGCCACGTATTAATCAAATTTTAGTTAATCAATTATACATCATCACACTCGCACATTCAACACATATATTTCTAGCATCACAATTTCAAACCAAATTCTACAATTTACATCATTCTAACACATCCTCCTAGTACATCATATTATTCTCTTCTACATTCTACACATTCTATATCCAACTTATACAACACACACTACCCGATGACGCACTCTAGTCCCATGGTTCATACTCGATTGTTAAGGATTTTATTTTGAATTAAACCTCACGTCCTCATAATGTTTTCCTCATTTTATATGCTTGATATTCACAAAATCAATAAATCAATCCTTCTATCACCTCATGCAACACAATTTATCCATGCTAGCATCTTATCCATATATGTTGTGATATATGTCTTATGCTAAATCATCATGCTTTGCTAACCTCTTCTTCAAGATTTTGTGATATACGCTTTGTGTTAAATCATCACTCCCTTTTTGAGTCCTAATTCTCTCATTCTATGCTATATGCTTTATGCTAAATCATCACATTTTCTAGTATCCTTTTCACATGTTTCATGATATATGCTTTTCGTAAACACCTAAAATCTTACACAATTTTAATATAAAAATTGCACTAATTATCCTTTTTCCAGTCATTTCGTAATAATTAGTGATTTTTGCTATATAACCACCCCTTTCCTTCTATTCTCATTAATTAATTACATGATGCTAATTAATCATCCTTCATATCACTCAGGATGTCGATTAACGACCTTTTGTTAATTAGTGTTCGCTTCTACTTGGGATTATTAATTATTATTAATTAATTATGCCCACTCCTCTAAATCAATAAATTACCCTTTATTGGATCAAATTCCTATCTTACATCCCCCAAATCATACTAAATTTCCTCTAATTAGCTTCTATAAGCTTACATCTATCTATTAATTAATCACACTTGATTAATTAAAACATCCCCTCAACTCCCATGAGTTACTAATGACAAATTAAACTCTTCTAAATCAAACTTACCTTTCCAAAACATGCTTATCCATTTATTATCTTGATTTAACCTTATCTCACGTGCACCAAGTTATAAATATATCTCAAACATGCAACCTATATAAAGGATCAAACTCCTTCCTCTAAAACACACACCTTGTTTTCCTTAGAGTAAAATATATGCATTTTACTTTGAGAATTCTCCATTGTTGGAAATAAATTCTCCATCTTTCATCCATTCACTCAAATTTGAGTAGTATGGGAAGATCCAAAAATGGCCTTGTATCCATTTCTTGGTGAGATTCCATCCTCAATTCTTGAGGTCACCAACATCCCATTTGATTGCTTATGATATTCATAGGTTCATAGTTTAAGTTAACAATATTAGAGAGTAGGAAATGGATTAGTATGTAGTTTGATTTATTTATGCATTGAATAAGTTATTTCCCATAAGATCTTATCTTGATGGTTTTTTTATATTATCATTTCTTTGAATCTATTAGATGTTAGTTTCAATTCATATTAGCTTAGTTAGTTTTACATGAACACATTTGGAACACCCGGTGGGATGAATCCTTAGTCCCTTGCATTTGATTTCAATTTTTGTTGTTTTTCTCAATTTGGATAACTCTTATTATTTAGATGTTAAATAATTTGAGTCCTTGATGTATTTTCTTAACTTTGCATGTGTTGAGTCTCTTTTACGGGTTTAAAACTGATGGGTTGTTTCCAATTTTGGGTTAGAATGCAAAAATTTTGGCCTTTTTTGAGTTTTGCTATGTCACATTCCATGTTCACGATGTCACATAGGAAAATTATGCCAGCACACCTGCGTATGTGTCATTAGGGGCACATATATGTCATTATGTGTCAAGGGCACGTATATGTCATTAAGGGCACATATAATGTCATTAGGGGTGCATATATGTCACTAGGGGTGTGCATGTGTCAATCGAGTGTGTAGGTGTTGCCTTTGTTTGATTTTTTTCTCGAGCTATGTATGTGTCAATATAGGCATGTATATATCATTAGGGGCACGTACATGTCATTAGGGGCATGCATATGTCATATTGGGCATGCTAATGTTAGTCGTGTGCATAACCTATCTATCGGAGGCCATAAATTTTGTTTCCGAACTTGAAGCGACTCCATTTTTTTACGTTGGAAAGGTATTGAAGTGAACTATGCAAAAAAAACATAAGATTATGATTCTGACATATAGAAAATTCATGGTTTCCTTTATTATAAAACTAGGCATTTTCTAACATGTCTAAATGCTTTGTAAACTTTGGTCTTTGATATTTCTAACATCTTTTGTAGGTTTTTAGTGTTAACTTCTATTTGCAGGGTGTTTTGAATTATTTATTTACTAACTTGTTTGATGATATTTAATGAATGTCATGATTTCAATATCTTGGGATAGAAGTTATGTATGCTCTTTCCTCCCACCTCTTAGGTGATCTTGGAAATCAGAAACAACTCTAAAGCTCCTTGCATTTAAAAACACTTAATTAAAATTATTGGTTTAGGGAATTGTTATCCAAAATGTGCCCCTGCTCATTTTTGTGGCTAACTCCTTGTGTTCTTACCTCTCTTGTGCCTCAGTCTCCATTTTTGATTTTTAGGCACTCAAATCTTTCTAAAAATGGCACCATTGGATAGAGCTCTCTCTCAGCTTTCCAGAAAGGTAAAGTTTTCCTCCTAACTCCTCATATTTTTCAAGTTATGGCTCAGTGGATTTTTTGTGGGAAATTTTCCCCTAGAAGGCCCGCAACCAATCAGAACTCGCCACGTGTCCAGGCCAAAAATATCAAAGTGACCCGATTTGGCCCTATTTTGCCCTAAAACTTCAAATCACCATATCTTTCAATCCAGAGCTCAGATTTTCACGTTCTTTATATCAATGGAAATCTGGTGAAATTATCTACATGATTCTGAGGTCAATTTTGCATTTTAGTTGATTTTAGAGAGATAAAATCAAGAAATTCCTCTGGCACGTGGTAATGGCCAGAAATGACATTTCAACAACCAGTTTTAATGCAAAATGGGTCGCATTCTTCTTCAAAGATGGCCAAAAATTTCGGGGCATGGGTCATGTAAGGACACCCATGTTGTTTTAATGCATCTTCATTCAATGGGAATGGCTTCCATGTTTTTTTTACACATTTTCTCTCTCTGGACTCGACCCATGCATTGTAAAAGCCAAATTTGGCTCATTTTTGAGGTTGAACATTTTTTTGGATAGCAAGCTTCTTCTTTCACCCTCAACAAGTGATTTTTGCAAGTATCGACCTTCTTCATGATTGTAACATGTTTCTACCTCTTTGATGTTGCAAATGCAAGGATTTTGTGATGAAAAATGACAAGTGCGAGACTCGTGATCAATTTTTAGTCCTTTGTTTGTATTGTATTGCTTCATTTCATACCTCTAGTTGCATCTTATCAACCTGTGTATGATGTTTCATGTTGCATTTATGAAATTGTGTCAATTTGCATGAACAAGAAGTGTTCACCACTCCTTTGGTGTATCACCTATTAGTTTAGTTTCAATTTTTGCACTTTCTATCTCTGTCTCCTTGGAATTTAGAGTAGGATTAGGATTCAAACCTCTACAATTGTGTAAATAACATATCTGATCAGAGGAGTTTGAGGAACCAGCCTCTAATCTGGAGATTCCTCTCTCATTTTACAAGTCCCACACTTAGAGAGAGGTTTCAATGTTGTGCAATCACACTGGATGCGAAACATCAACTTAGAAACCTGATTTGCATCCAGGGGTGCTGCTGATTTGCAACAATAGTTTTGGCACGCCCGGTGGGACCTTAGAGGTCTCATTTTCATTATAGCAAAGTTGATGTGCATCTGCTGCAATTTTCTTGCTTAAAAGAGCTATAAATTACACATCTGGCAACTCCAAGGGGAAGAATCAGCTGGTTTTGGCAGTGCAGACCTGAAAACTCATGAGAAGAATCAACACAAGGTCAAGAGCTGGAGAGGAAGAGGTGTTGTTTGAATATCTACAATTATCTCCAAGAATAAGGCAAAGTGGGAGGAGAATCCAAAGGTCTCCATCTCCACCAAACAGAACTCTCTCAACTCCTCCACCTGGTAGGCCTTTCATTCAGTCAACAAGGGTTCTAAGACCAATTAGAATGGCACAAAACAACCCCTATGTCAATTTCACTGGCAGCAGCCCACTTGCTCTCAATGCATAAAATCTAATCCCAGTTGTAGCATTGAAGAACATTCCATACTTCACTGGAGAAAATCAGACCTCACCTGGTGATCATGTTAAGGATATTGCTAACATTTTTGTAATCCATGAGATCAATGAGATGCAAGTTGTTGTCAAACTGCTGGCATCTTCATTCAAAGGGAAAGCTTTGCAATGGTTCAGGAGTCTTGCCTCAGGTTCTATTCAAAATTGGAATCAGCTATGTATAGCCCTCCATGAGCAGTTTGGGGAAAAGGGAGACAACTTGTCCCTTTTGGAGCAGCTGACAACTATCAAAAGAGCTCCCAATGAGCAGCTGACTGATTTTAATTTCAGATTTCAAAGGACTTGGGAGAGAATTCCAGTGGCAGTCAGGCCAATAGTAGAAGGTGCTTTTCTTTACTATCTCAAAGCTCTAAATTCTGATATTTCTATGTTGATTCAGTCCATGGGAGGCATAACTATCCCTATGGCTTATAACATTGCCATTAGGGCTGAAAATTGTTTGATCCAAGCTGGCAAACTAGCCCCTAGACCTCCCATGCCATTGTTTCCAAGTTTAGAGAGCCCAAACACTAATCAAGCACCTAATTTGGCTCCTTCTCCCATTCCTAGAAATTAGAGTTCAAATGAAGCTTCTACTTCATCTCCAAGTGCCCCAAATGAGCTTCAAGAAGTCATGAAGCAATTGCAAAATTTAGGTAATGAGCTGGTTACTCTCAAGAGGCAACAAGCCCAAAGTTTTAGACCTTCCTTCCAGCCTCAAGCTCAGCCTAACAGGCAGCCATATCAACCTCATAGACCACCCAATCCAGCTGCAAATCTAAATCAAGCAAGGCCTCCTGCCAATAGACCATTTCAACCCTATAATCCAAATGCTATATCTGCCTCTAAGGCATTGGTGCCAACACAAAACAACATTTCTCAGGAGTATGATTGGTGTTTTCCATGCAATGAACCTCACAACCAATCTATGTGCTTCAACGGTGCCTTGAATCAAGCATTAATGGTGACAACTACTGGTGTGGAGGGTGAGGGAAGTCAAGGAAACAACCAACAACAAGAAACATTCCAGCAGCAATCAGCTCCAAATGACACCACACTTGTGAACTGGCAGGCAGAGGATTTTTGTGGCATAAATCAAATAGTCTCTCAAGGTGTTGCAGCCAACACAAGGTCAAAAAGAAGGAATTTGGGTGAAGAATAGCCATTAGCTCCAACCAATCCATAACCTTTTATGGCTCCACAAATGGTTGGCAAACAAAATCCAATTGTAAATGCATAAGGGCAGCCAAGAACAGCTCCTAGACCAACTCAAATACCAATTGTTGCTGCCCACATGCAAGGGATGAATATGCAAACCAAGGGATAGCAAAGAGATCCTTCATCACCATTTAGTATCATTGATTAGATGAAGAAGACAAATGTAAATATATCAATGTGGGAATCCCTATCTATCCCAGGCCAGAGAGATTTGCTACAAGCTGCCATGAAGGACTGGCCAACTTCGAATCAAGCAAGTCCAAATGCAAGAGAAGGTGCTCACAAATGCTGCCTAGCTTGAAGGGAATCATGGAGGACAGCAAGGTAAAATGTTGAAGCCCCCTCCTTTTTATGTCTCATTAATCATTGGAAACCAATTGGTGCACAATTGCATGATTGATTCCGGGCAAGTAGCTCAGTGATGCCCAAGCAAATAGCTGATTAGCTAGGACTTCAATATGAAACCATATCCAAAGGGGTAGTGCAGTTGGATGGGACAGCAGTAACAACAGTTGGGGTGATTAGAAACTTGAGTCTTACCTTGCATGCATGTCCAAATGTTGTTGTTTTACAAGATGTATCAGTTATAGACCTTCCACCACTCTTTGCCCTATGTTTGTCAAGATATTTCACAGCCAAGATTGGAGGATATTTTTCTGCTGATTGGTCACACATGCTATTCAGAATGAGGTATGGAACCAAAGCTACAATCAGGTCTGAACCTATTACAAACTTCCACATTGAGCCCTACACTCCAAGTCAGATCAATGCCAACTATTCGGCATTTGATCAAGAAGATCACCCAAGCACTGATGAAGCTGACACCAAGGTTGGAAGCATCCCGGATCTAACTCTTGATGAATGGGAAAACAAGGTGCATGCTTTTGATCCTTATCAAGAAGTAGAAGAATCTGAGCTAGGGGTCTATTGCATACATCAAGAAGATCAGCCCATTCCTAGCATCACCAAGCCAAACCACAAGGATGACAATGAGGTATGGCAGCTGTTTTTTGATGGATCAAGGAGTAGACAAGGTGCGGGAGGTGGAGCTATGCTTATTTCACCTCAAGGAGTAAAGTACTATTCAGCTTTTAGATTTCAGTTTGCATGCTCCAATAACACTGCTGAATATGAAGCCTTGGTGCAAGGGATGCATTGGGCAATAAAGAGAGGAATAAAGAACTTGCAAGTCTTTGGTGACAATGAATTGATTGTAAACCAAGTTAAGGGCAGCATGCTGTCAAGAATAATCTGCTCAAGTGCTACAAGAACAGGGTGTGGGACCTCATTGAATATTTTGAGGGCTTTAGCATAAAATCCATTCCTAGAAAAGAAAACCAAGCTGCTGACAGGCTTGCAGCAGTTGGGGCAGCCTTTGATATTGTGGAAAGCATTCAAAAGGACAAGGTACAACCAAACATCCATGTGATTGTGAGGCCTTCAGTGCCGGATAACAATGTAAGTTGGCAAGTGTTTGAGAATGACCAGTAAATCATCCATTTCTTACAAGAAGAAGCTGAGTTCTCAGCTAAAAATTAGGAAAAATTGGAACAACAGTATGGTGACCAAGTGGTACAACTGAGAACTAACAAGCTGCCCAAGGGACTTATCACTTTGGAGTCCATTTTCAATCCCAATGATCAGTTTAGGAAAGAGAAAGCAAACATTCAGGTCAAGAGAGAAGATTCAGTATCCATCTTGGTGGAAGAGAACAAACCATTGCAAATTGGAAAGATGACAACTGAACAAGAAAGGTATGAGTTCATACAGCTATGTCAAGAGTTCCCTGATGTGTTTTCTTGGAGCTACGAAGATTTGAAAGGTTTCAATCCCAAGTTAGCTCAGCACACCATTGAGTTGGATCCAAATACTAAGCTCATCAGGCAGAAACAAAGGCCAGTCAATCCACACATGGAACCTCTCATGAGGAAGGAATTGAACAAGTTGATTGAGTCAAGAATCATATTCCCAATCAAGCATTCTAGTTGGGTTGCCAACTTAGTTCCAGTCAGAAAGAAGAGTGGAGAGATCAGATTGTGCGTTGATTTCAGAGATTTGAATAGAGCATCTCTCAAGGACCATTACCCACTTCCTTCTATGGAGCAGATTTTACAAGTTGTTGCTGGCTCCGAAAGGTTTTCATTGCTTGATGGCTACTCAGGGTACAATCAGATTATGGTGAAGGAAGAAGATCAGTTCAAGATAGCCTTCACAACCAAATGGGGAACTTATGCATACAGGAAAATGCCATTTGGGCTGTCCAACACTGGAGCTACCTTCCAAAGAGCAATGGACATGGCGTTCAAAGGTTTGATTAACAACATGGTGCTGATATATCTTGATGATATCACTGTTTTTTCAAAGAATGCAGCAGACCACCTCTCTCATTTGAGACAAGTCTTCCAAAGGTGCAGGAGATTTGGAGTGTCTTTGAATCCTAAGAAGTGTATCTTCCTAGCACATGAAGGAAAGCTCCTTGGCCATATTGTCTCCAAAGAAGGATTAACAATTGATCCAGAGAGAGTTGAAGCCATAAGAGCACTACCATTTCCAAGCCACAAGAAGGCACTTCAGAGTTTCTTGGGGAGAATAAATTTTGTTCGGAGGTTTGTCCTGATTTTGCAGCCCTTGTCAAACCTATCACCAAGATGTTGAAGAAAAGCATGGCTTTCAAATGGACAAGAAGGCAAGGAGAGTTTTGAAGCAATCAAAGAAGCCATCTCTCAAGCACCAACTCTCATCAACCCGGACTTCTCCAAGGATTTCATCCTCTATGCATTTGGGGGTAATGATACCATTTCTGCCATTTTGGTACAGCAGAACAAGGACAATGATGAGCAGCCAATTGCTTTCTTCAACCAAAGCCTAGATGACTATGAGGTGAGATATTCTTTTATTGATAAGCATGTACTTGCGAATCGAAGCTTGAAGAAATTCAAGCATCTAGTCTCAAACAACAAGGTTCAGTTGTTGGTCTCTCATGCGGGAGTAAAGGACTTCCTCCTCAACAAGGATTTGAATGAGAAAAGGGCAGGTTGGATCACTCGTGTCATGGAGTATGACATTGAGATCAAGGTCACCAAGTTGGTAAGAGGAAAAGGATTGTGTGAGCAGCTGATTCTAGGCAAGAAAAAAGGAGTATGTAATAAAGAAGAGGTTGTTTTGACAGTTCAAGACAGCCATGTGCAAGGTAGCACTCAAGAAGAGGATAATGTTGTCCCCACTCCTTACTGGACCCAAGGTATAATGCACTTCCTAAGCATAGGCCTATGCCCTCAGAGATGAACAAAACCCAAAGAAGACACTTCAGATTGTAGGTTGTCCCATATGCCATAGTAGACGGTGTTTTGTTCAAGAAAGATGTGAATGGAGTGCTGCTGAGATGCATTAGCACAAATCAGATTCATAGGGTGTTGGAAGAGTTCCATGGTGGACCAACTGGTGGTCATTTTGCACCAAGAGTGACAGCTCTAAAAATCATGAAGGCTGGTTATTATTGGCCCAAGATTTTCAGTGATTGCTTTGTGTGGATCAAAAGGTGCAAGAATTGTGCATTCTTCACAGGTAAAGAGAGGCTTGCTGCCCTTCCATTGCATCCAATTTCAGTTGACCAGCCATTCATGCAATGGGGTTTAGACTTCATTGGAGTCATTAATCCCAATTCAAGCCAAGGGCATAAGTGGATTTTGATGACCACAGACTACTTCACCAAGTGGGTCAAGAAAGTAGCACTCAAGGAAGCAAATGAGTCTAGCATCTTAGACTTCTATGAGGGGATAGTAACCAGATTTGGCATACCTGCTATAATAATCTCGAGATAATGCATTAGCATTCATTGGATCCAAGGTGTCTGCGAGTGGTGCAGCAAGAAGCAGGATCTACCTAAGTACTTCATCAAACTACTACCCTCAGGGTAATGGCAGTGCCGAATCTACAAACAAAAACTTGTTGAGGATCATTAGGAGGAATCTTGATGAGAATTAGAGGTCTTGGCATACCAAACTGAAATCAGCCTTATGGGCTGATAGGATAACTCCCAAGAGATCCACAGGTAACTCTCCATTTAGGCTTGTTTATGGAAGAGAGGCAATCTTGCCCATGTCACTTGAGTTACCAACATTGGAACTCATGAAGCAGTTAGAGTTGCTAGAGTTTGGGCCCATGGAGGTGAGATATGCAGAGTTGATGGAGCTCAAGAGATCAAAGATCAGGCATCCCAAGCAATGGAGAAGGATCAAGCCTTGATCAAGAAGACCTTTGATAGGAAGGCCAAGAGTAGATCTTTCCAAGTTGGAGATCTAGTGTTAAAATGGGATGCAGATAGAGCAAAATCGGGAAGGCATTCAAAATTTGATGCCATTTGGAGTGGCCCATACATGGTCACAAAGTGTAAGGATAGCAATGCATTCGATTGTCTTCATTGGATGGTGAAGAACTGCAGATTCAGATCAATGGAATCTATCTAAAGCATTCTACTAAAGGGAAATTCTCCACCTTGTAAATATTATCTTAGGTTTTCATTCCTCCAAATGCTTGTGCACATTGTTTTGCTGTAGGTTGTTTTGCTTTCCCTAAGTGCTTTGGCACAGGCTTGCTGTCCCTGGAGATGTTTTGTAGTCCTTGCTTCCATCAGGTGATATTCCATCTTCCTCCTTGCAACATTCTAAGTCAGTTGGGGTTCCGAACAGAAAATTTTATGACTCCATGCCCAATGGAACAATTTGCTTCAGAACAACCTGGTATCTTCATCTAATGAGCGAGATGACCCTACGAGTCACCAAAATTGTTATCCAAAATGTGCCCCTACTCATTTTTGTGGCTAACTCCTTGTGTTCTTACCTCTCTTGTGCCTCAGTCTCCATTTTTGATTTTTAGGCACTCAAATCTTTCTAAAAATGGCACCATTGGATAGAGCTCTCTCTCATCTTTCCAGAAAGGTAAAGTTTTCCTCCTAACTCCTCATATTTTTCAAGTTATGGCTCGGTGGAGTTTTTGTGGGAAATTTTCCCCTAGAAGGCCCGCAGCCAATCAGAACTTGCCACGTGTCCAGGCCAAAAATATCAAAGCGACCCGATTTGGCCCTGTTTTGCCCTAAAATTTCAAATCGCCATATCTTTCGATCCAGAGCTTAGATTTTCACATTCTTTATATCAATGGAAAGCTGGTGAAATTCTCTACATGATTCGAGGTCAATTTTTCATTTTAGTTGAGTTTGGAGAGAGAAAATCAAGAAATTCCTCTGGCATGTGGTAATGGCCAGAAATGACGTTTCAACAACCAGTTTTAATGCAAAATGGGTTGCATTCTTCTTCAGCATGGCCAAAAATGTCAAGGCATGGGTCTGTAAGGATGCCCATGCTATTTTAATGCATCTTCATTCAATGGGGAATGGCTTCCACATTTTTACACGTTTTCTCTCTCCTGGGCTCGACCCATGCATTGTAAAAGCCAGATTTGGCTCATTTTTTGAGGTTGAACATTTTTTTGGATAACAAGCTTCTTCTTTCACCTTCAACAAGTGATTTTTGCAAGTATCATACCTTCTTCATGATTGTAACAGGTTTCTGCCTCTTTGATGTTGCAAATGCAAGGATTTTGATAGTGAAAAATGACAGTGCAGACTCTGTGATCAATTTTCAGTCCTTTGTTTGTATTGTCTTGCTTCATTTCATACCTCTAATTGCATCTTATCAGCCTGTGTATGATG
Source organism: Taxus wallichiana var. yunnanensis (assembly GCA_018340775.1). Taxonomy (NCBI): domain Eukaryota; kingdom Viridiplantae; phylum Streptophyta; class Pinopsida; order Cupressales; family Taxaceae; genus Taxus; species Taxus wallichiana. The sequence goes on along the minus strand of CM031243.1, from coordinate 285,690,054 downwards.
TTTCATGTTGCATTTTATGAAGTTGTGTCAATTTGAATGAACAAAAAGTGTTCACCACTCCTTTGGTGTATCACCTATTAGTTTAGTTTCAATTTTTTCACTTTCTATCTCTATCTCCTTGGAATTTAGAGTAGGATTAGGATTCAAACCTCTGCAATTGTGCAAATAACAGATCTGATCAAAGGAGTTTGAGGAATCAGCCTCTAATCTAGAGATTCCTCTCTCATTTTACAAGTCCCACACTTGGAGAGAGGTTTCAATGTTGTGCAATCACACTGGATGCCTGAAACATCAACTTAGAAACCTGATTTGCATCAAGGGTGCTTCGCTGATTTGCAACAACAGGAATGAACAAAAAATCAGATAAAATGAGTTGCCTTGTACTTTGATTTCACAAGTATTTTCCATTTTCGTTATAGTTGGGTTTCGTGTTGTGCATGCTCTTCCCTCACACCTTTTAGGTGATCTTGGGAATCCAAAACAACACCTAAATCTTCTTGTATGGTGATTTGATATTTGTGGAGAACTACTAATCTTTCACGTGTAAGAAAAAAATTACTTGTCAAAGAATAAGGATCTAAATCAATACTAATACAATTTGTTGCAAGTTACCAAAGATGTACAAAACCACACTAAGATAAAAGATAAAAACACCACATTCAAAACATTGTATTTGCAGGTTCGGTTAAGAGCTACGGCTCATCCACTTAAAACTAGGGTAAGTGCCTTGGAACAAGTCATATAACCCATAAGGATGCCCCCGGGAACTCCAAAGTAGTTCACACATTGAGGGAATTAGTGAATGAATCACGAAGTGCTCCACTTACCACTTGAATAGTATGCCTTTGTAAGATTAGAGTCAAACCTATCTTCACGTGACCCCAGTGAGATACAATCAAACACCATTTTTGCTCATTGTATCGAAGGGGCTAAAGTAAATCCGGGATACTCCTTGGTTTAGTTAGTGTGACTTCCTTGGAAAACCACGCTCACAGAGATAATTTGTGACACCTAGAGAGTGAAACAATAGGAATCCATTTTGCATAGGAGCCAACTTTACCAAAAACCAATCATGTTTCAAAGAGCTCTCATGAAGCAAGAACTTTTCCAGAGTCAAAACCTTGTTATTCGAATAAGGGGAGTTTTCATTGAAGTTTGAGCCTATTTTTATTCATCACGAAGCTTACAACTTGTTACTTTGTCTTAGTTTTTCACTTTCCCTAAGGAAAGGTGAAAATCTACCAAAGTTATGCATAGTTTGTTTCATCACCACTTGGTCTACTCCTTTCCTCTCTTGTTTATATTTTTTATCAAAAGAGGAGCATCATAGGTAGTGCTATGAAGTTATTCAAATAAGGGGAGAGTCCATTGAAGTTTGAGCCTAGTGTTATTCATCACGAAGCTTACGACGTGTTACTTTGTCTTAGTTTTTCACTTTCCCTAAGGCAAGGTGAAACTCTACCAAAGTTATGCTTAGTTTGTTTCATCACCACTTGGTCTACTCCTTTTCTCTCTTGTTGATATTTTTTATCAAAAGAGGAGCATCATACGTAGTGCTATTAAAGATTATGTCCATAATTTTTCACTTGCTTATATCCTTCCTTGTTGCAACTACGATAGTAAGCATTGAAAGTGTGTTGGTATATCTTCATATCTTGATATCCATTGTCTTGATACCCATGTCAAGACATTTCATTGTAGTTAGGTTTTCTTCATCATCAATCTTCCCTTGAGGTGTTACTTTTCTCACATTGTCTTGATATAATTTTGATACTTACATCTTGTTTCTCATAAAATTGATTTAAGTGTATGGCTTGAAGCATGCAATTACGTTGCTCACACTTTAACATCTCCTTGGTATACTTTGACCTCATTTCTTTCCAAACATTACCTCAACCTTTAAAAGTGTTGTTGTTACATTATTCATGTTATTTCAATACTATTTTGATACTAATATCTCACTTTTTAATCAAAGCTTGATTAACGTATTTAAGTGGTATTGTTGCATTACTCACATTTGTAACTTCCAATTTTTGGGATATAGGCCTTTCTTTGATCTAAATTAGGTATAGTATACTTTGAGTAGGAAGTCACTTCAACCCCTTGTTAATACTTAGGCCTTGTTTATTTTAAACTTGACGTAAGTGTTGACATTTTGTTGATCATCTCACATCAAACTACCATTGAGACACATTTGCATAGGGATTATTTCCTTATAGATTGGATTGGTTTTCCAAACTTGCATTATTGTTCCTTGTGATCATTCATCTTATAGAATTATTTTTGTAAGAACAATCCTTTTGATCTTTTACACTTGTAACTTGTTTTCCAAACCTTATTTGATTTCCAAAATTGTGTCATCAGGATGTATGTTTTCCTTAGGCCCCTTTGGAAAATCACACAAGCATCCCCTATTTGTTTGCAAAATGTCTAGTTGGTCATTATTATGCTGCATGAATCGACATGGAACTTCCTTCCCTTTGAAGAGGTTCAATCAAACTATCTAGGTCTAGGCATTTGAACCCAATGATGCCAACAATGAATGAATATCACATGGTTCCTCACACTTACGATAATAGGGAACCTAGGTTTAGGAATTCACATTGAAATACACCCATCACGACTAAACCTTGATTGATTCTTCGCACTAGATAACCCTTTCAGTTATTCCTTTCCCCACCTTCATCTCATAGTCGGTGGTATGATTCTAATGATTCTAATCCATTCTATTATTTTGATTCTAATCCATGTTATTATTCTGATTCTAATCCAAACTATTCTTCGATTCCTCTCAATCTTCTAATGATTCTAATCCAAACTATCTTTCAGATTCCTCTCAGTCTCCGAGCCTCATCCAATCAACTTTCTTCTAGGGAGTAATCAATCACCTAAATGAAATTTTCCTCCTCTAAGGATTTACATCACCACAAAATATCCCCATCATTCTTCTGATTCGACTCCTACGTCACGGTCCTCCCTTTCTTCACAAGACCCCCTTTATCAATTACCTCAATGATGTCTTCCTCCTTTGAAGATCTGTGTGACTCCAAGTTCCTCCAATCATTCCTCTAATTTGACTCCTGAGTCACAGTCCTCCCTTTCTTCACAAGACCCCTTTTATCACCACATTAATGACCTCTTCCTCCATCAAAATCGTGTGACTCAAAATTCCTCTAATAAATCATCCAAGTCGACCCCCATGTCACAATCCACTAACTGACTAAGTGATCCTCTTTTTCTACTTGCATTATTCCTTGTTTTAGGAAAATAAATACCAACACATTCCAAATATACATCTTCTTCCACTCTTGAGAAATATTGATCCAAATCTACTTCGTCTCTTGAGTCATCGTCTTTGAAATATTCCACACCGGTTGGACCTTTTTCTTCTTATTAACCTACTATCATCAAAGAACAACAACCCATACCAATCAATTTATTTTAGAATGACAAAGTAATTAGAGAATTCATGGGGATACATGATGACATCCCTCTAAAGAAACATGAGCAAGGATTATCTTTTGACCTCAATGCGTTCACGTATTGTGGGGAAGAGGTTGATTTCTTTTTTAGAAAACAACAAAAGATCCTAAGATCATCAAACTTGATCCTCTTCTTATTATTCCAATTTCATCTCCCCATTATATGGAGAAAATCCTCGATCTGTCATTGATCCCTAGCCTATCTTCTTATCACCCAATCATTATTTACATATCAAAATTCCTCAATCAAAATATCACCTTGGGTTATTGCAGCTCGAAAACCCATCTTCTTCTTTTATATATGGGCCACCTCCTAGTAGCCCTCCATCTTCTACTTATGGGTCACCTCTGAGAAACCCATTATCCTCTATAATTGGGCCACATCCTAGTAGATCCTCATTTTCTATCTATGGGAGACCTCTTGGTATCCCATCATCATCTATACTTGGGCCACACCCTAGTAGTCCTTTATGTTCCATCTATGGGGCAGCTTATGGTAGCCCATTGTCTTTTATACTTGGGCCATGCCCTATTATTCCTTTGTCTTCCATCTATGGGACACCTCCTAGTATCCCATATTCTTCTATACTTAGGCCACGTCTTAGTAGTCCTTCATCTTCCATCTATGGGACACCTCCTAATAGCCCATCCTCTCTAATTCTCGACCATATCCTCTTTTCTCATCCTTGTATCAATGACTGGGGCAAGCCCACCATCATTCCTCACATTCCTATCATCAATCCTAAACATCCACTTTCTTCTCCCACTTCTCGGGATCAGAAAAATCATGCATTAGCTTATATGAAACCCAAACAGTTTCTTTATCAAGCTAATATCAAAACTCCAAAGATCTCTAAAGCTCCCAACAATTCAAACAACCATAAAGGTAAAAATCAAATGTGATCCAAGAATGCACACTAACGCAACCATCAAGTATGACACAAAGTGTAGAAACCTATGGATATGGAACTCAAGATCCCACATAAAAAATCCATGTTGAAAGATAATTCGTACTCACTTATCAAATACGATCTCACTATGGTCATCGAGATTGGAGATAATATCACTCTTGATAAGAAAAAATACCTAGTCTCCCTCATCAAATAAATCGCAAACATTGTTGTTGGATCTTATCACGCAAAGTGACATTGTTCGTCCCAACTTCCCAAAAATAAAAATCTCTAAAAAAATTAAAAATAATTCAAAAATACAAAAATGAGAAAACATTAAAAAATTTCCAAAAATAAATCAAAGGTACAAAGATCAAACATTGCAATCGGGTATTGCCTACACATGGATGTTATTTCTTCTTTTCATTCCATTGCTCGTAAACTCCTACCATATTCATTCCTTCGATGATCTTTTGGTTCGTCTATTGGTGCTCATTGTCACACGACATTTATTTCTATGGTATTCATTTGACCTTTGTCTTTTATCACCTTAGTAAATTAAATAACGACTGGCCTCTTAGAGATCCTATCACTATCTACATCTAATACACTTGTTGTGAAGAAATTTTGGGCATATTTGTTGACACTAGCCAATTTCATCATCACAATCACTTCCATATCCTTCCATCAAGCCATTAATGGTTCTTAACCCCTTATCAATAAAATCGATAGATCTGAAATAATTTTCGAAAGCACAAAAATCAATCAAAAAATCAAAAGAAAAATAATATATAACTCTCTCTTAGGGTATGTTCAGTATCTTTATCGGGGCTATGGACGCCTGGATGGAAGTAGAGAAAATTTGCGACTAAAATAAAATACATCTCCATCAGGGCTATGGACACCTAGATGACAACGGAGCAATGTATGAATCTCCTTCCACCTTTCATTCATAAATCGATCATTCCTTCACATTGGCTATTTTTTCCTCACTTGCTTCCTATCAAATCTTCCCTTCGAGAAGTAATTCATTTCGCGTGCACCTTTGGATATCTATGAGAAAACATGATTAATATGTTACTAAGTGTATTTTTTGGACCTTATTCAAAATCTTGCTTTAGTTCATATTTTATCTTATGATTTTTTGCCTTGGGATAATCACCTTTTCATCGCCAATATTTTAGCTACATTTTCCATATCCTTTCATAACATTTTACGTTCTTCTTCTTTGTTTGGAACATCCATGTGTAGAAGATATCCTTTTTATCATGTTTGAGAGAAACTATCCCTTATTTCAATAAACAACCTTCCACTTCTATCTATCATCTTTTTATTGGCTAGCTTGCACTGGGGGCATTCTCACTTTTCCTAGATCTTCATTGGTTTGAGTTCATCATCGTGATAGAACATATCCAACTTGGCCTTGATCTAAATTATCTTATTCTTGTATATACGTACATGGTTTTCCCTTGTAAATTATTACCTCTCACTTTGGGGAATCCTTGTATCTTATTTTTCCTATACATAGCTTCGTAAAAGTTTTTAAAAATCCTAAAAAATTTACAAAAACATAAAAATCCTACACACCAAGTAAAACATTCGAAATCCTAATGCGAGTCTAGAATTTAGTGACACAAACCCAATGAAACCCTATGCACGCTAGCACATCACTCAGCCTAGACTGGGTGCTCACTCAAAGCACGTAAAGGTAACAGGTCCCTCTTTAGGGTTCTTATAGCAAGATGTTAGCATGACGAAGACTTAACATATATAGTTCCGTTACTAATATATCATTCTACAGAGCATACCAGATCTATACCCAAGGGAAAAAAGAACTAAGTACTAACCATGATGAGATAAAAAGTATACTAGAGTCAGGTACTCATAGAACTAATACTTAGATTCAATCAATATCCTCCATTATATTCAATGCATTAAGTTACAGAAGCTTCATTACAATATCAAAAGTATGCATGTAGCAGATAACACTGTATGTCCCAATCTCATCTATTATGTTATATCTATTACATAGTCTACTCCATCTATATATAAGGGTGGGGAATTTCCCTTCACCGGTTATCCTTTCCAATAATAGGTCGCATGCTATTCTTAGTCACACTAGCCACACTATCCATGGAATTTCCCTTCACATGCCTTTATAACACTAGCCACACGTGCAAGTGCACTAATAATAGACTACTACTAGCTAACTGATAGTATCATATCTATTTTCGACCTGCTTTCATGTAAATTACTTCGTATCTAATCCTCCAAAAATATCCAATGCATGGCACACATGTCTCTGCCTCGTTTGTGTGCTCTGCACGCCATCTCTCAAAATAGACCTTTATGAGTGAAAATGGCTAAGTCCTAAAAAATGAACTTCTATTCCACACGTGTGTTCTCCCTATCCATTCGTGCCTTTTCCTATGACTTGCTTTCCTGCGTGGATTTCTTGTGTACTTTCTTTATCAAGTGTCCATTGATCAACATTACCCCACAGTAATTTCATTTTCACCCCAACAATGGTTATCTCCAAAACTGAGGTAAAGAATAGAAGAATGTAAACAATGGAAAGAATGAAAGAATGTATGAAAGAAGTCATACACTGGCATGTCTTCTGCCATGCGTTTATTTGTCTTTGTGTTCAAGTAACACGTCAAGATCCTTCTTATTCTTTGTGGTATCTGATTGTACTCACTCACCTTACTTTTCCTTATGTGAGAATCCCACTCTTGGCCAATGATAACCCCTTCTAGATATTGCATCTCAGAAAAATTACTTTCTAGAGCCATCTCTTCTTCTTCTTCTACCACCTTCTTCTTTCCCTTCACTCCTGCTGCAACTACTTTCTTGGGTGCCATTTCTACCTTACAATCCTTTGTAGACCCTTTCTATTCAAATTCTACAATGTGTAAAGTAAACCCTAGTTCGATTTAGCATGCCCTAGGTGAAATTATTTTCCCTAGCTCCTCTTTGTCACCTCACTTTGCTTAAACCCTTCACCACCGGGGACACAAGCTCTTTCTACGCATAGATCTCTTCATCACGACTAGTTATACACCTCTCACACCTTTATACGATCACTTGGCTCTTTGCACTTAGCTCCTTTTCAAATACTCTCAATTGCAATGGTAAAAATGAAATCGCATCCCATCCTTATATAGATTTTAAAATTTTTGATGCATTCATTGTTCCTTCACCTACCAAATATCCTCTCATTAATTGACCAATTCCATCCTTTGCATGCGTTACATCCTCACGCCTCAGCTATAACCTTCTAGTGCGCCTTCCTACCCTCTGGTCATAGACTTCTCTTCAGTGCACATCCTTGCACCCGAGTACCTCATCACTGCACCTTCTACTAGTAGTTGCTATGGCCTCTGCTTACCTCGCGTTATACTGTTTCTTAATCCATATTCATCTTTGTTCACTTTTTATAGAAATCCTTTGACTTGAAGAACACCCGTAGCAACTTATTCTTTTCTCCTTTCAATTCCCACAATCTTGTACCTAGATATCAACAACCACCCCACACTAAAAGGATGTGCAGTCCTCTATGCATAAACATAATTCATGTAGTAATTAGTTTCATGTGTGCAAGCATGATTATTTCTTGACACACCAACTAAATTGAAAAAGCATAATGACAAAGAAGGAAACACATTAAGGACATACAAAATTGAAAAGCTAATCTAAATGGCAATACTGCCTTATTACAAACACCAAGAAGAATTATTTATAGTAGGGATTCATCCTAATCCCATTGAAGTAAGCTGGGTAGTGATGTTCTATCAAAGCGCTTCTAAATGGTGAGCGCGTTGAAGTAATATTGGATCAGCCTCTGGTTCTTTATCAATATGTGCTCTTGAGTCCACTTTATCTAATAATTCCTAGAGGATTTCTTCATCCTTTGCACTATCCCCCATAGTTAAGTGCTTGATAAATCTCAATGATTCTTCTACCGGAGGTTTGGTAGAGAAGAAGTCAAATGCCTATGTCATTCCTGAAAGTAAATTCTACCAATTTCTAGTTTCTCTATGGAGTTATGCATATACATACCAAGCACGCACATAACCTTGTAAAGTGGAATAAAACCGGTGCACCCATAGTGAAGGTGGTAAAGCTTCTGCCCTTCTATCTAGAGTCTCTCACACTTTTGAACATGGTGTTGAACAAGTTGATCACCGTGATAATTGCATATTTGTGTAGGTGCATTGCTCCTAAAGAACCTAGTAGCAAGAGAAACCCCAATTTCATTCCATTTGACAGATTATCCCTGTGGACCACCCACCAGCATGTTGTTGTCCCACATAGTGTATATGCTAGCATATTTCTCCTCTCCAATGGGTCTATCCATTTTTCTTCCATGGTGTACAGAATACCATGGGATCCCCTTCTCCTGTGTAATAAGGTACCGAGTTGTTTCCTATCCTCCTTACATAATGTGGTTTAGTGCCTTAAGGGGATATGCTCTTTACTTCGTGCCCTACCAACTCATAAGTGTTTTGGGCCCAATTATCACAAGAAATACTTGTAGTATCACTAATATACTATACATCCTCCCACTGAATTAGTCCTTCTTTGGTTGGTTCAATCATCTATGGATCTCGGATGGTGCATACATAAATCCTATTCAGATCTTCTTCACTTAAGGGCTCAACATAGGGCACAAACTTTCCATCTATTAAAGGGATAATAACCCTTTCCTCTTTATTTTCAAAACTGATATATCCCTTGTTGAACTAAAGATCAACATTATTTGCATAACACCAAGGACGCCCTAATAGAGCTGGGAAACTATCTGATTCTACCAGTGCTAAAAATTCAAAGTCTCTAGTGAACTTTTCTCCTTGTATGGTAATGGATGCATCTTTTAAAACTCCTATGGGAGTGGCCTTAGTCTGATTAGCCATGAATAATACATTAGATGATGGTTGCAATGGGGATCTCCCCATTTACACCCATGCATCCAAGGTAAGAACATTGAATTATGTGCTTGTATCAATCGGTGTATTACTTAATGACCACCCATCCACACAAATGACATTCGAGTAATTTCCTTATCATAATCTAGGGTATGAGGTGGGAGATTTGCATTCGGGATCTGTGCGTCTAGTCTCGTACTTGCCCGCAAAGTTTTCCCTTTCAACCAACTCCTAATAGTAGAATGATGTTCACTTGGCACAACATTTTGCACACTTCTCTCAAGTCATCTATATCAGTTTGGACTGTCTCTGATGCTTTCTTCTACTCCTTTAAATACTATATCTCACCTTGAAGATTCCTTAGCACTTCTATGGTATCCTAATAAAACTCCTTCTGATAGGTAGGATCTGGGTACTATAGATGAAGAACCTCATCCTTAGTAATGGTAGGTTTTTTCTATAATGCCTCCCTGACACGTGTTGCCTCAGTGTGATTTGTGATCTTCACTTGTAGTGCCTTAGATTTTACTCCCATCTTGGGCATCCATTGTATCATAACCATCCCTGCACCTTTGTTTTCTTTTTTATGTTTCTTACTCAGGTGATCATATAATTCTGGGCACTCTTTATAGCTATGGTTCTTCCCGTAGAAAGAACATGTAATATTTTGAGGAAACTCACACCTATAGTGGTTAGGAGATCCGCATGTATAACATGTTCTATGAGGAAACTCACTTCTTCCACCACTATTGCCTCATCCTCACGAATCCACCATAGTATCCTTGACCTCTGCCACATTTGCCATCAAAATGCCCCTTATTCCGATCATAGCGCACTTGATTATGCTCCCGATCATGATGCTCATTCTTACCCTTAGAATTATCTAAAACTCTGTCACGCCATACACCAATATCAATAGTATCATGGATCTATCTAATCATTTAGCAGTCATACGTGTCATGTGTTGTGGACTGTAGATTTTGATAGCTTGAGACGTTCTTTCTTATCACATGATACAATAATGGGCAATGACTAGCATTGTGGTAGAAATGGCATATCTCACAATCCATCAACAATGAGTGTATTGTTCTGTGAGGGAAACTATCCTTTGTGTGACCCTCTACTTCACAATCTATACACCAAATTCCTGAGTGCGTTTCATGGGATGAATTTGCTGATAATTTCTCTAGTTGTTTTGCCATAGCTGCAATTTGTGCCTCTAAGAATGGGCTAACGCTAGTGTCAATACTCCCAACTACCTCAACATGTAGGGATGCTTCCAATGCCTTGCGCGGATCAGTATATGTCTTATGTGATAACACCCTCCTAAATGGTGTAATCAATCCCCCAAAAAACCATTGTGCATGCTAGCTTGCGTGTATGTCATAAGAAATATTTGATAACAACGTTTTAAACCATGCATCATACTCTCTAACACTTTTAGTAGTGCCTTGCTTAATATCCTTGAGGGAACTTATACTCTTCTACTCAAACTTAGGGATATGAAACTATTTTAAGAATGCATCCTTAAATGTTGCATAATCCACGCAAGTCTGATCAGGGTCAAAATTCTTGTACTAGCTGTGTGTGCGCCCTTGTAATGTAGTAGCAAATTATCTTGTCATACACTCAAAAGTTGTGATTCCTTTCACACGCCACAATATTTCACACATATGCACATGTTCAACAACATCTTCTATGCCCCTATACTCTGGAAGACGTAGAGACATTTCCATATAAATATTCTAGGGTTGGGGTGGACCTTTCCCACCCGACCCAGAACATCCAGTGTTTCCCCTACCCCCAGAGCCTCCAGATCCACCTAAACCGAACTTCCCATGCCTCCCGATATGGAACTCCGTAGCTGGAATAGGTCCTGTAGATGTACTCCCTTGTGCTCGAAAATAGTACTATATTGAACCCCTATGGTTTGTGAAGTAGTTCCAGTTCCAGAAGTGAATCCAACATTTGGTGTGCTCATATTCTATGTGGATGATGCGCCTGAAAACACACCTCCAAATAGCAATGAATCCATCTATCCTACCATTAATATAATTTCTCTCTTACTTTCCAAATTTTCTTGTTGATTACTTGTTGTACTAGATACTAGAAAACCAAGCGCAAGGGCTAGGTTACCAGGTGGATTCAGATGCACGCTTTGTGGCCTAGGTCATCTCTCGCTTTGGCGCTATTTGTTTTGAGGCCGAGGGGGGATCCCTGTCATGCTTTCTAATATGGGGGAGTTCTTGATGCTCTGGCTCCATGTCTTCTACGTGAGCTTCAAATCCTTCATGATCCATATCTCTCCTTAATGTCATACTTTCTGTGATGGTACGCTACTTCTCTATCTCCCTCTTGTGCACCTCATTATACTTAAGCCTCCTTTCCTCTCTCTGTCTCTCTACCACTAGGTCTGCCATCTTTCACCAATGCTAATCCTTCCCCCATGCATGGTGAATTTTAGTTAGCCATTGGTTTACTCTCCACATTCAAGTTACCACCGGGATCTTGATCGCGGTGGAATGCCTTGCGAGATAAGCTCTTCGTGGATGTCGTAGAACCGGAATTTAGCTACCTCACGGACACAAATAAGTGGAAATTAAGTATTCCAAGATATAACTGTTCAAGACACCACAAAACCACGTATCCACAGCTTGAGTCCAAATTAGATCAGCATCATAAAGGGCCTGTAATTCTCCCTGCGTCCAAAAAAGTGTGTGATACCTCCAATTCTATTTAGATGTATAAGCAACCAGCCATTCATATAGTTCTCTTTGGAAAGATAACAAAAATGATCTTATATAAGCTATCATATGATTTCGTTCTACCCAAGTGTGTGCATTGAACTCAAATCTAGTGTTGAACCACCATGCATATTCTTCTTCCAGATCATGTATCCATTCTTCAATACTTACTAAGGTCAACCGGTATGTCTTCATTGCAAACCATCCTGAAAACAACTGAAAAAGAGGTCTCGACAATGGAACCAATGATGTAGCCTAGAATTCAGTGACACAAACCCAATGAAACCCTATGAAACCCTATGCACACTAGAACATCACATAGCCTAGACTAATCACTCACCCAAATCTCATAAATGTACGGAGTCCCTCTTTAGGGTTGTTGTAGCAGGATGTTATCATGACAAAGACTTAACATATATAGTTCCGTTACTAATATATCATTCTACAGAGCATACTAGATCTATACCCAAGGAAAAATAGAACTAAGTACTAACCATGATGAGAGCAAAAGTATACTAGAGTTAGGTACTCATAGAACTAATACTTAGATTCAATCAATATCCTCCATTATATTCAATGCATTAAGTTAAAGAAGCTTCATTACAATATTAAAAGTATGCACGTAGCAACATAACACTGTATGTCCCGATCTCATCTATTATTTTATATCTACTACACAGTCTACTCCATCTATATATAAGGGTGGGGACTTTCCCTTCACTACTTATCCTTTCCAATAATAGGTTGCATGCTATTCTTAGCCACACGCCTTTACAACACTAGCCACACATGCAAGTACGCTAATAAAAGACTACTACTAGCTAACTAATAGTATTAGATCTATTTTCATCCCACATTCATGTAAATTACTTCGTATCTAATCCTCAAAAATATCAATGCATGGCACACGTTTCTCTACCTCATTTGTGTGCTCTGCACCTCTAAAAATAGACCTTTATGAGTGAAAACAGCTAAGTCTTGAAAAACTAAACTTCTATTATGCACTTGTGTTCTCCTATCCATTCGCACCTTTGCGTATGACTTGATTTCCCACATGGATTTCTTGTGTACTTTCTTTGTCAAGTGTCCGTTGATCAACAAATCCAAAAAGTTTTAAAATTCATTTTTTCAAAAAATTGGTAACAAACATGCACATAGCTAAAGTCTATGTCAAATGCATCATACTCAAACATAAAAATTGTCCTATAAAACATATTTCTTTTATTTTTGCTTGTTCTTATGCATGAATCAAAGATCATTGGATCTACCCTCCATAAAAAAAAAAAAAAAGTTGGTTTGCTTGTTATATCTCGTCTTCCGTAGCACGAACGCGTTGCTTGGGGTAGTTTCATTGGGCACGATTTATTTTTCATAAGAATTATACGTATTTATTTTATTCTCCTGAATGTATCCTTGCTTGGGGTGGCATTATTAACCCTAGTCGTTAATTCATATAGGTCAAAATTGAAGCTTGATAACAAAAACATTTGTGCAACTATCTTGAACGTTGTTTGTTTGAGTATGTGTGTTTGCACTTGTTTCCTTGTTAGGTTAGTTTGTTTACTTTCTCATATTGCATTGCATTCCGTATGTTGCATTGAGTTAGTTTTTTGGAAATACACAAATGTTCGTATTATAGTTTTTCATGTTATTATACACTTTTTTTATATGTGTATATTTTAATAAAGACCGATGACGTATATCACATGTAATATGATAAAATACGATTGTTTTTTATGATCATTGGATGAAAGCTATTTCCATCCCCTTCATCTTAATTTTTCTTCCCTATCATTTTATTCTAACAACATTATTTTTCCAAAACACTGGAGGGTAACAATGATCACCTGTTATCCCCCTCCCCCTCACATTTGTTTTATCCATTCATTTCATCTTTTCGATCGGCAATCAAACTCTTTCATCACCCCATTAACAATTGAGGGGGAATCCTTCATTCTACTATTTTTTCTTCTATCACTTCAAAATTTACTTGTCGGTAGTTGTGTACTATCTTTGAAGCGATGTTTCTATGCCACCCCAAAAAGGGAAAATGTAGACACCTAAAATTTGCTTACGCAGTTTAATACTAAAATTGCACTAATTATCCTTTTTCCATTCATTTCGTAATAATTAGCACTTTTCTCGCTAATTAACCACCCCTTTTCTTTTATTCTGTTAATTAATTACATTTTGCTAATTAATCATCCTTCCTATCACTCACGATGCCGATTAACGACCTTTCATTAATTAATGTTCCCTTCTACTTGGGTTAATTAGTTATTATTATTTAATTATGCCCACTCCTCTAAATCAATAAATTACCCTTTATTGGATCAAATTCCTCTCTTATATCCCCCAATTCATACTAAATTTCCTTTAATTAGCTTCTATAAGCTTACATCTATCTACTAATTAATCACATGATTAATTAAAACATCCCTTCAACTCCCATGAGTTACTAATGAAAAATTAAACTCTTCTAAATGAAACTTAACTTTTCCAAAGAATTCTTATCCATTTATAATCTTGCTTTACCCTCATCCCACATGCACCAAGTTGCAAAGATCTCTCAAACATGCAAGCTATATAAAGGACCAAACTCTTTCCTCTAAAACACACACCTTGTTTTCCCTAGAATAAACTATAGGCATTTTACTTTGAGCATTCTCCATTTTTGGAAATAACTTCTCCATCTTGCATCCATTCACTCAAATTTGAGTGGTATGGGAAGATCAAAAATGGCCTTGTAGCCATTTCTTGGTGAGATTCCATCCTCAATTCTTGAGGTCACCAACATCACATTTGAGGTTCATAGTTTAAATATGCAATCTTAGAGAGAAAGAAATGGCTTAGCATGTAGTTTGATTTATTCATGCATTGAAGAATTTTTTTCCATGATCTCTTATCTTAATGGTTTTTGTTAGATTAACATTGCTTTGAAGCTATTAGATGTTAGTTTCAATTCATATTAGCTTAACTAGTTTTACATGAACATAACTTTAAGATAAATAATCACATATTATAGAACCTCATGCTGCAACTTCAAGATCAATTCATCCTACATTGCATTTCAATCCTACACATGGCATCATCTCACAACCAATAAATCAATACTTATTTGGCATCGTATTCAATCTTCAATAATTGATGCTCTACACTCTATTCATCAACTCTTTCTAACATACGAAAACACATCCCTCAGACCATTTTCCAATGACACACTCTCATTTACAGTTCATTCTTGACTATTGAGGGGGAATAAATAAATGAACCTCATTGCATACATATAAATTCATTCGAGGGGCACGCTGCCCCTATCATTCACTCTTGATTATATTCTGCCTCATCTATACCATACTACATATCTTGGTTGCACTTAATTTCACTTAAATTTCCTTGTTACATGTTCACTTTATTACACATGCTAGATAAATATCTTGTATGTCATTATCTTTATCTTAAGCACATGCATGTTCAATTGCTTTCTAGTTGTGATCATATACTATATAGATCCATTACACGTAGCATGGATGCTTAGCGCAATACCTATTACTAGTCCTGTAGAGGCTCATGGGGGCATCCACTTTCATACACTATAGGTGATATTGTTTCATTTTTGTTCATAACACATTAATTTATTGGATTATACATGATTTTACATACTTTTTATCTTTCTAACATGCTAATGGGTGCTTCATATGTAACATTTGTTATGTAGGTATATTTTCTTCCATGGTTGTATGTTACATTGTTTACTTTTTATTGTTATTGTTTGCTCATGTTTGTGGGATTTTCCCTTTGTCTTGTGTACACACTTGTTTATTTTCAGCCACTACAATGTTGATTGTCTTGCGACATTATGAGTGATGTCCCATGTTTGCAACCCTCTTTTTGTAGTCTACATTGTCTTATTGTATGTTTACTTGCATCTTAGCTTACACATTGTATGATTATCTTAAATGTCATCTTATACATGTGTGTTTGTATTTTATAGTACTAAAACTTGTCGCCTAGCCATTTTGTTTATGTGTACCTTGGTTTATACCAAGCACATTCCCTTCCCCTATGGGAAGTGGTTAAAGGTTAGAGGATGAAACTAGACTTTCCTCCCTATAATTATTCTATTGTGGCGTGAGATCGCCAAAAAAATTGTGCTTCATCTACATCTTTAGGATCATTTATACACTCTTTTCTCATCATAGATCATGTGCACATGTTCCTTTTTCACATTTTTATCATTTTTACATATTTCTTTACATAATTTTTACACATATACATGTGTATTTGACTACTTGTTTGTTCTTCTCTTTGTAGGTCCATCCATATGGGAAGTAGTATTCAACATCATTTCACAACATTGACAACAAAAACATCAACATCAAAAATAGGTACATCACAACATCTACACATATGTTTCCACCCTAGGTTCATTTTCATCATCACTTTTTACACTTTCTCCTCCTTAACATCCATACTTTACATTTTTATCAATCCACGCTTTGTCTAGTCCCTCGGCTCACTTTTGTCATCAAGCTACATGGGTATCAAGTATGCATCTCTATCTACTTTATGTTACCAATATTTCTAGGCACCAACATAAAGTGGGGGAAAATGTAGACACAAAATCACGCACTTTGGGTAATTATATAGTCTTGATTACATACTACTATTTCATATGATTCATAAGTTAAAAAAGTACTAATTAACCCATGTTTTTGGCCACCTTTCTTTTCTTTATATTTCCACTTTTAGTCTTACACCCTTACTTTCTCATTCTTCCTTTTAGACTCCATATTTTATCATCCTGGACACCGGCGCCACTAGGACACACTAGCACCAAACACCATCATCCCCTTTGGGTGCCCCCGACCCCTTTGTAATTTATTCACACTTTTTGTGTTCTTTCAGCCATTTGATCATCTTATATTTTTGTAGTCATACTTTTTAGGGTTAATTATGAAATTTGAGCAAGAAAATCATATAAATATAAATTTATATGATAATAATAAAGTACCAAGCACTAAGCATTAGCTATCACCACCTAAGATTGCATCCATTAATGCATATAAAAGATCCATTGTATATATCTAAAACCATCACAAGGGACATAAATAATGGTTATTTTGCATACACTTCATAGGATGGAATTTCATTCTATTACATGCACACATCTATGAAATTTCTTTATATATAGCCTTTTTCTCACTATCGAGTGTGACTCACACAAGAGCTACCTTGGGCATGATTACACACACACACACACACACACACACACACACACACACACACACACATATAGAAATACATTGTGTAACATCCCCATTTTAAGATACTAGAACAAGGGAAATTTAAAAAAAAAAAAAAAAAAAAAACGTTCTCTGTTATGAATTATATAATTCAAACACACGTTCAAGTTTTAATAATTGTTCTCTGCCCAAACAATACAGTTTGGAACACACAATTTCCTTTTAAAACTAATGTTCCCTATTCACATATTTGCAATATGGAACACACATTCAGTGCCATTCAATCTTATAACAGATTCTATATGTTACTGTAAATGACTCGAAGAACTACCGATCTCCCATTTTCATGGCTCGGAGTTTCAACGATCTCTCATTTCATGACTCGAAAATTACCGATCCTTCATGTTCATTCATGCATAGTATAATATATATACAAAGTTCTCTTAACCATTTCTAGTTATCGAAGTGATCCATTTAAGAAGCCTATCTGAATATCTATTACTGATATTCATCTGACATCCTGCATCTTAAATTAAGTGATTAGGACAACGCAACCAGCACTTGCGATACT
The DNA here is from genome assembly GCA_018340775.1 of Taxus wallichiana var. yunnanensis. Classification (NCBI taxonomy): domain Eukaryota; kingdom Viridiplantae; phylum Streptophyta; class Pinopsida; order Cupressales; family Taxaceae; genus Taxus; species Taxus wallichiana. Next base: position 285,672,193 of record CM031243.1, on the reverse strand, counting down.
TTGGCCAAATATTTTCACATGCTTTGCATGATCATATTCCTGGATGTGATACACACCAATGGAATACGTCCTTCACCTCACTTCACCTGTTATCTAGAATGGTCTTTTCTGGTTCCTACCAGTCCTTCCAATTTAAGGTCAAATTCTAACTTCCAATTTCCAATTAGCAATATGAACGAATATAGGAAGGCACTCATAACTCTTTCCCACATAACCTTTACAAGACGCAATTTCCTTCCACAGTTCCAGATTACAACATTTGTAAAAACTAGGAATACTAGTAAACATACTGCTGTTATAACATAACTGCTATCCCTTCCCTTTCCTTACATTAGTAATAAATGCAAAGGATAAAATCTAACTGAAATGTAAACCAATTACTTTCCTTTCAGTTCATGCATCTCATTTGATTCCAAAGAATCAAGCATGAGATGAGAAAGTATGTGATAATAAATATAGTTGCTTATACCCAAGCAATTACAAAATTTGTTCCTAAACGATTACAGATTTCCAACTGTATGAGAGAAGAAAAGATCATTTTTCCAAGTTTTCCATTCACATTCCTATTTCTTTCCTCATGACTGTCCTAAAAATTGAATCCAAACGAGACACAAATCAAGATAACAGTTCAGAGTGAAACTTACAAAATCCATTCGGAATTCACTTTCCAACAAAGAAGAAATAGTTCCATTCATATTCAGCTTTAAATGAAAACAAGGATGAATTTATCACCCTTATCAATACTTCATTTAAATCAGGCTCATACGAATACCATAAACAGGTTAGTAAAACATCGTATTCATCATAGGACAAGCAGTATAAAGATGCATACTATGTACTTACTGTACTAGAAGATTCCATACTTCTTTCACTGTATTTTAACCAAATAAACAGTTATACAGCCACGTAATCACTTATTCACATGACCTTCTATATCCATGAATGCATACAGTTCATAATAACAATTTGCACATTGTTGTTACCTACAGCAAGACCAATTCATATTGCACAGTAAAGCTCTATTATTGCTATTTCCAGAACTCAATCAACAAAAGAGAAAAATTCATTCCCTTAACTATTTCAATAAGAAACATCCATTTCCATCAAATACAACAAGAATCAGTCAAGTCGGATTCATTTTTTTGAATGACAGTGCAAAATCAGAGATCTCCTGAAACATTCCAATCTTCCATTTGTACAGGAAAACACAGCACTCAGGAAACAATTTAAATGCCACTGTCATCTCTATCAAGCCGAACTTATAAAGTTCAATAAATTCCCCAATTACCGTTTCTTCAAAATTTAAAACAACGAAGAAGAAGAACTCGTTTCCTTTTTAAATCCAGAAAAGAAACGATATCAAAACCAAATCGCACAGTATGCACAATTTTATTCAATATACCATATGAAAAGAATGCCCAGTTTGAGTTCTATCTCGATCAACCATTTAATCCAAAAACAACATTCTCCTATTTCCTAATGAGGTACAGAACTCAAAATACAATATTCATATATCAATACCTCTATCAAGGCAAACCCACATAGGGTATTAGATACGTAAGCCTGGTACAGTCAAGACAGACTCAAACAACAAACTAATTCCCATGCATTTCTCCATTTATTTGCACAAAAATACAAAACCAAGTTCTTGTTCACAACTACAGTCCGAACTGGAAGATCAAACCGCATCAATAAGACACAACAAAATCAACTTTCCACCAAGGCAAGAGAAAATACAGTTCATTTATAAGTTCAGAAGGAAAATAGTTACTTTCCTTAACTTTCACGAATACCCAAAACGTATTCGTTCATTTCTTTTACAAAAGAAAAAGCACAGCAATAAAAATATTACTATCACTTCCTTCAAACCGAGCTCATAATGCTCAAATAAAACCCAAATGCTATTTCCTTCAAAATCCAAATCAGCAGAAGGAAGAGGAACTCATTTCCTCAAAAATTTCAATAAAGAAACAACTTCAAACAACTCGCATAGTTAATACATTCCATCACTCAAGTTCGTATTGGCAAAAGAACGATTGCACAACAATGAAAACAACTCATACAGCCTGTACAGTTTCATATAAACATTTACAGAGAAATACCCAGTTCGAATTCCCCAATACTATCAAACAAACCAACACAGCATGTTTGTATTTCCAACTCAAATTTATGCAAAGACAGTTCAAATCACAACAGCAAGAAAACGATTCTACCCAAATCATTTCCAAAATGACAGCAAAATCGAATAAACCCAAAACCCGTTCAGAAGAAGAAGCAGGGTTGTTTTAATGAGACGCTTAAACAAAGCAAGTGTTTTAAAGAGAAGGGCTTAACATGCCTGTAAATTTTCCTTGAAGCTCAAAGAAAACCACGTCTACAGGTGGTATTTCCTTCCACGGCGACAGCAACAAGCTTTCCAAACAATCCCTTCCTCTACAGGCTCAGAAAACAGCCTTCAATTTCCAAAGAAATAGTGATAATCAACCAAACACAACTGGTTCGACTGAACCAAGAAAAACCAAATGCAGAGCAACTTTCCAAAAATCTGAACAAACACAAATGACCAACAAAATTCCTCCATACTCTTTCCAATGGATGGTCGCGAAGACCAAGAAATTAAATGCATTAAAGGCTCTGCCTTTTCTATTTCCTCACGCCACCGCCGACTTGGGTTGGCGAGTTGCCAATTTCAAATTTTGCATGCAAACCAAGTTTAGTCCCATAACCAACTAGATACCTCCACCTTTTTCCTGTTCCCGCCAAACTTGGCGCTGTCCACGCAAGGACTCACATTTATTGCCATTAAATTTCCTTCCATCCTTATCCTTTCCATCCCCCATGGGTCTGTGCATCCCCTTCTAGGTTAGGATTAGTTTAGGATTAACAATAGTGTTCATACCTAGGTCATAGGTTAATAGAACTTAGGTCTATTTTCACCATTAGAATTTAAAAATCCACTTAGGATAGCAATTAGGATATAAGGTAGAACTTAGGATTAGATTAGGATCTAATTTCCCTTAACACTAATTAATCAACTTCCAGTCAAGTCTTCCCGACTGACATCCAATTCAATGTTGTGCAGGACGTTTCATCCTTCGTTTCACATGCCTGAGCCACCCGCATCCAGGCATTTATCGCCTTACGAGGTCTCATGTTTCAACAGTGCATGGTTCGGGAATCGAACCTTTCCGTTGGCATCTACGTGCCAGCTGTTCATACCTGAAATCAGGTGCTACACATTTATATCAACCTTCAGTCCGGTTTAAGAGTAAATCGAAAAAGCGATCACAAGAAGGCCACAGACATACTTTGGATCAATGGAATTGATTCAAGGTGTGCTATCAATCGGTGAATAGATTTCAGCAAGCATACGACAAATTTGTTGTCACATCAGCAAACATACAAGCAATAATAACTACTGTCCCATGTAAACAAATTACAGTATGCAAGAATCCAGATTAGCAACACATTCCCTTAAGATCAAAATATATATCTTAACATGTTTGCCTTCATTTCAGCAGTTACAACATTAAGAAAGTAATCACCATGATAACTTACAAAAATCAGGGCGTTACATTCCTCCCTCCTTAAAGAATCATCATCCCGATGATCAAATTAACCAAATCAAGGAGTTCCTAGGACAAAGTTCAGTTATTGTCCTTCCATTCATAAGTTCATACCAAAAACAGATTCACTCTAACAAAACAGTGTTTTAAGATAACTGTAGAATAGACTAATAATTGTCTAAATTTGGTAGAATTATCAGTTTTTCGAATTTCAAATTTGATCAAACAAATGTGGAAAAGCAAATCTCATTTCTTCGAGATTTTCCCAAGTTGCACTTTCTTCGCTGAACTGGTCCCACTGGACCTTACATTGATTCACTTCGCGATTTCTTAAGTACAACTGGCAAGTTCCCAACACTCGAATGGGCTTAACCATGATTATTCCTGGGTCTTGGACCTGCAAGGAATTCCAATTCAGCACATGTGATAAATCTGTCACGTATTTCTTAAGCAAAGAAATATGAAAAACATCATGCATTTGAGATAAATCAGGAGGTAATGCTAGACGATAAGCTACAGGGTTGATTATTTCAACAATTTCAAAAGGTCCCACGTATCGTGGCGACAACTTGGCAGCCTTGCCAAAAGTTATTGAGCTCTTTTTCGGCTTCACCCGAAGAAATACCTTCTCTCCCAGTTTATAATTCCTATCAACTTCCTTTAAGTCTGCATAACTCTTTTGCCTATTGGCAGCCTCCTTTAGATGTTCCCGAATCATTTTGATTTGCTGTTCCATTTCCGTAAGGATTTTGCCCAATTACCTCTCTGTCCTCAATGCTGTCCCAGCTGACAGGGGTTCTGCATTTTCTTCCATACAATGCTTCAAAGGGCGCCATTTTTAAAGAGGCATGGTATGTATTATTGTAGGCAAATTCAACCAGCGGAAGGTATTCCTCCCATTTATACTGCTGGTCCATGTAATACATCCTTAACATGTCCTCTAAAACTTGATTAACTCTCTCGGTCTATCCATCCATCTCCGGATGATATGCAGAACTGAAGTTTAATTTAGTTCCCAAGGCCGCATTAAGCATTTGCCAAAACCTTGATGTCATCCTCGGATCTCTGTCCGATATGATTAATTCCGGTATTCCATGCAATCTGAAGATTTCATGTACAAATCTTCTTGCTAACACCAGTGCATCGTCCTTCAAATTACCAGCAATGAAGTGTGCCACTTTGGTCAATTTATCGACTACTGAGGATAATATCATGCTTATTTCTTGACATAGGCAATCCTTGAACGAAATCCATCGTTATCACTTGCCATTTGTACTGCGGAATGCTGTGGGGATACAATAATCCAATGGGATGCATATGTTCCACCTTAACACGCTGACATTCCAAACAAGTGTGTTACAAATTCCACCACATCATTTTTCATTTCCTTCCGAAGTATTCTTTGCTTAAGATCAACAAGCATTTTTGTAATGCTAGGGTGTCCAGAAAAAGGTGAATTATGAAATTCAGTTAACAATTTCCCTCTTAAGTCATTTGCCAAAGGTATATATACCCTGTTTTCGAACCTCAGAATTCCTTCATTGTCAAAATGAAATCCTTTATACCTGACATCCTTTGGATCTGCAGCAAGTGCTTGTTTTGACTTGCTGGAAATAAGGATCTAATTCCAAGGCATCTTTCACCTCATCCTTAAACTGAGTTCTTAACGTTATAAGAGCAGAGATATGCTTCCTTCGACTCAGAGCATCTGCCACTCTATTTTCCTTGCCTTTGATGTAGCTTATATCAAAATCATACTGAGACAAAAATTCTAACCATCTTCACTGCCTTACATTCAAATTTGGCTGAGTAAAAATATACTTCAACCCTAGATGGTCTGTTTTTAACTCAAAAGGCTTGCCTAAAAGGTAATGCCTCCACATTTGAAGTGCATGAACAATGGCAGCGAGTTCTAGGTCGTGTGGAGCATAATTTTGTTCATGTAACTTAAGCTTTCTGCTTTCATAAGCTATGACATGGTTATTCTGTAACAGAATACCTCCAAGGCCTTCTCCTGAGGCATCCGTTACAACCATAAAATTTCCATTTGGATCGAATGCACGGTCAAAATAGGTGTTGTAGTTAATCTGTTCCTTTATTATATTATAAGGACAATGTACTAAATATTTGAATATATTATATGAACATCTATATCATGTGATATCCACAAATGGAAGCTTCCAATTTGATGGTGGATCATCTCTATCATTTTCTTGACTAGTTCTCTTGAATCTCACTTCGTTGATAGTCAACTTCTACAATAGGGTCGTCTGTTGTATTTTTGGCATTATTTTTAGCCCCTCTCCTGTCATTAATCAAATTCCATATTGTAAAATCCCTATCATAGGGAAATTTATCCACTTTGTACCATGATGTGTAAATTCTCAAATAGATTTCCAAATTTTTTCAAGATTGTTTTGCAATTTTGACTTTATAAAGGTCAAGGAACCGATAATTCTCTCACCCAAAATCATTATTTTACATAGCTCATCCAATGAGAAAAACTCGGACATGGTTTGTTGAAAAATAGTACTTAACCCAATTTTTCCATAGCCGGGTTATTACTCCACACTCTAAGGGATTATCTAAACATTTGAATTGCTCAATCATTGTAGAGGAGAATTCATAGGATTTATCAATAAAATTGTCCTTGCTCAAAATAGCTGGAATATTCGTTTTATTGATATTAACATGTTTACAAAAATGTTGAATCCATGTAGTCAATCTCGTGTGGTAGTCTTTTCGCAAAAATATTTCATTTTGGACACTATTCCAATAGGTGGGACTTACTAAAGCCATTTCTTCAAGTAAAACATCTCTACTTGAAATATTCCCTTATTTATTTTAGAAGGGAAGTTACAATTTCTCTTAACCTTACCCTTATTGATGATACAATGTTATCAAACAACGCCCCGTGACATTTACCTTCTCAACCTTGCCGACTACTACTTGGAAACAAGTGCATTGGTATCTCATATCCACATACAAAAGCACATACTTCCCAAAACAATTTGAGCTTCAGAAATCTACTTGCATTTACAATCTTTATCAAATTATTATAACCATCAAACTTTGGACTCGAAAAGTAATGTCATTGATAAACAAATATTCTATTCACAAACAAAATCGTTTCCTCAAACTAGAAAAATAATCAATATAGATAGTTCATTCTTGGGATTATTTAATTAAATGATACATTTCATCCAACATGTGAAGGAGACCCCATAACATTATCAATGTCTTTATATCATTCAAACAATGTATCAAATCCGAGCCTCTCCACTTCCATTTGATTTTGCCACATTACTCTTAATAAGGATTGATACTCATTGTACACCCTACGAACCGGTTGATACAATGAGAGCCACATGGTGTCTACATATTTTAATAGTTTATGCCCATTTTTTAGTCCTACAAATATTTGGAATTCCATTAACCTTTTAGGACTACGATTGTAAATAAGCATGCACCTCTTGAACAAGTTCTTCAACTTTTGCTACAAGTTTAAATTTGTCAACTATTTTGTATGATAGATTCATTCTATGAGCCATATAATGAATGAAAATCATATACGAGCAATGAGATGTTTTGAGTCTTACGGAAAGGATATTACGATGACCTTGCATTACAGATGCCCCATTTTCCCTAACACATACCATCTTTGATGCAATTGTAGCATTGTACATGCCATTGATCTCCTTCAAAAAATTATCACCAATTCACAAAGGTTTTCAGCATTGGAGTTCTCTCTCATCTTACGACTAGAAAGTAAGTGAGGTTATCTCACATGATTCTCAATAGTATAAACTTACATACAGAGCTAAACAATAGTATCTTTTGTTGTAACCTCATCAATAGACAAAGACATGTATCTTATAGACTTTTGTTTCTCTTTCAAGTCTTCTTTATCAACCATAGATATGCATTTTTCCCAATGCCAATCACTACTTTTAGACCATTGAGAATGAGGAAAGTTTGGGACACCAAGAAAAAATATCTTATTTTGTTCAGGAAAATCTGTTTTAGGACGACCTCTTTTCAAAATGTGAAAAAAGAGCTAACCGAACCATTTTACCTAAAAGACCATTTTGAATGACCTTGTTAAATTGAGAGGTAATCGTCTCTCCATTCCCTACACCTATTATTATAATTCTCTTGTGCTCTTAAAATTATTTTTCATACCTAATATGCAAATAATCATCCACATTTTCCATCTCAAAACATTCTTCACAATGTCATCTACGAGTTTTCTTTTCATATATATTCACTACATGCTTCTCAATAGTATCCGCCTTAAGTTGTATTTTATTGTCCCTTCCCAATTTCTAGTTACTGATTGTACATTTTCATTCTGTAGGAGGTTCACCTTTATTCTCATTTCAACAGGTTCAATAAATGGATACTTAGAAACCCACTTTAACCTGAAACTCCTTCCCAAGTCCCATTTTCTTTCCTTTCTCTTTATTCCAAAAATAGGTGTCCCCTGAGTATTTTCCATGGTGGAATTTAAATTTTGTTGACTTCAAAAGTTTCACCTCCAACATTCAATTGGGTAGGTGATGCAGTGTCAACTTCATTTAAAGGAGTAGGTGATGTAGTGTCAACTTCATTTAATGGAATGTCTTCAAGGGGATGCATTTCATTGTCATCGTCATTGACAACATTAGTCATCAAATAAAAAATGAACTCTTTCGAGTTTCATTTTGAATGCAATCATTATCCCTTGATTGTGTTGGTCTTTTGGAGAATGATGTGATTCCTTAGACAATTTATCAAAATAAGATGATATTTTTTGAATGCTAGTACCACTACCGGTGAGAGGGTTGGAATTGATTTTTTCCTAAGCTTCCTTTTTAATTTCCATTTTCTTGAACTATGTAAGGACAATTTTTGAGTTTGTAGAGCTATGGGATGAAAATCAACTAAGGCATTACAGTGAAATGACATTCACGATACTTTAAAATCCAAAAATGACATAAATAACTTACAAAGGTAGATAAATCAATGCAACATGAAAGAAAACAAGTTTTAAATAGACTTAACTACACTAAGTGCTTCGGGATGTAAAATGCAATACAATAATTGACAAGACCTTGATTTTTTCAAATTTTTATTAAAATTGCAATATAGTGATTCTTTGAATCCTTTTATACTACTTGAAAAATTAACAAATTGGAAAATTGGGAAATATTAAAAACCTTTAAACTTTTCTCAATTCTTAGTGATTCTACATTTACAATCTCTCTCTCTCTCTCTCTCTCTCTCTCTCTCTCTCTCTCTCTCTCTCTCTCTCTCTCTCTCTCTCTCTCTCTCTGTGTGTGTGTGTGTGTGTGTGTGTGTGTGTGTGTGTGTGTGTGTGTGTGTTGAATTTAATCAAATTCCTAAAAAAATCCCATACATGTCGGTGAATGAGCCCAAAGGACCAACAAGGTTCCATAGATTTCTTAGCGATCTAAGAATGTTTTAAAACTCGGGCATGTCGATCATACAATGATTCAATAAAAAATATACGTTGGGATTGGAGATTCATTGACTATTCGTATGGGAAAAAATATTGTTTTTGTAATTTTTGAGTGAAACTTGGGCACTTCCATGGCTGTAAAATTTGCCAAAATCAAATTCCAAAATTCTTACTATTCACCAAATTACGAATATTCGCCCCTAAAATTTTCCTTGCTCACAATGTCACAAGACAATTAGGGTCGAACTGCCAAAATCATAAAATGATAAATCAAGACATAGGAATAGCCCACAAATAATAATAAACAATAGCAAGAAAAGAGTGATAGATAACCATGGTTGTATTCAAATTCCCCTCAACGATCAATAATGAACCATAGAACAAGAGTACGTCATCGGTAATGAAGAAGAAGTGTGTGAACCAATGATGTGTTGATGCTCGAAAAGATAATCATGAAGCATGAAGAAAGAAAGAGTAGGATATGTTAGGAAAGATGCATCATGAAGCACCGAGTGTGAAGTGTAGCCGAGTAGATGATGGGTGGTTCATTGATGAAGTATGCCTTCAATAGTCAAGTGTGAACTGTAGCACTAGAGTGTGTCATCGGGTAATGATGATACAATGTACTAGAGAAATAAGAATGCTTGAAAATATTATACATGAAGCGCAAAGTGTGAAATACAATAGTATACACTAGAGACAACCAATAGTGATGAAAGGGGAAGTGCCATGCCCCCAGTGTGTATATCGGGAGCTAATGGTAAATATATGTGATCATTGTAAGAAATAATAACCGTAGTATGTATAGTGCATGAAAGGATGTATAATGTATATAGGAAGTAATATGTGTACCATGAATAGAAGGATCCATAAGTAAGAATGAGTAGCAAATAATGTAGGGATTAGTATAGGTGCGTAGAGAGATGTAGAAAGGTGTGCCCATAGTGTAGATATGAGAAAGTGTTGCTAGAAATATTGACGTGAAGTGCAAAGCAAGAGTAATATATAGATGTGTATGTGAATAATATGGATAGACAACTATTGATTAGAACATGTGACTATGAGGGGGAGAGTTTGATTCCTCAATGTGTGAGTGATGGAGATCTATGGCAAAGTTTGAAATGTATCATAACTAAATATGTGGTTGCCACAATGGTAGGTAGGAGCAACGGTATGAATAATATCATATTGTGGGTCTAATGGATAAAATGTAAGTAGGTGACTAATTGCATCTTGTTTTGGGTCAATTGGTTGTTTTTATCTGGATGTTGGTTGCTTATACGGGATTGGTAACATTGTAGATGACTTAATAGGAGGAGGTAATGGGGTACGTGTTAAAGGTTTTTCCTTAATTGGGATTGGTAACGATGTAGAGGACTTGATAGGAGGAGGTAAAGGGGTAAGTATTTTTAAAGGTGGTGTGGCACGGTGTTGGATAGGTAACTCTTGACTTATCGAAGAAGGAACATTATTAATTATGGCATGATGCTCATTAGACATAGAGGGAGAATATTTTGGAGCCCAATGGGATTTAGCAATTGGGGATGAGCATGTGGCATAATGTTGTGTAGAAAATGAAAGAAAACCTTGATGCTCAAGGTTCCCAATTCTTCATTTTAAAGCATGGAAATCATTTTCATGATGTCTATTAATTCTATGATAATTACAAAATGGGAGACCTTTGTATTTTGCAAGCCAATAAGGAGGGTAGTAATGAGTAGGTGGAAAGTTGATCAATTAGTGATTAAGGAGCTCAAGAAGAATATCATGTTTCTTAGAATTTAGATAAAACTTGAGAGGTGTTGGTAGTGGTAAGACTTGGGATTCACTTATATGAGCACATGTAGTAGACATAGGATTAGGATGAGGTGTAGAAGAAGAACTAGCATGGGCATGAGAAACATCCTTAAGATGTTGGATTTCAGCTTTAAGGGATGTAATCGTGGTTTCCATAGCTTGAAATTTATCTTGAAAATCATGGTGTAAAGCTTGAATTGACTCTAAGATGGGTTGATTGGTTGTGGTATCAAGACTGATAGGGTCATTAGAGAGATGATCAAAAATGACACTTACTTGTGTAGGTGGCGTATTGCAAGGAGGTACATAGTGTCTAGGGATTTTTGGAGAACATATTTGTAAGGTGGGTGTATTTGAAGCAATTGATACAAGGAGACTTGAGGAGCCATGAAATAAGATTCGATAGAACAGGAAAAATAAATATCCAAGTGTTTGATCATGAGTGGGGTTCACCAAATGATTTAATATAAATTGAATTAAATATATAGTTCATAAGTAACTAATGATATACAAATGATAATATACGGTGAATTGACAAGAAAAAAAAACAATAATTTGAAACCCTAAGAAAGAGAGAGAGAGATAACTTAGCTAATTTTTGAATGATAAGGAAGTGGTCTGGACTAAGGAACTACTGGAACAAAATGGGAAGAGTGTCATCAAGGATCGTTGGAAGTTCTAGAACTCATAAATGTGCAAGACAAAAGCTCTCACGAGAAGATGGGAGTGCTGGGTGCTAATGACTAATCCAGTGCTAGCATCCACCCAAATGCTCAAGTTTGATCTTTTTTTTTGTGTAGGAGGAGCTTCGCTATTGATTCATGTTTGTCACTTTAGATTTATCTAAATTTTGTTGTTCACTTTGTAACCTGTAAAATAGATACCTAGTTGTATATACCCACAAACCACATCAAACCTAATAAATAAGATGTAGGATGGGAGTTGGGTGACCTCGATGGTCACCGAAGATTGATCTTATGACCAAGTGTTGCACTACATCTCAAACTCCATGTAGTTTTGTGTGAATGTGTGTAATGATTCCCTAAGATGCCCTTGTATAAGTTGTACAATGATAATGGGATAGATCTAGAATATAACAAATGTATCAAATGTGTGAGATAGAATATAATGAACTTCCTCCTCCTATATTGTATATTCATAGTGATGCAGCCCCTTTCCCTTGAGTGAATGTGCTAGATGGATGTTTTGTAATGCTCTTTATGCCTTTGGATGCAAGCTTAGGTGATAGTATGTAATGCTTAGTGCTTGGTCCCTTATTTGAGAGCTATAACTATGTATATATATGATTCCCTTGTTTGAATTTCATAATTGAAAAGCTGGAAGGATGACCAAAAAGTGTGAGAGATGCCCAAGAAGTAAAAGAGACCCAAAAGAGTGAGAAAGGGCTAAAGAGAGTCGAAACACCCGAGAAAGGATAAGAGATCCTTGCCGCTTTTTTCCTAAATTGGCGCTAGTGTCTAAGGCCATAAAAGATAATTTAGTTAAATAACGATATATACTTATAGTGTGTGTAATGTCAATAAAAGTATAAGAGACAAAGAAAAATTCCCAAAATACATTGTCAATTACTATTTTTCTTACTTAGGAATCATGTATATAATAGTATGCTCTAGGACCTAGAAATGTACCCAAGTGCATAGATTTTGTGTCTACACTTAGTTCACGCAAAATTTCTTATCTCTCCATCTTGGCCTATCACACTAAGGTAGGAAACCTTAATTTTATCACCCAAAACACGAGATATTCAGTGGTTCCCATCATGTTTAGCATGTTGATGATGAGTATTTAACAAAACAATACATTATAAGAAATCATATTAAAGCAATATAAATATAAAATATACACACTATTTTTATGTGCAAAATGATTCCATAATAATACCTCTATATTGATAAAAAAAAAAGTTCCCATTCAATAAATATCTCTCTACTATCAACTCTATTCTATGCACAATTAACGTAACAAAGTATATCTCATCGGTGTTGTTCTTACAATAATCACCCAATAGATTTGTATACTAGTTGGGAATTTCCTATCACTAGTTGAACAAGAACTACATTTAGCTCCAAAGTTCTAAAATAACACCTAACTATGACATAGGGGTGGCATTTATTCTCGTGCATGTCTTTATCTTCTAGCTCCTTAACCTACATGGAAGTTATGTCACTTCTAGATGTTCTCTCTTCTACTGTGCATGCTTTCTAGGTCTATTTTAGAATCTCTATATTTAATCCACGTTATTTTCCCTTGTGTGCCGCCTACTTTTCTTTTTCATGCAAGTGTTCCCATCAACTACTTTTCTATCTTTATCCCTTCTATCTTTGGTGTCTTTGGATTTCTTACCCATGTAGTTATCCTATTTGGAATTACTTTTCTTATAAAGCCGCACATCTAAATTTAACTCTTGCTTTATATCTATATGTGGGTTTTACCCTGAATCTTTTCGCAAATCTTCATTCTTCCCTAATGTTTTTTTCACTCTAAACAATATAAAAACTAAAGAATAGTTCCAAATGTGGAAGTTAACCAATAAATGAATGTATAAGAATTTAGGGGCTCAAAAATTTATATTTACTTATATTTCTTCATTTGTTGTTCATGCATTTATGGAATTCTATCTTTATGTAATTGAAAACATCAATCCATAACTCCATGCTATGATTTAAGTGAGTCATGATGTTCTCCTTGTGGATAATAAAGATGACGTAGAGAGGATAAAATCTAATGCATTCTTTAGGAAATTGTATAACATACTTGTGCAAATCAAAGATAAATATCCTTATAAGGAAAATAACATTAACACTTCGAGTCCTTTTTTTCTTTTGGGCTCAATAATCTTAAGATACATAGGCACATTTTAGGTCATTTGTCGCAATAACATAAAATGTTCTTATTTATTATTATCATATTTATAAAAGATACCTAATTGGTGATGATATATAAAATAATGTTTGATTGCATTTTATTGTGTGTTTAGATTTTCCCATCAAAGCTATTACAAATTTGATCAACGATATGTTAGCTCGGTCAACGATTAAGAACTTGAAATATTTAACACCTTTTAATATTAATTTAGGTTAACTCATGGAAAATCAACCAAAATATGTTATTTTATTCTCTAATGCACTAGATTATTTTTGGAATTTTGTCTATACAACTCCAACCATATCATTCCCCATATAAACAATTTATGTATAACATTGAATAGTGAAATTCAAGAACAAAACCAAAAGTTATTGCATTATAACCACGCCACTTTACAAGAAATAATATTAATTATATTAATATTAAAAATTTAGTTTTAAAACTATTAATTGTATTTTAAAATATATTTTGGAAAAAAGTATTGGGTAATTGACCTCTATAATTATATTTTATTCTTTCATATGTAAATTTAATTAACTTCATTTGTTAAATTAATTTTAATATATATATTTTATTAAATTTTTATATAATATGTTGAAATTTAATATTTTAATTTTAATAAATTTTATTGAGTATTTATGACTTTTTCAAATTTAATTTGAATCTAAAATATACTTGTTATCATCGACTTTAAATCTCAATACTATGATATCAACTACTCCATTCATGTAGCATGTGTTTGTAAAGATGAACATTTATTTATTTGAAAAAAATTAAAAACATGTTAGGAGAATGAGAAAGACTTAAGCTGGAGAGTTAGAAAGAAATCACAAGTTTATAAACATGTATTAACCAAAAATATAAATAGATTGAAAATCATTAATGGAGATACTCTAGTTATATGAAAGAAATCAATTCATTAAATTTATTACTCATTGGAAAGATCAAATCTATACATAAAATAATTATTTTGAGATGATTAAGGAACCAAAATGTGCGGTACCTCTCATTACTTAATGCCACTTAGGATTCCATAGACAAGGTTCCATCAATTATAAATAGATTAAAAATCATTAATGGAGATACTCTATTTATATGAAAGAAACCAATTCATTAAGATTTATTACTCTTTAGAAAGATGAAATATATACATAAAATAATTATTTTGAGATGATTAAGGAACCAAAAATGTGTAGTACCTCTTTTTACTTAATGCCACTTAGGGCTTCCATAGACAAGGTTCCATCAATTATTATATAAATAGATATTTATGTGATGAAACTTTCAATCATATCCAAAATAATAACTACAAACAAAAATGAAATTTCCATTTACAAATTTGGTACAAAATATGGTACATTTTAGGAAACTATTTTGTTTTGTGTGTATTATATTTGAAACAGGAAATTCTCATGTATATGTCTTGTCTAATATAAAAACTAAAAAATCCTTATTTTCCAAAAATACTCTTTCACAAAGCTTGGTATTTCATTTACGGAAGGTCTCAAATGTACATCTCTACATGTGGAAGGTATTGTTATGCATGAGGATTTAAGATCCAAAACATTACCTATCATGCGAGTTTATATAGGGGTTTTAAGTATTATTCAAAGTAGATTTTATATTTCTCCATAATCATAGGTATAATGTACTAACGTATAAATGTTTTTTAATAATATATTGTGGGTAGGATATGTTGGTGATAGAGAGAAGGAAGGAAGAGTACTTGTGGGGTAGACAAATAAACCACGGGGGATTCACTTAGTAAAAGTATGGTATAGCACCTGCGTTCGAAGGGTATTAAAGAATACCCTTAATTCTAGTTTCTACCTCTAATTATTCAATTGATAATACCCCCTCCTGTTATATTATTAGAATGAAAATACCCCCTATTTTTTCCATGTACCTTACTTACCCATTTTTCAATTACAATTTTATTTACCCCTTTTTATTTCTACCCCAATATATTAGACAAAAATATATTATATTTCTCACTCAATTTTTTTTAATATGCATTTCCTTCGAAAGATAGTTGAAGCCATTGAATACATATTACAAGTCACCTTATATATGTTAAGCTTTATGCATTTATCAATAGTTCTTCAAATAATTAAGATGGTGAAATAATATCACTTGTGTTGAAAAGCATACTCAATTCTAGTTTTCTACCATCTTATTATTTCTTGGTTAAGAATCTAGATTTATTTATTAAAAAGAGATTATAATTTAATTTATGACCACACTCCTTTTGCAATTTTAAGGTATTTACGTTTAAAAACTAGGGTTCAAACGTTTTAGTTTTATATTAAAAGTAAACCTCTATTTCCTTTGGCCCATCTCTCTAACCTACCCCCAATACCTGATTCAAAACATTAATAAATTAAACCCTTTCACCCCCTCATGTCTACCGGTATATTGAGTTTAATTTTATTAATTTTAATTACCTCAATATGAACCCACGTCTTAGGATATTGCCAGCTAATGAAACCCCGTGAAATAAACCCATAATTCATATCATTTTCATTGTGTGTTTTTTCAAAGTAGTGTGTTTTTAGAGAAGCAACATGTATTTCTAGAGTAATGGCACTACATAACACTTAATAGATGGGACATCCTTTACAATATTATGCTAAGGTAGATTTTGTCATTCTATTCTATTTTTAAGGAAAATAGATGTCATGAATATTATTAAATATAACAAACAAGAACACAACATTGTATGACCCTTCACATTACTATACAAAGTCTGATTAGTATGACAAATGTAGAGAGACATAAAATTACACATACAAAAGGTTTGTAAAGGTTATAAATTGAAATATAATTAAATTCTATGAAAATGTAAGACATAGAATCCAGACCAAAGAGATGTAAATAAAAAGAGGTACAAAAATGTGAGAAGGAAAATGGATAGTTTAAATATATTGTAAAATAAGGGATATTTTATAATTGAAAATTTGTATTTTATAAGTGAGAAGCAATTAAGGAAATAACATGCTCAATCGGAGCTAGATATTGAGAGTTACATGTGTCACGATCCGTTGTAAGGGCAAGATGGTAAATGTGAGATTGAGATGGGAAATTTGAGTGTAGAGATGGGTCTTGAGAAATGAAAGGGTATGATGGAATTTAATGAAGCTCCCATAGTAATTTAAGAGGAGTAACATGTATGTCAACTTAAATAAATTTAATCTCAAGTCACATCCAATCTGTTTTGAGGCCTTGGGAAAATTGAATAAGTGAAACAAGTATGTGTTTGGGTACATGAAATCTTCATATAAGTGCATTCAATAACTTACTACATAAAATTTTTATCAACATGTGTCTCTTTTGTGTAAGGAAAATGAATTGTTATTTGTATAATGTGTATAATTATACATTTCAAGTGTAAAATTGCATTCAATTTCTCATTTATGTGTACATAAATCATACACATAATCTACCGGCTATTTAATGTTAGGTGTATAATTCAATTTCATATTCAAACATAATTGAAGTCTCTTTGCATCAAGTGCACATAGTTATTTGTGTGCAATAAATGATACCATACCAAATACAATTCGACTTTTCTCTTTAATATCCATACTATAAAAACACTTCCATATTACAAAGTTTCCATAATTCTTGAAAAGATGGTATGTATGTCTACAATACAATAGTTTATTAGTTAATGTGCACGCTCATAAGCGTTGTCACATCTGCAATATATGCTAGAAAATGGTTTATTGAATATCATAAGAAGAAACATGAGTTGCGTGAAATTTTTCATTGAAATTCAATGCATCAAAATGAACTAGAGGCATTGGTTGGGTGGAAATTTGAATGGAAATTCTATGAATTTGAGATGCAAATTATGTAGTAGCCACAAATGGGGTTTTCTTGTAGATACACAAAACATTTAGAGTTTTTTTCCTTTGCGAGTAGCTATGTGCAAGGTATGCTCGATATCTTGCATTGCGCTTGAGGAAGGAAATACTTTTAGCACCATCAAAGATGTTGAATGAAATTCATAACATTGCTTTATATGGGGTTGCATATTGAGTTTGTTTATTCATAGTAATGACTTTTTTTTTACTAATCATTGGTTTTGGGGGAATAAAAGATAGATAATGAATATGGAAGATAGGGATAAGGATTGTACTATTTAGAGGTGTTGGAACTAATATGAAATTATGTGGCAATGTCAATGTTGGAGACGATGGAGGAGAAACAAAGTAGAAATGAAATTAAATAGAGGAGGATAAATGAAAGTAGAGGTAAGAGTCGAATAAATTTAAGAAGTGGGTGATAACAAATGGAGATAAAACTTTGTAAATTAGAGGATAAAGCTGATCTATCGTTAAAATAATCATTGGCATGATGATAGAATTAAACTACACACATCATACATATTTTAAACTAGATATTAGATCATCATTAATTTTAGAAAGCACTAAACATATATATTGGATATTTATATGAGAGATGAATAATTTTACATGGAGTATTTGAACTTTAATAAATGAATATGTCCCATCTTTTGGACTTCTTTAATGAAACAAAATGACCATCTTTTTGTACACATAAATGGGCCTTCTTTTGGATTTCTTTCCTTAATACAAGCACTTCTTTGTATACATAAATATATAGTTAAAACAAAATGGACAACTCTTGATGCACATAAATAGATCATTTTTCGACTCCTTTAATGAAACAAAATAGGCAACTTTTGGTGCACATATATGAGCCAGTAAAAAAGCGGGTGCAACTTGCAAAAGTAATGTACCACACCAAATATTTTATCATCCCTACACTTTGGATATACAATGCAATTCTTCCTTTTCAAAATATTCAAAAGCGTCTACAAAACACGCCAAGAAAATCACATAGGCTCTTCAAGACACCATGAATACCTTTGATGCACCCTTTATGTTGTTGCTTCTCATAGATCCTACACATGACACTTAAAAACCAGTTGTGAGCACGTTTGACAATACCCCAAGTCCATTCATACGCGCACACTTTTCCGGAGGCTCCATTGCTATCGAACTTCTCTTGGATGTCTATTTCAAAGGTTTGAATGCATCTCACATAATATGTGCACTATGTATAATGTGACAATATTTAATAAAACATAAGTTTCTAAATTGATTTCAGTATATGCCAAATAAATCATTAAAAATTTCTTCTTTTCACATTTGAGCGTTTCCATTTTTTCCTTTTCATGTGCCCTGACGTCATCACTGAGAGCACTTGAAAGCTCAATTTTATTTGCATTTCAGAAAAATTAAACAATTAGATGCTCTGCTAATATAGAGACGTACGCTACATTTGTTAATACTAAAAATGTTGACACCAAATCAGACGTTTCCAACCAAAGAGGTGAGAAAATTAAAATGTACGAAGATATAATATTTGAAAACTAGTAATAATTTGATTCAGGCGACCTCTAATTAAATGCCCAAACTTGAATGCTCTCCATTTGCCGTCTATTGCTGACATTCTATACCAGATTTATAGCTAATAAATCCATAGAGCCTTTTGCGTCGTTAAATTTTTCTGTAACCAGCTTGGAACAACTTTATCAAGTGCTCCTCACCATTGAGATCCAAATTGTTGTTGGATCGTCACTCCAACAAAACAAAACAAAACAAGAGTACAGATCGTGAGTATATTGAGAAAGCAGAAGCAGCCAGGAAGAGGCAGTGCATGAGAATGGAAGATACAGACAATGTTTTTCTGTAACTGCAATTCCCATGCGCCGTCTCTTCCCGGCTGCCTAAACATACTTACAGTACGATGCCTACGATCTCTTCCCGCCCGCTGCACTAACTAGTATTCTCCAAATCTGAATACAGGAGGAGCTCCTGCCATGGATCGAAGATTTAATTAGAATGGCGATGATAATAGTAGTACGAGCACGTGTACTCCTCCTTCGGGAATTATTGTTTAAGCGGGCAACCGTGCTGCAGTACACCGTAATGTTGATATATACTACGTGTACTTCTCACTTTTGTAGTACAAAACAATTTTATAATGTTTAAATATTGAAGTACAATATCGATAGGATATTTATGGAATTGACTACCCTCCACTCAATATGCACCACTAGGGTGCATCGCAACCGTCCATGTTTAAACGGATAGCTGTGATGCACCCTAGTGGTGCATATTGAGTGGAGGGTAGACATCAGCGATATTTATTAGTCCAAACTTGAACCCTTGGTGTTTTGATTTAATTTTGAACTTTGAAGTTCACTACCTACATGTTTTTCAAACATTTGTGAGCAAGTTGCACATGGAGGACCTCGCCTAATATGTGTGCATGATGTATATGATAATGTGTTTGGTAATGAAAATATTAATTAGGACTTCTAACACTCGACAATGATTTTTCATGTGTGAGATGTAGATTTATAAATTGGTCTGCAGTCGCATAAGATGTGTATCGATTTAGAGTTGGTCAAATATGTTTGAGAGATTGATATAGCAATCGGGGGCTTTGTTGTGATATCCTACACAACCCAAAGATGTGAGAGCGATTATATCCTAAAATTTAGGTGTTTTAGATACATAAAACCCTAATTAGGTTAGTAAATTAGAAATGAAACACATTTAGATTATTAAATCCAAATTTAACATTCAATTATGAACATACGATAAACAAGTTGAGACATTTGATTTAATTAGGGCACATGTAAAATATAGAAATTGATAAGAGCATGAGTGCACTTGGCTTTCTACAAGTTTTTGGACTAGTCAATCTAGGTGTGGAACAAAGTGTGAAGGAAATGATTTGTACTTGCTTTGTCTTAGTCCATTGACAATGGAACCTTCCCCTAGCTATAATACACCAAGAGGACATAATTGCGAAATAGAACCTATCTTAAGCTTAACGAGCTTGTCTAGTTGATTTCTACATTTACGTTATAGTTTTTCCACTTTCATGTTTGTTTAATCTACCCTTTTCTACTTGCAATCACTCAAGATGTGTACATTTTATCGTGAAATTAGAGTTCTTCTATTGAAACCCTTACTTTCGTGAAAGATTTGTAAAAGGGTCAATGTCTTAGGTTGAATCACCCATGTACCACCTATATAACACTACTCCATAGATTCTTTAAACTCTCGTAGTTCTTCGACTATTGGAATTGCAATTGTGATTATGCACCTACATGTATGCAACTAGATTCATCCCTTGACACTTGGTAGTGTTTGTTTTGAGTTAGATTTCTAAAAATATTAAATTGGATTTTCTCACTCTTAACTTGGCAAATCCCCTATACAATTTGTATTGTAACACGGTCTACAAGATTATATGGAATTGGATTTACAAGATTAAGGCAAAGTGTTACAAGATTAAGACGGTCTAAAAATATTGAATTGGATTTTCTCACTCTAAAGTAAAGGTTGAGAAAGCGATACGAGAAGAGATGAGGTTATTTTTAATTGGCATAAGTGTTCTTGTAGGTGCACTAATAATAAAACTAGATATTTAAAGCCTTATGATAGCTTATGATAGTGTGTTTTATATCTATTTATGTGCACAAGTCATGTGCCAAAAGTAACATCATCAAGTGCCAAAATTTCAATTTTTGGTGTCTACATTCTCCACTCTTTAATTTTAGCAAATGAAATCTACTAAGTTAAAGGTAATGTGTACCTAAGTGTATAAACACACTCTCTTTTATTGAATTCTTGATTGCTTAGGAGGTGTCTAAAGTGAAACATGTGAAGTCGAGTATATTGATGTCCATATTATGAAAAGTGAAACTTTAACTCTTAAATTTCAATCGAAATCAATAAAGCAGAGAGAGAACAAGGATAACACCTATATGTGTAGAAACCAACTATACTAAAGTATAAGTCTTGAGGATTCTTATTGAAGCATTTGGATTAGGTTGTGCCCATACGAGGTTCATTTAAGAAGACCCTACGAAAAATTAGTTTAGAATTTGTGGTGAATCTCAAAAATTGACTTTCGAATCGTTGGCGAATTTCTGAAAAAAATATTTTGTGCAAAGGTGATTTCGCATAGAAATTTTCCACTGGTTTAAAGTAGGTCGGGAAGGTTAGCATGCGGGTTGGGCGGGCAGATTGGTCAGGCGGGTTGGTCGAGTGAGGGGTTGGACGGCTAAGGGTTGGACGGGTGGGTTGGATAGGTGGGTTGGACAATTAAGGGGTTGGATGAAAAAGGGTTAGATGGGTGGGTTGGACGGTTAAGGGTTGGGCCGGGTGGGTTAGGCGATTAAGGTGTTGGACGGCGAAGGGTTGGACATGTGGGTTGGATGGTTGAGGGTTAGATGGGTGGGTTGGATGGCTAAGAGGTTGGATGGCTAAGGGTTGGAAGGTGGGTTAATTGATTGAGGGTTTGGATGGCTAAGGGTTGGACGGGTGGGTTGGACGGTTGAGGATTAGATGGCTAAGTGTTGGACATGTTGATTAATTACGGGTTGGCGCGATCGCCATGGCTGCTAGCCAATAGTTTTCCGCCACGTGTCCTTTGAACCATTCGGACCCAATAAATACCCCTACTGAGGTTCATTTCTTCACTTATCAACAAAAATTCCCGAGTGCTCTGAGGCTCTCCAATTTTCAAAAGTTATCCCAAATTTCAACAATGGAAAGCACCACATCTACTCCTACACCCAAATTACAATACAAAAACCTCATGTGCCCACAAATTGTAGCCTCTTGAAAGTAAAGATGCCTGAAAAGGATTGGATGAAAAATCATAATTTATCGATCTTGTGGACATGCCCCGATTCGATCTTGATACTTCGGTCCTTGATTACCTTCTCACCTCTTACAACCAGAAAGAGGGAGATTTTTCCATTCTCCTTGTGCATCGAGACGTTGTCAAATTTCATTCACAATTGAGCTTGACGTACATCGATTAAGCTGGGTTACCATTCGAAAATAAGCCTCTCATTCTACAAAGTTTGTTCTCACAGAGGCGAAGACAAAAATTTTGGAGTCTCATTATAGTGTGCGGAGTTTATGGTAAGTTTATTATTTTCAAATTCTTTTTCTCTTAACATTTTTCGACCACCCGAAGCCTCTAAATTTTTTTACATTATGTGCAACTCCTCTTAATCATTCATCATGAGGCCTTCTTCTACAAGGTACTACAAACCAATTCTTTCTTGCAGTTGCATCACTTTTTTGAGACCAAGATTTTATTACAAGGTAGATCTGCGAGAAGTGTATTGGCGATTGATATTTATTTCGAGACAACTAGCGAGTCGATAATTGATTGGTGCACATATTTGTCGACAAATAAATATATATTTCTCACGTGCTGTAATGCCGATCAATACGATAAATCTAAGACATTGTATTCTCTTGTTGCAATTTTATTCTTGTTTTCTATCATGAAGCATTCTACAAATTTCAGAAAGCTAAAATTCCAACTGTAATTAATGATAAAATGATTGGTCTCAGTCTTGAAGAACAACAGGTAACAGTTACTTTTATAGTTTTCTTGTTATAACGATTTCAAATTCAATATTTTCAATAAAATAATAATTGTAATATTTTCTTTTGCAGAGAAGAATTATAGTTGCAACATCTCATAAGGAGGCAATTGCTCGAGGTAAAGCCCCTGCGAGAGGTCTTTGTTGATTCTGACATGGATTAACAAAATCAACACCAGTAAGAGCTCCTCGTCAAAAGTGACCTAGGGGGTCTATGTGCATCACATCTACCATCACATTTAACTACATGTATGAATTTTTCTTTTTATATAATTAACTAATTCAAACAACTAATATAGATTATGTAGGTAGTATTGTATTTTAATATTTCTACTATTCTTTTCTACATTTATTGTATTCAGAAACTACTAAAACTGGTGATGATGATCAAACTCATTATGACGGTCAAGATTGAAATGTTACATTTGCATCTCGAACGTGCAAGGTAAATTGTAATATTTAATATTTATCATGTTTTATTTCGTTACTATTTTTATAATTTCTGAGGCCCTGACCATATAATGATAATTTTCTAATAATTTTTGTTTGCTTCTTACTAAGTAATATTTCTTGAGCACATTCCACTTGCGAGGAGGCCACAAATTACCGCTTGAACACGTACACTTCAAACAAAGGAAGATCTTCGAGTA
The DNA here is from genome assembly GCA_018340775.1 of Taxus wallichiana var. yunnanensis. Classification (NCBI taxonomy): domain Eukaryota; kingdom Viridiplantae; phylum Streptophyta; class Pinopsida; order Cupressales; family Taxaceae; genus Taxus; species Taxus wallichiana. Next base: position 285,648,379 of record CM031243.1, on the reverse strand, counting down.
AGAATATAAGGTTTCCTCTGAGAATCATTTGGAGCAGTTCATCTTATAACCACGGAATTTCTTGGACTCTCACTAGGTGGTGTTTTAAGTGTAATGGCCACATAGCTTTTAACAACATCACCCTTGTGAGGAGTATTTGGGCTTCGATCTGGTGATGCTTTGATAAGGGTAACTATATTGACACCCATGATATGATACAATATACTCTGCCTCAACCACAACCACGACAAAATGTGCATACGTACATAATGATGACTCTCCTCCTCCTCCCAAAACGCTCCACAAAAGATGATGATGAAAAGACACATTTTATATTAGAAAATATGATATCAGATAGTATGGGGGAAACTATACAAGAGGTTGTAATTTATGATGTGGATTTGGTGTGGTCTTGGGAGAGGAGAGCTAAAATTTTGATAAATAAATAAATACAAGATACCATAATCATGCTCAAAGGCATTCATTGTTCACTATCGTAGAGAGCTGACCCAATGAGCATGATGTTTTGATAAACAAAGCTCGATTAGGGACAATTTCATATACTAATAATTATGATGATGAAATTATAGACATAATGTTAAACAGGTTGGAGAATCTGAATGTTGAAGCACATGCTTACTACAACAAATGGGCTAAAGACAAGACAAATGTTTTAATAGAAAATGCAAAAAAAAAAAAATCTGTGGTGAGTGGGATTTAAGTTTTACATGCAAAATCCTAATATTATTAAGCACTATGATATAATTTTTAACTTATCTAATAGACTAAAAAATTATATTTCTGTTTTGCAGGCAAAATATGAAAATTTAAAGAAAAAAGTAGTTGTATTTGAAGCACATTTAAAGAATGCCCACAAAATCCTGAATTCATTTGTACATTTGAAGGAAAAACTAATAGTAATAAATAAACAAAATAATACATTGAGAAGGATAATCAAGGAGCATAAGATGGATCCAAAAGTCTTCGAAGGAAAGGCGGACATAGATCAACTTGATTTTGTTAGTAGGAGATGTAGCGAGGGAGGAGCAAAATATTCTTGAAAATATCAATACCGCAACATGAGATTTGCAGGCATCAGGAGTTATAATCAGATAGCTCTTTACAAACACAGTATATTCCTCCACCTCTTACGCAAGAAAAAGATCAAGCTTCTCCTGCTACATAAAAAATTCAATATGTTAGTTAAGTTCACCATGTGACAGGTGTGTTGTCACAATTCGACACTGGCGTAGGAATTAAAAGATAGTGGCCAGCCATTTTTTTGTTTTTATTCCGTGTGGTAGACGTAAGGACAACTATGATTCAGAATCATAGGCAGAAAAGAGGATGACCTCGTAATGTGTCCTTATATGACAAAACTTGTCTGGAAGCTTTGAAATGTATTGACAACCCCATTTTTGGAATTGTATTGGCTGAAAATGCTTTATGAATTTGTACTTTTCTTCATAAAGTAATCCACCACATGAGAGAACGATTTCAAGAGTACTTTGGAAATTGGAATTGTAACTATATATTGTTATTCGATTTCTACATAATACAAATGATGTTTTTGTTTCTTTGTTTACATAAATGTTGCTTAAATTTACTTGATTTTGTTTGTTTAAAATATTTACATTTCGATTTCTTGCAGATGTAAAATAAATCAATTAACAGATATAAAAGACAAATATTTCCTTATTTCAGTTTAAAAACCAAATATAAAAAACAAATGGGAGAATTGAAAATGATAGTGACATTGTTCCAATGGCAATGGATCAAATAAAGACAAATATAATATTGCATTTATTGAAAGTTGTAATCTCTGTATGAAATACATCAATAGTTATAATTTATTACATCAAATTATTGTAATGAAATCTATGTGAATTGGAACAATCCTGGATCAACACTTTCATTCGTGTCTTGGAAATCAACTGTAGCATGATCTGTGGATGTGTCTCCATCCCTAGGTCATATGAACATTACTAACTCCTCTTCTTTCTACTTGTGAATTCCATAATACGAGTGCTCTATCATAAGGAAAATACTCCATTGAGTAACGTGATACATACTGACCTCGAGACAACTTTCTAGTTTCCTATCAATCTGTTTTGAAATTTTGAATTTAAAAAGGATAGTGCACTGAAAACCCTCTCATCTTCCATAGAACCCAAAATCATAGTTTGACAAAGTTCATATAGATTAATATACTCACTCAAATCTTCACTTAGAATACTACTTGGAACTAATATCCTTCCAAATCCTTTTGATGGCACCATAATCCTGTGGGTTTTGTAGAAGATGAAATTGTTGTATCATAGTATTAGCAAAATCCATTGACTGGGAACTAAGTATTTTTCTTTGTAAAATACCTTCTACAGAAACTTCATTTATCTCTTCAGTATTAGATAAATGGTTAGTTAGATCACTCATGTTTTTGACAAATAAATGGTGATAGATGTATAATGTTTGCCACGAGACAAATTCCAAAGCGTGGATTTACTGACTCTCATTGATTCAAGTATTTTATCATTTTTGAATATTTCTGGATCTCTTTAGCTAATGATTGAGAGATATTTCTTAACTTATTCTAGTTTCCATTAATATTGCATCATATAAATTTCGTTTCACTCTTACTTCTTCTATTTATGAGACAACCATATCAACTCTTTTTTGGAATGTATGAAGTGGAATCTCTTTTCCATGTGTTGTTATACACAGATGATCATGTATATTGTATTTTAAGAAGCAAGCTGGGATTTTCAAATCTATCAATGCATTCCAATTTTAAAAAGAAGCACCACGAAAACTCCCATAATAAATATATAAACTTTCGAGACTCTAGCACACATGTCTTCTGAGTCTTATGAAGTGTTATGTAGAAAGAACAATCTTGTGCATGCTTCGTTAAGATATTAAGCTCCCTCAACATGGGAAAAATACCACAGAGTGTGAGTAAAGTTTCTATGTCTGTTAGACGACACAATAGATCTTTAGCTTTATCTACATCCTGTGGTATTTATACATAAATCTGTCAATGAAGGATATTCATCAAATATTCTACAGGCAAGTTCATACATAGATATCCATCTGGTATCTACATCTTTGAGAAGATTTTTTCCCTCTGTCGGTCAATTACAAATTTTTGAAATTCTAAAAATCTCTTTGGACTACTAGAATAATAAGCATGCAAATCACATATCAATTCCTCCACTCTAGCTACATTTTCAAATTTGCTCACAATTTTGTAATCCAAATTCATTATGTGAGCCATACACAACAACCATATACGAGCAACAGTTGTTTGAAGTCTAACGTAGAGACCATTTTTGGCTCCCTGCATTATGATTGCACCATCGGTTCCGACACAAATTAATTTTGTTTCAATGTCAAAGTCATCTGTTTTAACAATATTCTTGATTTGAGACCACCAATTTATAAATATTTTAATTGTAATTCTCTGTCATTTTATGAATTCTTTAAGAGGTGTGGAGTTCTTATTTCATTAGAAAATGTGTAAACATGAATACAAATCCATGAAGTATTATCCCTTTTGCAGTAACCTCATCTATTAAAAGGTAAATACTTTGCCTTTTGAACACATAGTTTAGATCCTCCTTTTCTACCACAGATAGACATTTTCAATTTCCCAACCACAGTATCGACCAATGAGATTGAGGAACCTTTGTGAGACCAATAACGATACAAAATTTTATTTCCTCTAAAATATGACATCTTTCTTCCCCTTTTCAATATATGGAATATGGTAGCAAACTAAATACTTTTTGCATGCATTTCTACCTCTATGGCTTTGCTCAATCTTGCTACTATGGTCCCACCTTTTTCATTCACATATTTCATACGTTTTTTTCCTTTTCATATTATTAGTGTATTTGACATGTAGACACTCTTTTGCATCTTTCCATTTATGTGTTCTGACTATGTTGCCATCCTTTTGCTTTTGGGAAATGTATATTTTCCCACAATGCTTTTCAATTGTGTCAGTTTGAGCTGCATCGTGTGATCCTTCCCATGTTTCCAACCACATATTTTACATCGACATTATGTTGGAACATCATTACCATTTTCAGTGTACATAGGTTCAATAAATGGATATTTTGCAGCCCATTCAAGCTGGAATTTCCTTCTAATTGTCCAGTTTGTCCTCTTTCTTCTGACATATTTTATTTTTTCCTTGGGGTTCAACTTCTACATCTAGGCTCTCAGCAGGAATATCTTGATTCTCATGTCTCCTTTTTTGAAATAGACCTTGGAGTAGAATCTTCCTCTGTTGGTGTATCATGAGAATTCGATGAATTTTCTTGTACTTCTATGTCATCAAGGGACAAAATGTTTTCCTCAACATATAATGGATCATTGATATCTTTAAATTGATTATTTTTGAAGGAATTTTTGAAATTTCTGCATATAATTCTATAAAATTGTTACATATATAATATTATTTTTATCTATGGTTAAAATTTTACACAAAAAATAGTTCAAAGAACAATATGAAAAACATAATTATTAAATATTGTAAGATTAAATAATCTGTAAATAACACATGCCACATCCGATATTTTCAGGTGATGCGAAACCCCCTTCATTTTTGTGATTTTTAAAATAGCAAGCAAAGTATTTACACCCTTTTTTGAAGGTTTGAATTTGTAACCTTCTTACCTTGATTTATAGTATCCATGATTGCTTAGGGATGGCTCTTATGTTCGAAGGCTTTGATATTGGATGGTTTAGGGTTAGACGGTAGTGGTTGGATGGTAAAGGGTTGGATAGAAAAGTCTTGTATTTTTTTGGTTGGATGGAAAAGGTTTGGACGATTGAGGGGTTGGATGGCTAAGTGGTTGGATGACTGAGGGGTTGGATGACTGAGGGGTTAGATGGTTGAGGGTTGGATGGCTGATGGGTTGGATGGATGAGGGTTAATAACTAAGGAGTTGGAAGGCTTAGAGTTGGATGGCTAAGGGTTGGACGGCTCGGGGTTGGACGGCTCAAGATTGGATGGCTAAGGGGTTGGACGATTGTGACGGTTGGGCGGATCAGGGTTGGATGACTAAGGGGTTGGATGGCTCAGGGTTAAACGGATAAGAGTTTGGACAAGTTAGGGGTTGGAAGGCTTAGGGTTGGATGGCTTAGGGGTTGGACAACTTAGGGTTGGATGGCTCATCTTGGATAGTTAAGGGGTTGTTTATGTTTACTTCGGTGAATATGCGCACAAAATGATTCGAAATGGTGGTGAATTACATTTATAAGATCTTATATATGTGTAAAATCTAGGTGAAATGAATAGTATAAGGGACATGTCAGTCAAAGTTTTCAGCAAATAAGTGAGACTTGAATCACAAAATATTCGCTAACTCGAATTTCCATAATCCTTGATTTTCGCGAGATTACAAAAATTCACCACTAAAAATTTCCTATGCCCTAGTTGGGGAACATAGAGGAAGATATTCTTATCAAATAAGATGGATAATGGGGGATGATTAAGCCCCTAATTCATATATTCTAACTAATGAGGTTGGGGATGTAGTGTATTACTTTAATGTGGTACCATATGACTTAAATGTATAGTTTCATTTCTAAATCGATATTCTCACACGAAAAAGTCTATATGACTCGACCAAAAGGTTTTCATATCCGAGAAAAGAAGAAAAGGTATGTAGACTTATCAACTCAATGTATAATCTCAAACACACTCTTGGGCATGATATATAAATATTGATGATCATATAGTTTAACATAAGTTCTAGAGGAATCCACATGATCCCAATACCTACGTAAAAATAAGGGGAGATTGTAATTTTGTTGTCTATGTTGATGATACTACATCACTAATAGTTTAGTCATAATGGATTTACTATATGTAAAATTATGTCCTATCATATGCATTGGTAGGCTAATAAATAATACACAGATTTCAAAATCTAGTTCTCGATATTCTATTATTAACACCCCGTCCCAATAAAACTATTAAATTATAAAATAACCATTATTTTACCATATATCCAAACTACCCATTTTCCCTATGATATTTTTACAGTTCTTTTTATGCCCATGTCTTCAATATTGGATTCAATATCTTACAATTTCAAAAAATTAATTATATTTCCACTTAAAACCTTGATGAAATTCGTATTGGGCTCAAAAGTACAAAACCATTATAATTTGTAATTTTATTCTCTCTACCTTCCTTTTCTATCTACATTTTTCACACTAATCAAACTTTGTATAGTAATGTAAAGGGGCATGTCTGGTTGCATTATAGTCAATTTAAGTTACTAATCTTCACGAAATCCATACTCCTAAAGTAATTGAATCACATGGAAATAAATACACCTATGAAATTATATTATGAAGTATTTCCGACTATTGAGAGTTATATACTTCTAGTACTCTGTTAAAACATGTTACTTCTCTAAAAAACAAGTCGTTATTTTGAAAAAACATAATGAAAATGATAAATATTCAAGGGCTTCTTCATTTAACCCATAAATAATCATCCTTCCTCTTCCATAATGCTCCACATGTACCCTATCCCTAACCTAATATTAAAAACATTTATACTTTATCCCCTATAACCCTTAAATGAGTTAACATATTAGATCCATTTTGACTGGTATTTAAAACCCCAATATGAAATCACGTGATAAGTAATGCTTTGGTTTTTGAATCCCTGTGAGTTCGGTGAAGATGATTAATGTAAAAAAGAAAGATCTCAATCGATCATTTGACATGATTTATCTCAAGTTATTGCACTCTTATCTTGGGCTAAAATTATGGAAAAGGAGTACGACATTTTGTGTCCCAAATGATATATGCCAAGAAAATTCTCAAGAGGTTTTGGTAAACCATTGTCTACACCATGGAGGAAAAGATTCACTTGTCTCACGTTGATTGATCACCATACGTAAATGAAAATATTTATTGACTTTTGATTGGGATCCTCAATTACTTGACTTATACTAGTACATGCAATAGCTATGTTGTCGACTATCTCTCATGGTTCATGCAAAGAGACACAATTATTTCATTAAAACATAGAAAATCATATTTTTAGGTACATTAGAAGGATTGTGGATTTTTTCCTTCAATACAAAAATAATGATTAACTCTTATTAATGGGATATTTGGACTTAGATCATGTAGGTAATATCGATGACAAAAATCACCTAAGGTTGCATCCAAAGGCATATCAAGAGCATAAAAACATAAATATAGCATCCATTCAAGGAAAAGATATTTCATTCTTCCGCATCAGGGGAAAATTTTAGAGGTGAATTTTCGTAAACTCGCGAAAATCAAGGATTATGGAAATTTGTAATGGCGAATATTTTCTTGCTCATTGGTGACTTATGAAAAATTCAGCCAACATGTCCCTTATACTATTCCTTTCACCTAGATTTTACACATATATAAGAGGTTAGGAATGTAATTCGCCACCATTTCGAATCATATAGTGCGCATATTACCATATTCACCGAAGTAAGCATATCAGCCACCAACACTGAAGTCTGAAATCCGAGCCGTCCAACCATAAGGTGTCCAACTCTGAGAGTCTGAGCCATCTAGCCTTGATCTAAAATACTCTGTAATCTGAAATGTCCAATTGTATTCCATCCAACTAAGCCATCTAACCCCTAGCCATCGACCCCTATCCGTGGCAAATGCCCTATCCGTCCAACTCTAGCCATCAACCCTCGAGCCCCCAACCCAAATCCATCAACCCGTATCTTTCCGACCTATAGGCCCCAGCCATCCAAATCTTAACCATCCATTCTTAGAGCTTTGGAATATAAAATCCACTCGTAAGGCCATAAGCAGTAAGCAGTCATGGATACTAGAAATCAGGGCAAAAGATTACAAATTCAGTCAGTTCAAAAAAGGGTGCCAATACTTTTCTTGGCTATTTTGGAAAATCACAAAAGATGAAGTCGGTTTCTGCTTCAGCTGAAAATATCGATATGTGGCAAGTGTTATTTAATGGTTATTTTATCTAACATAATTTAATAATTATGTTTATAATATTGTTCTCGGAACTCTTTGACATTTGTACTCTGTAAAAATTGAACTATAGATAAGATTAATACAATATAAGTAACAATTTTATAAAATTATTTGTAGAATTTTCAGAAATTCCTTCATAGAATAATCAATTTATAGATATTGATGATCCGATATATGTTGAGGCAAACATACCGTCCCTTGATGAAATAGAAGTATAGGAAAATTCATCAAACTCCCAGGAAACACCACAAGAGAGGAAGCTTCTACTCCAAGGTCTATTTCCAGAAAGAGGAGACATGAGATTCAAAATATTTCTGCTAACAGCCTAGATGTAGAAGTTGAATCCCATGGGGAAAAAAATAAAATATGTTAGAAGAAAGATGGAAAACTGGACAATTGGAAGGAAATTCCAGTTCGAATGGGCTGCAAAATATCCTTTTATTGAACCTGTGCACACTTTGAAAATTCTAATGATGTTCCAAAACACAATGTCGATGCAAAATATGTGGTTGGAAATAGGGAAGGATCACACGATGTAGCTCAAACTAGACACTGATTGAAAAACAACTTTGTGGGAAAATATACATTTCCCAAAAGTAAAAGGATGGCAAGCATAGTCGAACTCATAAATGGAAAGATCAAAAGATTGTCTACATGTCGAATACGAGAAGAGTACGAAAAGGAACAAAAATGTATCAAATATGTAAATGAAAAAGGTGGGACCATAGTAGGAAAATTGAACAAAGCTATGGAGGTAGAAATGCAAGCAAAGGGTATTCAATTTGCAACCATTTTTCATATAATGAAAAGGGGAAGACCAATGTCAGATTTTGGAGAAAATAGAACGTTGTATCAAGTTATTGGTTTAAAGAACGTTCCAAAATCTCATTGGTCGAATACCGGTGGTGGGAGATTGCAAAAATCTAGCTAGCTCGGTAGAGAAGGAGGATCTGAAAATGTGTGTTCAAAAGGCAAAGTATATTTCCATTTCTTTAGACGAGGTTACCATGGTCGATAATACATCACGGATATGTATTCATGTTTACACATTTACTAATGAAACAAGGACTTTGCACCTCTTGGCAATTCATAAAATGACAGAGAATTACAATTCTAAGAATATTTATAAATTGGTGGTATCAAATCTGAAGGATATCATCTAGGAATGGATGACTTTTCCATTGCAACAAAATTAGTTTGTGTCGGAACCGATGGTGTAGGTTGTAATGAGGATCCATAAATGGTCTATGTGTTAGACTTCAAACAACTATTGCTCCATATATGGTTGTTGTCCACTACATGGCTCACAAAATGAATCTCACATACAAAATTGTGAGCACATTTGAAAATGTAGCTAAAGTGGAGGAATTGATATGTGATCTCCATGCCTATTATTCTTGCAATCCTAAGAGATTTTTAGAATTTCAAAAAATTTCTATTGGACTGACAGAGGGAAAAAAACTTCTCAAAGATGTAGATACGAGATGGATATCTATGTACGAACCTACCTGTAGAATATATGATGAATATCCTTCACTTACAGGATTTATGTTTAAATACCATAAGGATTTAGATAAAGCTAAAGATCTATTGTGCCATCTAACTGACATAGAAACTTTACTAACACTTTGCGGTATTTTACCCATGTTGAGGGAGCTAAATATTTTAACGAAGCATGCTCAAGATCGGTCTTTCTACATTACAGACTTTATAAGACTCAGAAGACGTGTTTGCTAGAGTCTAGAAAGTTTATATATTTCTGATGGGAGTTTTAAGGGTGTTGCTTTTGAAAACTAGAATGCATTAATAGATTTGAAAAATTCTAAGTGCTTCTTAAAGTACAATATAAATGATCATCTATGTATAACAACACATGGAAAAGAGATTCCACTTCATACGTACCAAAACAGAATTGATTTGGCTTACTCAGAAATAGAAGAAGTAAAAGTGACACGAAATTTATATGATTCAGTATTAATCAAAACTAGGAATAAGTTGAGAAAGATCTCTCTAAATCGTTAGCTAAAGAGATCAGGAAAGATTCAAAAATGACAAAATACTTGAAGCAATGGGAGTTGTAAATCCACAGTTCTGGAATTTGTCTGGAGGCAAACATTATACATCTATCAGTCCTTTATTTTCAAAAACATGGGTGATCTTACTGATCATTTATGTAAGATTGTAGAGTTCAATGGAGTTTCAGTAGAAGGAATTTTGGAAAGAAAACTACTTAGTTCATAGTCAATAGATTTTTCTAATACAATGATACGACAAGTTCAGCTTCTACAAAACCCACAGGATTACAGTGCCATGAAAAGGATTTGGAAGGATATCTATTCTAGTAGTATTCTAAGTGAAGATTTGAGCGAGTATATTAAGTTGTATGAGCTATGTCAAACAATGATTGGGTTTTGTGGAAGATGAGAGGGTTTTCAGTGCACTATCCTTTTTAAAGTCAAAAGTTTGAAACAGATTGGATAGGAATCTAGAAAGTTGTCTCAGATTGTATGTATTGAGTTACTCAGTGGAGTCTTTTCCTTATGATAGAGCCCTGACATTATGGAATTCACTAGTAGATAGAAGAGGAGTAAGTAATATTCTACCTGATCCAGGGGATCAAGACACATCCACAAATCATGTTGCAGTTGATTTCCAAGACACAAATGAAAGTGTTGCTCAGGACTATTCAAATTCACATAGATTTCATTTCTTCTATACATTATTGAGACTACTTATGTACTTCATTCAGTGATTACAACTTTCAATAAATGCAATATTGTATTTGTCATTTTTATCCTTCATCATTGCAACAATGTCATCAATACAATATTTGTTTCAATAATGCCATTTGTTTTTTATGATTGCATTTCAAATTGAGACTGAAATAAGAACACATGTGACATTTATCTTTTATATCTCTTAATTTATTTATTTTACATCTGCAAGAATGTAAACGTAATGAAACAAAATAGTGTAAATTTAAGCAACATTTACATAAACAATAGAAAAGAAACATAGTTTGTATTTATATGTAGTTACATTATACAATTCTAACTTCCAAAGTTCATATGAAATTGATTTCTCATGTGGCGGATTACTTTATGAAAAAGTACAAATTCATAAAGCATTGTCGCCAATACTGATTCAAAAAAGGGGTTGTTTTAACATCTCAAAGCTTAGGACAAGTTACGTCATATAAGGACACATTACGAGGTCATCCTCTTTTCTGCCTATGATTCAAAATCATAGTTGTCCTTACGTCTTCCACATGGAATAAAAAAAAAAAATGGCTGGCCACTATCTTTTAATTCCTACGCCAGTGTCGGAATTGTGACAACACACCTGTCACATGGTGAACTCAACTAACTTATCAAATTTGTGATGCAGGTGAAGGTTTTCTTTTTCCTGCGTATCGGATGGAGCAATAACTCTTGATGCCTGAAGGTCTCATGCTATAGTGTTGATATTTTCCAGTATACTCAGCTCCTCCCTCGCTACATCTCCTGTAGACAAAAGTGTTGCATCTGCATCTGTCTTTTCCTTCAGTAAGATTTCTGGATCCATATTATGCTCCTTTATTATCCTTCTCAATGTATTATTTTGTTTATTAATTACAATGAGTTTTTCCTTCAACTGTATAAAAGAATTCAGACTTTTTTGGGCATTCTTCAAATGTGCTTCAAAAACAGCTGCCTCTTTCTTTAAATTTTCATATTTTTCCTGTAAAATAGAAATATTCAATTTTTAGTCAATCAAATCATATGAAAAAAATATATAGAAGTGGTAATTATATCAGATAATATTTAGTTTTTCATGTAAAAGTTAATGGCCACTTACAACAACTTTCTCTTTTTCTGCATTTGCAATCAAAACATTAGTCTTGTCTTTAGACCATTTGTTGTAGTAAGCTTGTGCTTCAGCATTGAGATTTTCCAAACTGTTTAGCATTATGTCTACAATTTCATCATTGTAATCATTACTATATGAAATTGTCCCTGATTGAGCTTTGTTTAGCAAAACATCTTGCCATGCTGGTTGGCTCTCTACGATGATGAACAATGAATGCCTTTGAGCATGATTATGGTATCTAGTATTTATTTCTTTTATCAAAATTTTTCTCGCCTTTCCCATGACCACACCAAATCCACATCAGACATTACAACCTCTTGAATTGTTTCCCCCATGCTATCTGATATCATATTTTCTAAAATAAAGTGTGTTTTTTCATCATCTGTTTGTGGTGCAGCGGTTTCGGGAGGAGGAGAGTCACTGCCCTGCATTCCCTGCACATTTGGTTGTGGAGGGAGTAGATTGAATCATGTCATGGGTGTCAAAATAGCTACTCTTGGCCACATCCCCACTTTCGAAGCCTAAATACTCCTCATCAAGGGAAATGTTGTTGAAAATTTGTGTGGTTGTTACACTTAAAACTCCACCTAATGACAGCCCAGAAATTCAGTTGTAGTAGGATGAACTATTCCTGCTGACTCTAGGAAACCTAATATTCTTTCCTAAAGTCCTCCTTTGTGTTTGTACTTGACATGTCGGAGGAAGTGGTGGCCTCCTTGCAAGTGGAATATGACCTAAAGCCATATTACCTGCATGGAGCAAACAACAAATTGTTAGAATATAATGGTTGGTGTTTGTAAATGCTAAAAAATTGTAAAGAAACAAAACATGCGAATCAAAGTAAAATATACCTCGCATAGACGGAGACACAATCATGATATTTTGATCTCCAGAGTCAGAATGAGTTTGATCTTCATCATCCATCTCAGTAGTTTCTGAATACAATACATGTAGAAAAGATTAGTAGAAATATTAGAATACATAATTTATAGTAGTTGTTTGAATTTGTAATTTATATATAAAGATAACTTCATTATTCATACATGTAGTTAAATGTGATGGTAAACGTGTTGTGTAAATCGACCCCCTAGGTCACTTTTTAAGAGGTCTTATTGGTGTTGATTCTATTGAATCCATGTCAGAATCAGCAGAGACCTCTGGAGGGGCTTTACCTCTAGCAATTGCCTCCTTATGAGATGTTGTAGCTATAATTTTTCTCTACAAAATATAATCATACATTTAGTATTTTATTTTAAATATTTAAATTGAAATCTTTATAACAAGAAAATAGTAAATGTAAATTTTACCTGTTGTTCTTCGAGACTAAGACCAATCATCTTATCATTGATTCCAGTAGGAATCGTATGCTGTGTCAAATCATAGTACGCTTCATTATAGAAAGCTAGAATAAAATTGCAAGAAGAAAATACAATCCTTGATTTATCAGTTTGATTGCCTTTGTAGGCATGGGAGATATCTGATTTAATTTGGTTGGACAAATAACTACACCAATGAATTGTTGACTGCTAGTGTCGTAATAAATATTGAACGACCCGATAAGGAAATGTCTGAGATCTTCCCTGTAATACTATCATGGCCTGAAAAAGTGAAGCAACTGCAAGAAAGAAATTATTTGTAATACCTTGTAGAAGAAGGCCTCTTGATGATCGATTAAGAGGAGCTGCAATTACAGAAAAGGAAAAGTTAGATCTGTGTGGTGAGTAATGTTAAAAAAAAATCATTTGAAAATAATAAACTTACCATCAACCTGTACATTGTAATGAGACTCCAAAAACTTTTTGTCTTCACATCGTAAGAACTGCCTTCATAGTAACTGGTGGCTTATTTTGGAAAGGTAAACTGTTATCGATGCATGTCCTCGGAGTTCAAATAGAAAAATAAATTTGTGACATTTGGATGCATGCGAACAAGAGCGAAATTTTTCATCTTTTTCATTGTAAGAGGCGAGTAGGTAATCAAGGACGGATGAATCTGTGTCAAATTGGGGCATGTTCACAAGCCCGGAAAATTCTGATTTTTCCACCCAATCCTTTGGAGCATCTTTTAGCTTTAGCAAAGCTAAAATCTGTGGGCACATGAGGTTTTTGTATTGAAATTTGGGTGAAGGAATAGATGTGGTACTGGTCATTGCTGAAATTAGGGACGAGTGAAATTTGGGTGTAAAATTAGATAGCTCAGAGCACTGGAAGTGGAAATTTACGGATAAAAGTGTAAAAATGAACCTTGAAATGTTATTTATAGAGTCAGGGGTATCATTAATGAGCATTAAATACATTGGTAATAACGCCGAATGAACTCACTCGACCAACCCAATCTATCCCATCTCGACCAACTCCCCGTCTAACCTATATTCATCGATCCACCCATCAATCAACTTGCCCAACCATCATCCGCCAACACAACACACCCGTCCCAATCTGTCCCCACCGTCCAACCTCAACCCATCCAACAACTTGTCATCTAACACCTTCCCGTCAACCTCTTTCCATCCAACCAGCACCGTCTAACCCCTTTTCCCGACCAACATTCATCAACCCTGCTCATCCGACCCCAATCGTCCTAACCACTCGTCGACCTCCCGCCCAACCAGGCCGTCTAACCCCATCCAACCTACTCGGTGAAAAAGGTGAAAAACAAGGAACCAATCCTCTATAAAATCACCTTCACCATGAAACATTTTTATAAATTCACCTACGATTCAAAAAGTTGTTTCATGAGATTCGCGATGATTTGAAAGTAATTTTTCATAGGGGTATTCTTAAAATGAACCTTGTTCTTCATACACTTCATAGGAGGGGAATTTCATTCTTCCATGCACACATCTATCTACATTTCCTACATCTATTTATTTCTCTCTATCAAGTGAAACTTGCACAAGAACCCCCTTTGGAAATATTCTAAACACACAGAACTACATGGAGTTTGAAATGTAGTGCAACACACGATATCGTAATTTCACTTAGTCGGGTGACCATCGGGGTTAGTCCGACTCCCCATTTGCATATTTTTTATTTTTAGGATTTGATGTGTTTTGGGGTTTTGTAGGTGCTCTTTCTCTTTGTAGGTTTTAGGCAATTTATAACAAAATACAATGACATACATGCAACTAACAACAACCTCTAGTGAACATCTTGTGACCCTAAAAAATCATTTTCTAAGGTTTTACACAGTCATAGGTAGATAGAGAAGGCCCCTAACATCTAGGCACCCCTGACCCGGTCAAACACCTAGTCTGACATTCCCAACATCTCTTGCATTTTTAAGTGCAGTTGCGAAATTTGATTTCTTGTTTCATCAAATTTCTATCTGGTATAACTTTGGGATCATTGTGAATTAGCTAAGTATCTTACCCTCTCTCTTACACTTAGGGTTTCAAATTTATTAGCTTACTTGCTTGTGTCAAATTTGTATTTTATTGCATATTTATATCATTGCGTTGTAACTTAATTAGAATTTAACATTTATATTTCAATATTTGTTAAATCATTTAGTGAACCCATCGCTCGAACCCACCTTGCTTCTAGGTCTTTTATCATCTTCTCATTATGGCTCAATCTTATGGAAAATTTATTGAATCCCACATTCAAGAGCTTAATGATCATCTTACTAAGCATCCTCAGGATCTAGACCTACTTTTATTCATTACTCATGAGGAGGCCACTAATCTTGTGGAGCTTAGTGTTCTTGCATCCATTCTAGTTTCCATGCATATTGCTCCTTAACCACATAATTCCACTCTTCCGCCTACTTCTATTGTTCCCATTTCTATTCCTAATCCCACCAACCACTTCACTCCACCTCTTATTTCTCAAATGCAGCAAGTCTCTTCCATTAAAAATCAATATTTATTCTCTCTTTATTAGGACCTTCAAGTTCAAATCCATCAATTACAACAGGATACTTCTCGTGTATCTCCATATCTAGATTCCACTTTATTACTTCATACTCCTTTCACACCCACCATTTCTACTTATGTGCTTCCTCTTAATTTCATCACTCCCAAGCTCCCCATTTTTAATGATTATGGTGACCCCCAAGAGCACCACCTCTGAGCATTTCATGTGGCATGCCTAGATTTTACAGATGATCACACTTTACTTATAAAGCTCTTTCCTTAGAACCTTCAAGATTATGCAATGTGTTGGTTCTATGATCTACCTATCCACTCGATAACATATTTTACACATTTATCTTATTCTTTTCTCACTCATTTCTCTATCAATATCGTCTCTAAGATATCTTATGCTCAACTCGCACAACTTAAGAAAGGATCTAACAAACATCTAGTGGATTACTTCTTGCGATATAAGGAAAACTTAGCTAAGTTTCTAATGTGTAATGAGAATCTGAAATTCAAGATTTATTTGTCCAAAGTCTATTACAACATCTCCTGGAGAGTGTTATCTTTAAAACATATCCATCATTCGATCATTTATGTCATACTCTTAATCTACACACACAACTAAACTATTATCTATATGTAAGCTTAAGTATCATAAAGCAGGCTTCATCTTCTACTTGCTTTCAAAGAAAATCAACTTTCAAGCTACCTACGAGAACCCTGCTGAAGCTAACGCTACTATCAACATTGTATCTAATCCTGAGAAAAACTTCAATAGCAAAAGCCTAAGTGTACATTTACTAAATTTCCTTATGCTCCACATATTCTTTTACCACAACTAGTCGAGAACAATCCTATTACAATTCCTCCACCACTTATTTTGGACCCATCTCATCTTAAAGGTCATAATTATAATGAAAATTTTAGATGTGATTATCATCAATGCATTGGGCATTCTATGGATCGATGTTTCAAAATTCAAAATATTATTAAAGATCTTATCGATAATAATGTTATTAAGCTTCTGAACTATGGCATTTACATCGATCAACAAAAAATGAGAAGCTCAATATCTTTAACAATCCTCTTCCTAAACATGACAAGAAAGCGGATGACTCTTCAGCCAATCGTACATATCGCGTAGTGTCTCCTCCTACATTTGGGGGCTATTGATTTTCTAGTTCATCACACTAAATCATCCTCACCAATCATTTTTTCTCATATCATGACTATCATGCTACATTATCTTTTGACACATTACATATCAATGCCTCTATTGGATCTCATGCTATTAACAATACTATGATCACCTTTTTCATCTCATGTGTATGTCTTCTCTACTACACTTCTTGTTTCTATCAGTTATCCTCTATCGCATATTTCATATCCGGTGCCTAAATCATACAAATATGTCAAGCTTCTGTCACGATTGGTCCTCTTACTATGCATGTGCCTTTTCTTATGGCACCTTCAATCAAAGGGTCTCGATGCTCTTAAGTCTTCCCACGGCTCTATACTAGTCAAGCTATCATTTCTATGAATCACTTGTGTCTTAATTTCAATCATAACAAGCAATTTTTTACTATCAATGGTGTTTCACCATCCACGTCATGGTCACAACATACTCTTGAGGTTGTTATTGCACTCATTGAGCACCCTAGTTCCTTGGGACCTTTCAAATCTAAATCACAATATGCTCCTAGCTCTCTCGTTCATGCACGACCTACATGGTATCATCGTCGGCTAGTCCATCACATCACTCTAGGTCCATGATTTTGGCGGCTCCTTCACATAGGTATACATCACCTCCTCAATTTCCTTCACATAAGTGTACAACACCTCTGCATTTTGTGTCACATAAGTGTACATCACCTTTGTAGTATCCCTCGCATAGGTGTTCATCACCTCCACTCTCTCCTTCACATATGTGCACATCACCTTCATAGTCACCTTCACATAGGTGTTCACCAATACATCATCTATCTTATTCACCTCGAATCTTAGAGCATGGTTACATGCCTTTATCTCTATAAGCATCGGGTGGAGGACCCTCATCTTTCAATTTTATTGGATAACATACTCACCATTGCACACTTAGGGGGCACCATTTTTAATTCCCCCTTCTAGCATTATTAGGTGTCTTACATACTCTACACTTGAATCACGACATTGGGTACATTTATAGGTTCTAATCACATATCACTATTCATATGATTCCTAAGTGAGAAAAGACTGATTGACCATTGTCTTTGACCTCTTTGCTTGCTTTTTTGTTTTATTCTTGGTCTCACATGCATTCTTACCTAGTTTGATTTTGAAACTTAATTTTTTTGATTACGGACACCAACACCCATCCGGGATGCGGTGCCCAGGCACCCCGACCTCTTTTTATCTTGCTCACATATTTTGGGTCCTTTCTAGATGTTGGGCATCTTATTTTCTTGGTGGTCAGAATTTTAGTGGTTAATTACAAAATTCAAACAAGGGAATCATATAAATACAAAGTTATGTGATCATAATAAAAGACCAAGCACTAAGCATATACTACTATCACCTAAGATTACATCCAAAGACATCTCAATATTATCAAAGCATCCATTCAAGGGACAAGGGACAAAATTATTCTCCATACACTTCATAGGAGGGGAAGTTCATTTTTCCATGCAAAAATCTATCTACATTTTCTACATCTATCTATTTCTCGCTATCAAGTGTAACTTACATAAGAGCCACCCACGACACAATTCTAAAAAACACACATGTAGAACTATATGGAGTTTGAAATGTAGTGTTGTTGTCATTTACCAAAAAAATTATGTATTTTGGTTTAAATTTGCAAAAAAAATGAGTAAGTTATCTCTTATAAGGTCTTTATTTGCCTTTGTGAAGTGTAAAGGAAAGGAAATGTCCCCAACAATTAGTCAACTTTCAAATATTTTAAGTTTTGGGACATTTTCTTTGTATTGCGGGTATTTTAGGTTTTGGTGTCCCACACATCCCATGTCCCTCCGGGATCCATGTTCCTTGTTTCGCCTTCTCCGCATGATGAGTTGGGATTTCCTTTTTGCGGGAGTTTCGGCCTTTATGAACACACGTTAGGGATCCCTAGTCGTTGATTATCCACATCCCGATAATACCCACAATCCTTCCTTTAAATTTTTCTAAGTCTCCTTTGTTTTGTAGGTGTTTTGGCCTAGTAGAGAACTTATGTCCCAATGTCCCATGGGATTTCTTTGCATCCTCTATCCGACTTACTGTTTGCCATTAAACATTAGTGTAATGCGGACCTTTCATATTTTCTTGTCCCAAAGCGTCCCAAGTGCATCCTGACCCTCATTTCTCCACAGACCCACCTTTGCCACATTGTGATGATTTTCTTTATATTGTGGATATTTTGGCTCCTCATGTCCCAAATGTCCCACAACATCACGGGCCTCACATTCTCCTTTCTTCCGCCATACCCACATTCCAAAGGCCAAAGATGACATCTTGTGTTGCATACGCCACCATTTTTTGTAATGCATTGAGTCCTTCATTTAATGCACTCCATCGACCCTTTCCAAATGGGATTATTATATATAATAGGGCATACTTGTCATTTTTACCATAAGAAATTATAGTATTGTCTCGTCCCCACTTTTACCAAATCCATGTTTAGCCATAGAAAAAGCATCCCTCAACCATTTTCAAAAATTCAAAGTGTGTTGTGCTCTGGGAGGGTCGTCATTCATCCTGTAATCAAAATTGGTGTTTCTAGAGGCCTTCTATGAGAATTTGAAGTTGTTTTTACATTTTTCTCTATTATAGTTCCGTTTTCAAAGCATCCATTCTTCCATTTGAGCTATTGTTTCTCTACCCATTTTCCATCATGAAGATCCATTTCAAAGGCCATGAGCATCTCTCCTCTCTTGAGACTTCTATAACTAATATTGGAGACACCGATGTGCAACATCTAGACTTCAATGATTTTTTGGGGGCAAATCAATGATGCTAATTCCTTTCGCATGTGGCCCAACTCATCAAGGATTGTGGAATAACTTATGTTGGAGGATTTCCGGTCTTAGTCCAATGTGCAGATATAGTTTTGGCACTTGTAATTCTTGTTTTGACCCAAGAATGAAAGAAATCACAGACCCCCAAGGTTAAGTGATTGTCAAGCTTGGATGTAGGATGTATCAATACTACCTTTGGGATTCTAGTATTTGAAGATTCAAATGTTCTCACTTTGGCACAAGCCCAACAACTATTTGATCAAGAACTTGAGAAGTACAAATATATGGTGGCTAAGTCTTGGTTCAAGGTCCCAAAGAAAGGAGCTTCCAGGTTGCTAAATAATTTGTATAGAATTGATTTCAAGGAATAACTTTCAGACATCATCACTCTTCTGGCCAAAATAATGGGACTTCCTTCAACTAATGAATTCCATTTTTGGATGTGCCTGTACCTAAACATCATATGTGAAGGAAAAAAAAGTTTGAATTAGGGAGAGATCATTTGTGGAAACCTAAGTGAACAACTAGATAATGTGTAGAGAACCAAGGTCTTCTACATGACCTCTTACTTGATGTATACTATTGGGGCATATAGAGAACAAGCTGGGTATCTCCCAATGAACCGTAAGAAGAATGCCCCGATATATGAATACTACTCAAAATTGACTCTGAAGAACAACAATCACCATTTTAGGAGATTCAATGATGCCTTCACTATGTACATTGTTAGGATTTTGGAGGGAAATATGGCTGAAAGGTTTTCTACTGAAGCCAAGCAATTGATTTCCATCTATGGCAGCTTCTACATTCAATTTAGGAAGTTCTCCTATATCAGGTTAGTAGGTTTTGAGGGGCCCCCTTTAAGCTCCCAATGTTTTGTAGTGATAAGATTTCTCTAGTGGAAATTTGTAGGCAGCTTGATAAGTTGTATAGAACCTACAAAGAGAAGAAGATAACTGACATTCAGTTCCCAATTACTTTGGGTAACTACACCTGCAAAACTGCTTTGGATGCACAAAACATTGAGAGGACTATTGTTGCATTTAACTTCTACTCTTTTCAGAAAAGAAATTGCTTTGATCTCAAAGGCTTCATCTCCAATAATTTCATAATGTCCTTCTATCACCTCCTGACCTAGAAGATTATTGGGCAGATTTCTCAGATGATTATGAGGCAAGAAGAAGGTACTATGGCCGGCTCTCTTTGCAACAAATCAAATACTTTGGAATCTATAAAGTACCAAATGGATTGTAGGATGATGATAAATATTTACAGTCTCTTGAATTCAAAAAATCTATCAGGCACACTCCTCTTGACACTATTGACTTGGTTCAAGAAGGAGAAGGATGATTTGTAAGAAATCATCAACCCAATCTTGGTCAGAACCAAGGTTTGGTTTGATAGAAAAATGAAGACATATAAGGTGGGTAGGTTGTGGTCTCCTCCTCAAGAAGTTTCTACATCCCACAAAGAATTTCTTACTTCAGTGCTGAAGCACACACTCAATCAGCTCCCTCTCCTCTCGAATCTTCAACTCTAGTGTATACCAAGAAAGGGAAGTCTAAAAAGGATGAGAAGGAAGAATAATTGATTGGAGAGGAAAACACTCAGCCCCTTTCTCCCAAGTAGATAAAGAAAACCATTGTGGTTGAGAAAATCATTGATCTTTCAGAGGAAGGGAAATAATCAGGAGGTCAAGAAGAAGAAGAAAGTAATCAAGAAGGAGGAAGCACTGAAAAGGAAGATGAGGTGGAAGACAAGCAGGAGAGTGTAAAATCAAAAGCTAAAACAGTGAGCACTCTAGAGACTCCTACCAAGGAGATACCTATTTCTAGTATTGGAACATCTATCATGGAAGTGTCAACTGCACAGACCCTGGGTTCAATGAGCACACTTGCATTAGGTCCTCTTGTTCCTCCTCCTTCTAGTACCACTTTCACTTGGGTGCAACCTTTTGTTGATAGTAAGAAAAGGAAAGCTTCATCTCAAGTTGTGGCCCCAAGTTTGATGTTGTAGCTACCTTATTGGGCACAAATCCTACCCCATCTGCCAAGAAAGCTAAAACCACTTCAAGATTGGTGTCTGATTCTAAAGGCCAACAATTTTTGGAGATTTCTAAACCTAAAATTGAGAAAGATGAGAAATATTTGGATTTGAATGATTTAGAGTTGACAAGGATACCATTGGGTGAGTCCACTCCTAAGTGAAGTTCATAACTTGAAGGAGACTATATCAAAATTGATTGAAAGAGTTGAGAAAGGAAAACAAACACAAGATCAACTGGAAGAGCAAGTGCAAATCCTTTTTGACTTCATCAAGTCTCTATTGGCAAGTGACAAGGTGTTAGATCCAGCTCCTCTAACTTCAATTCCACCTCCTGTTATCTTGACTAATGAGGAGGTACAAAACATCAAAGACATTCATAAGCATGCATCCTATGGAAAAACAATAGAAGTTATGGTTTATGATATGTTGTTCTCTGGACTGAAGTTATACATGGCATATGATAATATTTGTTCAATCTAACAAAGATTCACCTCAATCATTACAGGCCTAGAAAAAGAGCTCAAGTTATGGAAAGAGTGCATATAAGATCTCAAGAAAATGAGAAATATTGATAAGCAGATTCTCATTGCACACAAGATCTTTGATGATCTAAGTAATAATATTTCAAAGAAATGGGTGTATAGTGTGGATTAGAAGATTAAGGTCCTAGAAGAAGTAGTTGATGAATTGAAGAATATGTTCCAGAAGGGTGAGGCCTTTAAAACTTGTGTATTGGATGAATTTTGAGATCTTTAATGCCATTTCTTCAAGGAAGACTCTGTGAACATAAATATAGTACAATATATTAAGGAAGAATTCAAATTACTCATCAAGGAAAAATTGTTCAAGTCTGATATCATAACCAAATAAAAATGAAGTAAATATGTGCATTGCAAACTATTGTTATTAAAGCAAACAAAGGATTTTCACAAAATGTAGATTTCTAGAAAGATATGGAAGGTTGTTTGAATAGATGGGAAAATGCTATTGCAAACACTACTATTCCCCGAGGCATGGAGATTTTTGGAGCACTAGTAAAGTTCAAGAATCAAATTCTCAAGATGAAGACTACAACAACCCCCTCTTCAAATGTTCCCTCGACTAGTGCATAGGCCTTTCTTTTAATTTCTCATGCATTTCAAAGTTGGCATTGTTGTAATAATGTAATTTTTAAATTAGAGCCAACTTAAAGTATGATAATTTTGATTAAGTATTAATGTTTAATTAAAAGAAAGGAAACTGAAAGGACTCAAGTTGTAACCACCCAGGTGGCTATAAAAGGAACTTCTTTCCATTGTAAAAGGGGCCATATTTTGATGATTGGAATGTAAAGAAGCATAACTCTAATCAATACAGAAGAAAATATTTTCTCTTTCTTTCTGTCTCTCTCGTATTCTCTCTATTTTTTCATTAATTTTCAATATGTTCTTTTTTATGTTCAAATAAGAAACTTTGTGTTCAACCTATTGAATGTGATGTGAAGAAATTTGTGTCTAAAACATTTATATTTCATGGGTTATTTGGATGTGTGCAAGTTCATATGATTCTTAAAGCTTCATGCATGCATTAATAGGATATTATTTTGTTATCTATCTATCTGAAAGTGTTTCCTTCTTCTCTCCTTTCTCATTACAATAGTTGGTGATCTTGGGGAACCAAGGGGAACATTTATATTCTTGATAGACGAAAAAGTGAACTTTGAAGTCCCTTCTAGTCTGTCTTACCATTCAAGGATATTGTTTCCTCGACTATTTCTCTCATTCCTTCTATCTTCTATATTGAGAACATTATGGATATGAAGACATTCACACCATCAAAATCCTCATTCAAATATTAGTAGTTTGTATATTTGTAAATAAGTAGTTTTCCTTGTGTGTGTGTGGAATAAGGGAACCTCTCCCATAAAGAGGAGGGACTGTTGTCCCCTAAACTGTTGCTTGAATTTAAAATATAATTTTCTCAAACAACAAGTGTAGTACATGACAGGTTCATTTTAAGAAGCCTCTACTAAATTGGAGGTGGAAAATCCTCGACGAATATACCTTAAACCACTTTCATTGAAAGGAGAATTTTCCAAGATTTTAGATTCAAATTTTTTCCTATTATTTTCTTAAGGGGGAGAATTCTGCATTTTTTTGGTGTTGGGTGAAAACAAGGTTTACTTTCGCATGACCACAAGCCTTTTGTTGCTCGACAACAAGCCTTGCTGTCGTGCGACATAAAACCTTGTTGTTTCCCAACACCAAAAAAATGCTTCATTTTTTCGATCATCTGCAACCCTCTGGTCGCGTGTCAACAACACTCTGGTCACGTGTCAAAAACCCTTTGGTCAGGCATCAACACCTTCTCTTGTCATACATCAACAACACTATATTGTCGCTCATCTGGAAATGAAAATCTTCCTTCTCACGCGTCAGTGACACTTTCCTATTGCAAGTCTACAACAACCAGTCTGAGACTCTGATCCACACTTTGTCTGCTTGTAATTTACAAGTAATTCGGATGGTACCTTAGTAAGTTACTAGTATACTACTAGGTGAATTACCTAGGTTTATATAGGAGTAGTTTTCAACAGTAGGCAAAGTCGACCCCTAAAAAAATTATCTGGAAATTTTAGGCGAATAGTACACTGACCTACTCTAAAAAATTCACCTTTTCAAATTTTCCAAAAATGAAATATTCACCAAATTATGAATATTCTCCACTAAAAATATCCCCAGTACATGGATCATAAGTTCACTCATTTGGGTGACCTTCGAGAGTTAGCCTAACTCCCCATTTACATCTTTTTATTTTTAGGATTTGATGTGTTTTGGGGTTTTATAGGTGATCTTTTGCTTTGTAGGTTTTAGGTGATTTATAGTGAAGTAAAACGACATACAAGTGACTAACAGTAACCCCCAGTGAACATCTTGCAACCCTAAAAAATTCATTTTCTGATTTCTTGCGATGATCATGGGTGCCAGAGAAGGACCCTGACACCTAGGTGCCCCTGACCTAGTATAGGCGCCCTAATCCCAGCATTGCTAACATCTTTGTAATTTTTTGGGTATGGTTGTGACACTTTGATTTCCTATTTTATCGGTTTTCCATATTGGTAAAACTTCAAGATCATTGTGAATTATCCAAACATCTTACCCTCTCTCTTGCACTGAGGGTTTCAAATTTATTATATTACTTGCTTATATCAAATTTGTATTTCGTTACTATATCATTGTGTTGTAAATTAGAATTTAACATTTATATTTCAATATTTGTTAAATCAAGATCTAGTCCAATATCTTGGAATAACAAGAAACAAAATTTTATTTCTCACTCTTCCTTTGTATCATAATATCACAATGTAAGAGTAGTTTTCTGCAAAGTGATTCGATTATGTCACATAATTGAAAGACTTGGAGTACCACGAAGCAATGATCATCTTGTATGTTTATAATGAAGGTGTTGTGAAATTTTTTCATAACCTAGTGTTTCATGAACATATGAAGAACATATACGCACATGTTCATTTCATACATGATAATTTTCTCAAACACAACATCAACCTCTAGTTATTGCGTGGTAGAAGAAAAACATGTAAATGTCCTCACAAAGTCACTTGCATGGGATAAATTTGAGGCATTATGATAATATAGTTTTTGTTCTCTTGAGACCATGATGAATTAAAGGGGGATGTTATGAATAAATAATTCATCATCGCGTTATAACATAAAGTTTTGTTTTGCCAAGTTTACTTTCTATTTAGGGCTTGTCAATTGTTAGCTTATAATTACATGGTGTTATTACATTTTCTTATTCTCAGGGAAGGTTTCATGTGTAATCTTGTAGTTAAATAAACCTCTTAGAATCATTTAGTTTTTTAATAAAAATCATATTTGATTCACATTTACAACATGCCCTTTTTGGGTTAAATTATTTAAAATAAAATTTTAAGTTACAAATAGGGTATACTCCCTTTTCAAGTTGAAGGGTGTATATGCCCTTTTGAATAAAAATGGTGTGCAACCTTTTTGTATGTATAAACAAACAAAAAAATGAAATTTTCAAAGGGAGTATGCCCTATACTTATATTACAAGGTTTTGGGTTTCCTTCCTCTTAAATTTCCTTGGGGTTTGGCTAGGGATTTGAACTCGAGGTTTGGACCCACGTTAGATCAACTAAGATGGATTTTAGTGAATTTTGTGAACATATTCACCTTCATAAGCACACAATATTTATTTATATGTGTACTTAAAAATATATAAGAGTTTGTAGAGTGGAGAATCTAGTATCAAAAAATATAAATATTTTTAAAGATTAAATTAGTATTTTAACCATTACTTAATTTCTACATAATGTAACCCATTATGATTCATTCATTTATCATTGTGATGTTAAACAACTCATTAAAAAAATTATATCTCAACAATATACACATTATTTTCTTCTATTAAAAAAATTCAAATCTATGGAGTGAAGTTCAAAAAGATAAATTTGCACACTTTCGTTTTCATTTTTAATACTTTATTGGCTTGTAAAATTTATTAAAATTGTTATATTGATTGAAAATTTAACTATTATAAAAACTATTCAACATTTTTGAATCCTTGTATGCAATTTCATTTAAAAAATCTTTTTTTCTCCCAAAACAAATGTTTGCACACATACATTTTTGTTATGTTTTCACAAAATCTTACTATGTCACTATTAGAAATGCATAAAATTTTCATATTTATCTCTTATGGGTTAATTGATTTTTTTACCTATTGGATCCTTTCCGAGTTTTATTTGTATTGTTTAATCCAAGTGTTCCACAAGTGAAGTTATATCATGAAGGGTTAATTGATTGTTTTGCCTCCGAGCATAAATATATGTCATGGGCAAGAAAAGTGGTTATCGTAAGATGATTTGGAATGATTAGTAGGAGTGCCATCAAATAGAGATATTATTGAACTATGTTATGTAGTTGCGAGATATTTTGTCAAGAATTTTCGGAATGTTTTACTTTTTGATCTATATAATTTTTATTATTTTTGCATGTTTTATATTGTTTTAGGGGTTTTTAACATATTTGAATGTTTTTGGACTTTTGAACAGTTTAAATATTTTTGAATTTTTTAAACATATTTGTATGTTTTTGTTTTTCTAAACATACTTGAATTTTTTTGGTTTTTTAAACATATTTGAATGTGTTGTGTTGTGGAACTTAATTGCTTCATGGCATGCTTTTTACAAACTTGTTGGAATACACAAGAATCTTGGTTTCGGTTGACGAACCATCTTCGGTCACCCATGGACCGGTATCGGTCAGGAAAGGAGGAACCGACATCGGTTAGGGATAATTGACATTGGTTAAGGTTGCCAGACATCGGTTTTACGTGCGTGACTATTATAATTAAGTTGTGGTAATTAGATCTATCTTTAGTTGTAAAGTGAATCTAATGGTTGTAATTGCATAACTAAAGTGCCTTAAGATTGTAGATGCATATATAAGCATAAAGCTAGGGTTTTAGAAGAGAGAATTCATTGAGAATTAAAAGAAGTTTCCTTTAGAGAGAAAAAGAGAAATTTGTAGAGAAGAAAGTACAGGACATCCAAGAAGGTGTGGAAGATTACAAATCTTCATTGTATTTCCTCTATGATAATAAATTGGTTATTTCTTAGTGGACGTATCTGACACTGGGTGAACCATGTTAAATATTGTGTATTGTTTCTTCTTTTTTATTTCCGTATTGATTGCTTTTATGCTTAAATCTAATAAATATATCTATACAACCGGTGTGCTAACCCCAACAACTAGTATCAGAGCATATTTTTTAAGGGTTGTGTGTGTTGACAGATTTACTCACAGAGGGATTTATGATTGAGTGGGAGAAAAGCAATGGGAGAAGAAGGAAAATTAGAGTAGATAAATTTATGCCCGTGACTATCTATTATGGAAGATGCGGGTGGAGGATTATCTGTATATCGAAATATTTATAATTACTTGTTGGATGAGAAGGAAGACTGCAAACATGACGGTGATGAAGAATGGAAAATTCTTGACAAAAAGACTCATGATCTATAAGATTGAGTGCGGAAGAATTTGTGGCTTGAATATTACCAAATCAGGATCTACGGTAGAGTTAATGAAATATTTAATAAATCTATATGAAAAACCTAGTTCTTCAAATAAAGTTTATTTGATGAAAAAAATGTTTAATTTAAAGATGAAAGAAGGTGGATCTGCATCAAGTCATTTGAATGATTTCAGTCTATTGTAAATCAATTAAAATAAATTAGTATTCTATTTTAGGATGAAGTGAAAGAACTTTTATTATTATGCTCTTTGCCAGATAGTTGGGATAACTTGGTAATGGTTGTTAGTAATACAATGTCTGCTACTAATGTTTTAAAGTTTGATGATGTGGTTAGTATAATCCTGAATGAAGAAATATGTAGGAAAAGTATAGGAGAATCATCATCTGGGAATGCTTTGAATGTAGAAAGTAGGGGAAGGAAGAAGGAGAGATCCAAGAGCAAGAATAATGGGAAATCAAATTCTAAGAATGGCATATCTAAATCCAAAGGTAGAGGTATAATCTGCTGGAATTGTGGAAAGAAAGGTCATGTAAAGAAGGATTGTTGGTTCAAGGAAAATAAAGAGAATGTACCAGAGAAAGGTAAAGAGGAAAATATTTTGTAAAAGAGGTAATGCAAGATGCCCTAATTCTCTCCTTGGATAATAAAATTGAGTCATGGGTTTTAGATTCAGGAGATTCTTTCCATGTAACCCCTAATAAGGGCTATTTCAGAAATTATGTCAAGGTAATTTACACATTTTATTTAGGAGATGATGAACCATGCATTATTACTTGGTAGAAGTGAAGTTCATATAAATTTCAAAATGGAAATACATGGATATTGAAATATGTGAGGCATGTTCTCAACCTCAAAATAAATCTAATTTCTGTAGGATAATTATGTGAAACTGGTTGCATGGTTACACTCACAGCCGAATCTTGGAAAGTTAGCAAGGGATATCTTGTTGTAGTAAAGAGGTAAGAAGGTAGGATAATTGTATTTATCTACCTATATTATTGATTCATTTTCTATTCTATCTACTTCAGATTCAGATACAAGCATGTGGCACAATTAGCTAGGCCATATGAGTGAAAAGGAATGCAGATCTTAAAGGAAAAGGGTAAGTTATCAGATCTAAAATGTGTAGATCTTGATTTTTGTGAGCATTGTATTTTTGGAAAGTAGAAGAGAGTGAGATTTCTCAAAGTTGGGGAAACAAATAATAAGCATAAATTATATATTATACACTCAGATGTGTGGGGACTAGCCCAGGTAGCTTCTCATGGAGGATCTCAATACTATGTTACTTTCATTGATGATGCCACAAGAAAGGTATGGGTTTATTATATAAATCGTAAATATGATGTTTTGAAACTTTTAAAATATGGAAAAGCCCTTGTGGAAAATTAATCAAATTCAAAGTTAAAGTGCCTTAGATCTGAAAATGGTGGTGAGTACTGCAGCAAGGATTTCAATTATTATTGTTCAATAAATGGAATACGCAGAGAAAGGATGGTTCCTAGAACACCACAGGAGAATGGTGTTGTAGAGAGAATGAACAAGATAATCATGGAACAAGCTAGAAGCATGAGGATACATGCTAGATTTCCCCTTACATTTTTGGTAGAAGTAGTAGACACATAGGTTTATTTGATTAACCATGGACCTTCAAGTGCATTGAATGGTGGAATACCAGAAGAATCTTGGACTGGAAAAGAGGTAGATCTTTCTTTTCTTAGAGTATTTGGCTCAAAATATTTTGTGCATATTGATAAGGAAAATAGAAATAAATTGGATGCTAAATCCAAAAGATGTACTTTCATTGGTTATGGCTCTGGTGATTTCAGATTCTGGTTTTGGGATTTAGAAGGTTCTAAGATAATTAGGAGTCATGACATTGATTGGAATGAAAAGATAATGTATAGGGATCAAGTTTTGGTACCCAAAGGTGAACCGGTGGAGAATTTTGTGGATGAAAATGAACTCTCAGATTTAAAATTAACACCTACAAGTTTACACAGTAATCGGTATCAATTTACCCCTGACCGACATCGGTCCCGTATGTCGGTGTCGATTCTGAAGATCCATACCACCATCGGTTAGCCAAACCATTGTCGGTATAAGTTGACTGACGTCAGTCACTGTCGAAGTAGATACAAATCTACATGATGAGCAAATTGAGCCTCGACACCCCAAATCTCAGTGAGAAGGTCACAAAGGGTAAGTAGACCTCTAGAAATATTTTCACCTTCCTTGTCTTATTTATTATTGACTGATAGTGGTGAACCAGAAAGATTTGAAGAATAAATGTAGGATAAATCCCACAAATAGTGGGAACATGGCATGAATGAGGAGATGGACTCCTTAGAGCAGAACCAGACATGGAATTTGGTTAATTTCAGTAGGTAAAAGATCATTGCAGAATAAGTGGTTTACAAGATCAAGGAAGAAGAGGGTGGAAAAAAGAGATACAAGGCAAGGCTTGTAGTAAAGGGATTTGCATAGAAAGTAGGTATTGACTTTGGTGAAATATTTTCTCCTGTTGTTAAGATGACTTATATTCATACTATATTGAGTTTAGTTGTAGTAGAGGATTTTCATTTAGAGAAACTTGATGTCAAGATGGAATTTCTTCATGGTGATTTAGAGGAAGAGATTTATATGAATCAATTGCTTGGGTATGAAGTCAAGGGTAAGGAGAAACTTGTGTGTAGATTGAAAAAGAGCCTATATGGGCTCAAACAAGCTCCAAGGAAATGGTATATGAGGTTTGATAGTTTCATGCATGAGCATGGTTATTTGAGATGTGAATCTGACCATTGTGTTTATTTCAAGATGCTTGGAAATGGGAGCTATATTATTTTGTTATTGTATGTGATGATATATTTATTGCAAGATCTAGTATGCAGGACATTGATGAGCTTAAATAAAATCTAGCTCACACATTTGCAATGAAGGATTTGGGAGATGCAAAGAGAATCCTTGGCATGCAAATTCATAGAGACATGAAGAACAAGAAGTTGTATTTGTCTCGAAGCATTATATCAATAAGGTGTTGGAAAGGTTTAATTTGTAAAATTCAAAACTTGTAAGTACACCTATGGCTGGACACTTCAAATTGAGCAAAGATCAGTTTCCTACATCACATGAGGAGGTTGAGTACATGCACGAGTTTCATATGCTTCAACAGTTGGGAGCTTGATGTATGTTATGGTTTGTACCAAACCATGACATTACATAGGAAGTGGGAGTTGTGAGAAGATTTATGGCTAATCCAGGTAAAGAGCATTGGAAAGAAGTCAATGGATTCTCAGGTATTTGAGAGGGACATCCAGACATGCAATTATGCTATGGAGGGTCATATACTTATTTACGTGGCTATGTGGATTCAGACATGGCTGGTGATTTGGATGGCAAGAGAAGCACCACTGGATATGTTTTCATAGTAGGTGGCATGATAGTTAGCTAGATTTCTAGATTGCAGAAGGTTGTGGCCTTGTCTACTATAGAGGTTGAGTATGTTGCAGCTACAGAAGCTAGCAAGGAGATGATATGGATGATAAGGTTCATGGAAGAGTTGGGAAAGGAGCAAGAGGATTGCAATTATACAATTATAGTCAAAGTGTGATTCATCTAGAAAAGAACTCATTATTTCATTCTAGAACGAAACACATTTAGTTAATATATCACTTTATATGGCGGTATTGGAGGATGGGAAGATGAAGTTGGAGAAAATTCATACAAAGGAGAACCCTACGGATATGCTAACGAAGTCATTGGAAAAGGAGAAGTTGGAGCTACACTCCACTTCTATTGGTCTTTAAGTTTGAGACTTGAGGAGGAGAAACAAGGCCAATGAAAGGATCAGAGGAAGGATTTGTATGGTACAATGCAGAAATTTATCTCCAAGTGGGAGATTGTTGAGTTGTGGAGCTTAATTTATTCACTGGCATGATTTTATAGACTTTCTGGAATACACATTAACCAACATCGGTTGAAGAACCGCATCGGTTCAAGAACCGTCGTCGTCACCCATGGACTAGTATCGGTCAAGAAAGGAGGAGCTAACATTGGTTAAGGATAACCGACATCGGTTTCTTGTGCGTGACTAATATAATTAAGTTGTGGGAATTAGATCTATCTTTAGTTGTAAAGTGAATCTAATGGTTGTAATTGCATAGCTAAAGTTCCCTAAGATTGTAGATGCATATATAAGCATAAAGCTAGGGTTTTAGAAGAGATAATTCATTGAGAATTAAGAGAAGTTTCCTTTAGAGAGAAAAAGATAAATTTGTAGAGAAGAAAGTACATGACATCCAAGAAGGTGTGGAAGATTGTAAATCTTCATTATATTTCCTTTGTGATGATAAATTGGTTGTTTCTTGGTGGATGTAGCCCACACTGGGTGAACCACGTTAAATATTGTGTATTGTTTCTTCTTGTTTATTTCTGTATTTATTGATTTTATGCTTATATATGATAAGTATATCTATACAACTTATGCGCTAACCCCAACATAATGTTTTTAAATTGTTGACTCAGTAAAGGGTGCACTATCTGAACTCGTGTTCAAACAATTGTAAGAATTTAATTCCATTGGTATAATTTAGATGATATAATGATAGGATGTCTCACTCCACTTGTGACTCCACTCAACTAGGAAGACGTGAGGGCTCACCACCGAGAGCCAAACATGACATGAGAACTAAGAGAATAGTGATATGAAAATGAAGATGAAGGATCTCAAGACAAAATATTGAACAATGATCCATTTGGGAAAATGTGACTCATCTCCTGTCAAGATTACCTAACCGATTCTAAGATGATTTCACTTTATAATTTTTGACTAGACTTAGATCTATTGGTGTCCAACTGATTGACAATATCCGGCTGAAGGAATTTTT
Organism: Taxus wallichiana var. yunnanensis; assembly: GCA_018340775.1. Lineage (NCBI taxonomy): Eukaryota > Viridiplantae > Streptophyta > Pinopsida > Cupressales > Taxaceae > Taxus > Taxus wallichiana. The sequence goes on along the minus strand of CM031243.1, from coordinate 285,615,685 downwards.
TTCTCTCTTAACATGAACAACTTCTTGGGATGTGTACGATTAAGAACTTTTGATGCATATTTTTTTAAGGCTTTATTTTGTTCAATTTTTTTCCAATTAAACCCTACATATTTACCCATACCACCAATAAGATGCAAGGTCTTAACACGAGACAAAATGTAGGTGAGTAAGGATGTATGCCTTCTTTCTCAGTCTCATACTACTAGTAAGAAGTATGGGCTCATCACCAAAGAATGTGAAGGAAAAAATACTTAATGATGATTTTTTTGTATTTTAGATTGATTTTTCCTTGTATGTTAATAATGTGCTTGTTGGGGAGGAACATTTTCCCCCCAAATCTCATCTTCATATGACTAGTAGGACACAATGGTTTAATACCTTAGACATAGATGAATGGTAAAATGATCGGGTAAAGAATTTTAGTGCTTTATGTCGAAGAGAGAGATTGTTTTAAAGGAGGATTTTCCATTAGCAAGATTCTAGACAAAACCATAGGTAAAAAGATTTGGAATGATAGAAACCATAATAGGGATGAGACACATAATGCATAAGATGAACAATATTAACTTGTGTCATATAGGAGAATAATGTGGAGAGATGATGATGTCATGATTAAGATATTTACCAATGGATGAAATAATTAAAATTGTTTGTTAGATGAATTAACTGTGCAAATAACCTCCCCTAGTGTGGAGAGTACATGTGGATAAGATGTTTTTTCTTCTACATTTTTTATTTTCATATAGTACATTGATGATGGGTTTGATATGGATTTTTATTCTCTTTTTACATTTTTTTATTTTTCTAAGGTTTTGCACGGGAGGATTTGTAATGGACTTATCATCAAGGAAGAAGTCTAGGTTTAGAAAAGTTGAATGGTCCTGAGTTACCAAACTTGGGTGGATGAGGTCTGAGTCAAAAAAGTAGATAGATTTATTTTTAATGAATTTATGATTCAATGAGTCTTGATGTACGAGAATTGGGTGGATGATGTCCAATTCAACAAAGTTTATAAAAAGACTTGCAATAAATCTTAGATTCAATAAGTCATGATGTACGAGACTTGGGTGGAAGAGGTCAAAATTAATGGATTGAATGGAAATATTAGATGAATCTTGATGTACGAGAATTGGGTGGAAAAATTATAATTCAATGGGTACGTGATTGGATATGTTTTTTATGAGATCAAAAAACCTATGTGATGTTAGAGGAAATTTTTTTATGCAAAGATTACATTGAAATTTATATTCCTCAATACCCTTGTGAATGATTTCAAAGGAAGGTGGATTAGAATATTTAGACGATTGGAACTTTAAATTATTCTTTACATCAATATTACCTTCATCCGTTAATGGAATGATGCGAGGAACGAAGGATTTATCCTTATATGGGAATCCTAGGCATCTTGTAGGTTGTAGAGAGAAAATATTCAATGTTGCTCCTTTCAGGCATTGGATTAATTTATTTTATGATAGATTTGCAATTAAATCTCAAAATTGTTGTGAGAGGATACCCCTAGGAATACGCACCTCATGGAGTGCATGCATATGAATGTCTTGACATGAAAGTATTTTCATTGACTTCTTTAAAATGTTATGTAAAACACAAGAAGAATATGCATCAGATAATTATTTTGAAACATTATTAAATTCAAGATTGATAATTTGAGGTATTATGGACATGGAAGGTTGCTGTTACAAGTGTCTAAACTTGTTTTTATTTTATCTTGACAACAAGACTAGGGATGTCGGGTGTTGGGTCTAGCTTTGAAAGGATAAAATCAATCTCAACGGTGCTTGATGATTGACCCTCTTTTTAGAGTCTTAATTTATATCATGGATTGGAAATTATTATTGCATCGTGTTCAAGTTCTCATTTGACATTTGAAGATATTTTTTCTGAAACATGTTCAATTTCCAATTGTACTGACAGAAGAGCATCTAGATGGGAGATTGATTGGTTTTTGTTTATAGATCCTTGACCCATATTGTCTTGATCTCATTGAGTTTCATCATTTAAAAGGTTTTGGAAAACATTTACCTCATCATTGTAAGTTGAGTAAGTTGACATGTTTTCAATTTTGATAACTTCATTTTTTATTTCTATTTCAATGAATCCATTGTTAATTAAGTCTTGGACATAATGATAGAGAATTGAACAATGATTTGTAGAGTGGCTTTCGATATCTTTGGTATTCACAATATTCGATTATTCATACCACTTAGGCTTGGGTTCCTATTCATCAAAGGGTATTGTGATTGGATATTTTATCATTTTATCATTTGCTAATTGATGAAATACACTAGAGATACTTTCTCGAGAAGTGTAAATAGATGTTTGACTTTGCGCATTGTAGTGTCTTTGTTAGGTTGTATGATTGGCTTTTTGGTTGATTTATCACTAAGTTGGGAAGCCAAATGAGAGATTTGTTTCATCATCCCATGAAGTTTTTTGAGTAACTCGTCATTTTATGTCTTGTGTGAACCATTGTAATAAAGGTAAATACCTAGAGTGAGGAGGTAATTCGATTCAAACCTTAGCAAAGTGCATGCTAAGATGGAGGAGGTTGGAAATAAAAGGATAGGTAAATCAAACCTTAGCAAAGTGAATGATAAAATGGAAGGGATAAAAGTTTTGATTACTCGACCCTTGACAAAGTGAATGCTAAGATGGAAGAGGTTAAAAGGTTTTATTGCTTGACCCTTAGAAAATTGAATGCTAAAATGGAAGAGGCTAAAAGGTTTGATTTCCCGACCATTAAAAATTGAATGATAAGGTGGAAGATGCTAAAATATTTGATTGCTTGACCCTTAGCAAAGTGAAAGCTAAGATGGAAGAGCTTAAAATAAAGAAATTTTGGTTATTCAACCTTTAACAAAGTGAATGCTAAGATGGAAGAGGGTGTGAAACATGAGTGATATGCTTGAATATTAACAAAGTGAATGTGTTTAACATATTTTCTTGTTCATATTTCGATTAGTGAAATGGTAATGAAGAAAACAAGTAACTCCAATAATGAGAGGGTTTAAGGCTACCTCTAGATGAGATGATAATGGATACGGGCATAAAGGTCCTCCTCATAGTGAGCTTGGTTACCCGTATAAAAAAGGGAAACTCAATATGAAAAAGGATTAGTAGATAGGATGGTTTGTTGCTCAACAATGCCGGTCCAGAAATGAAAAGCGCTAGGATGGATTTCAACCCACTTTTTGATAAAAGATAAATAAAGTAACAATAGATAAGTGAATAGATGGAATAGAATCGAAGCTGAAATAGATAATCTGAAATGAAATGGACAAGATAAAATGCGTATATGATTATAGAAAATGCTAAAATAATTCAAAAATGTGTGGGTTGATGACAACCGGGACTACGGGTAGAGTCTATGGTGACGGGGCATTATAGGTCAAAATTTGTGTAGAAAGAATAGATCGAAGGAATGGTATAAAGTTTATCAAGAGTCTAAACATGATGCAAAGAGCACGGATATGAATGGAGCAGAAAGAATGTAATAAAAATGATAAATTTGATAAGAATGATAATTATTGGTCAAAGTCAACGATGACCATAGGGGAAGATCAATAGTGATTGGGTGTGATGTAAATGGGATCTCAAGCAACAAGTGCATAGAATGGAAAGATTGGTAGATTCGAGAGGAAGTGGGATTAGAAAATAGATAGATAAGAATGGATGACGAGAAAATTAAACAGATGTAGATCGGGTCAACGGCGACCAGGATGGGTTGATGGTGACCGGGAAGAGATATAGGGTTTGATGGATGGAAATGACTATTTCATAAAGATGTTGGAGAAGGATAATGCAAGGAAGAATTATGAGATTGCGAGATGAACCTGTAAAGTTAGTGCACAATATTTGATAGGATGGCAATGGGAATTCCAAGCATAAAAAGTATGATACCAAGAAAAGAAATAACTTCAAATCTCCAAAGGTGATGTAAAATATCTCCAAAGTAGCTCCAATGTGGTGATATTATTGGTAAATAAGAATAAGAAATGAATCCAAGATCGCAATAAAGTTTGAAGTATCCAAAAATTACATCCTGGTGAGAGGAGGGGTATGGTTGTATTTATAGGGTCGACGAAAATCCGGATATGTCACCAAAGAACTACAAAGTGGTCCATTGATTTGGGTGGTGGAAATGTGATTATCTCAATGCAAAGAGCCCCTATGCGGAAAGATTAGGGTTTCGGGTGATTAATATGAGTTAGGGATGCTTTGGAAGGATAAAAGGTGGTTGGGAGATAAGAAAGTATTAAATGAAGGTAGGTGAGAACCTAGGGATGGTAAATAGGGTGCTTAGGGAGGATAAAAGGGTTGATGAATAGATTTGGGGATAATTAATGGTGATTAGGGATTAATTAAATGGGATTAAGGGTGAATTAAGGAAATGATGGGGTAAGATAGGAAAGTGGGAAATTCAAATAAATGGGATTTAGGAGAGAAAGGGGAAATTTGAATGGGAAGAGATATATGTATCTGAAGGAATGACGATGAAGGGGAGTAGACGTGGGATGAGGGACAAGGGATACCAAATTTTTTTTTTTGCATTTCCCCTTTTTTGATGATTGGTTTTGGGCAATTCATGAGACAAAAATGATAAGTGATAGAATATGATGATGGTTGAGGTGTTCCCCCTCAAACTAGGGATCGATGACATAAAGAGGAATCGATCATGAGTTTGAAAGAGATATATGAAGGGATAAAGAGTGGAAAGGATGAGAAAAATAGAGAAGAGGAAATAAGATGCAATGAGACAAAGAGGGATATGGACAATTAAAAACAAAAATATGGCAGTGATTTTGGAATCACTTTGGTAGGGAACAAAGTACGGCCTCAATGGAGATGATGACAATTTCATACGGATTTGTGAATCAAATAAAACCTCTGCAAAATGGAGAGAATCTAATGGGTATATGCTTGGATGGATGTGAAATTCATGGGACCAATGATTCAAAGGAAGAGAAAATAATATGTGCATACAAATACAAGGATGTTCAAGATAAAGGTCATGACAAGATGTGGGGGCAAAGGCAGATGCGATATCCTTCATACATGAGGAATTGAAAATATGCATCCATATAGGACAAAGATAAAATATGGCCACAATGGTGGGTTTAGGATGAAATATGGTGCCCTAAGATGGATGCAGAGTGGGATGCAGGCTACGATTAAGGATGCATAATGAGATTAGAGATATCAAGGTAAGTCGACAGACAAAAGAAGGTATGTTATGAACAACACACAAGTCAAAATTTGAAGAAAAGATAATTTAGAAGAGATATTAGGTGAAAGAGGATGGGAATGCATATTTAGGGTTGGGTCGATGACGACTTAGCTAGGTCAATGGCGACTAGCGCCGATTAATAGAAACCAAGGTTGATGGCCTATATAAGTGGCGGAGGTAGCCAACTAAGCTCATTTACACTATGTAATTTTTTCGATCAAGAGCTCGAATGGGAGAGAATTTGATTTTAGAGCAAGATGGAGGCCAATGGAGCAATGAGGAAGTGTGAGAGGACTCGAGAGGATTGTAAGTGCCTAATCCCTAGCTTTATTTTGATTTTATTTAGTTATTTTTACATTTTTTGTTTTTGATATGGGCACCAAGGGTGGTCTGACAGACGTATATACGGTCACCGTCAATTGGGGCCTAAGGGTGGCGACCCAAAGGGTGGCATCGACCCAAACTAGGTCGGCATCGATGGTCATATATGATAGATTTTTCAATTAGAGTAATTGAAAAATGATTATTTATGAATGCTTGAATTCTTATGAATGCTCATTTCATTAATTTTGTAGGCTAGGAAACTTTTTTTATAAAGACAAAGTTTCGATGATGTATGATTGGATTAGAGGGGATGTGACTGATGCAAAGTGGGATCACTTATAGGTCGTAGGAATGGGAAAATTTCACCATTATCAGAGGATAATGAGGGATGTAGGATTGATGATTTCATTGATTGATAGGTGGGATGTGAGGACTAGTACATTCCGGTTCAGGATAGGGGAGATGACGGTGACACTAGAGGACATTAACAGATTTTGAGGTTATTGATATAGGGGATCCCATAAAGCCTATTATAGTGGAGAGGAGATTGGGTGTATTGACATGGCTATTTGGAGTTGACACCCCACAGATCATATTTACATCATGTGCCTTTCATATAGAGGCATGATATGAGCTTGTGAAACCAAGGAATAGGTTAATATGTGTGATTATGATGGAAATATCATGATATGCACTACTGATTCGGAGGAGTGAGGTTCCCATGGATATTGGTGGGAGTGTTCGTAAACATAGTGGAGCACATGATAGTGTTCTCATTTGGTATAGAATTATTGGCTCAAACATATCATAAGTTATGGATGTATGCTACGGAGAGGAGATCTGGGTTGGATGTGGGGTTTTTACTATAATTTTGGTCCTATGAACACATAGCTACGATTATATTGCCAAGCCTCCCATGGTGACTTAGGATCACATGGAGTTATTGTTAGTGAAAATTAGCAGCACCCTCTGGATGTTCTATCAAATTTCTAGTTTGACATCTTGGCATCCAGTGTGATTGCACAACATTGGATCTTTTCACACAAGTGTGGGAATTGCGGGACTAGAAAAGATCCTCCAGATCAGAGGTTGGTTCCTCAACTCCTCTGTTCAAGTGTGCATAACATTCTACAGAGGGTTTACCTATATTTTAATCAAACTTTGCCAAGGGGACAGGGTTGAGAAGATACAAAGAATAAACCTAGTCTAATTAAGGTGATGCACCAAAGGAGTAGTAGACACTTACTACTAAAAACATACACAATCCACAAGAAAATACAGCATAAAACATGCAAAAATTGCCAAAATGTAATGAAAGATCAGGAAACAATGATAAACATATGAAAGGATTGAGAAAATTTAATCACAGAGCATATATTATCATTCCAGGTCCAATACAGTGCATTACAATGGCCAAGAGGCAAAAAGAGATGTTGTATTTGCATGAAAAGGTAAAAATTTCCACAAATCTACCAAAGGAGGAAGAAAAGGGAAGTTGTAGAGCTAGAAAAATGTCTAACTGTTAAAAAATGAGCTCATTCTAGCTTTTACAATGCCCATTCAAACTCAAGAGAGAGAAACATGGGAAAACATGAAAGATGCTTCAACCACCAACCAAATGGTATTAAAACAGCATGGGAACCCTCAAAATTCCATTCCCTGACATTTTTAACCATGCTGGGAGAGAATGCGAGCCATACTTCATTAAAAATGGTGGTTGAAATGTCAGTTTTGTTGATTTCCACGTGCCAGAGGTATTTTCCAATTTTCTCCCTCCAAACTCCACCAAAACACAAAATTGATCTCAAAATCATGTAGATAATTTCACCATATTTCCATTGATATAAAGAACGTGAAAAACCAAGCTCTGGATCAAAAGTTATGCCCCTCTGAACATTTAGGGCAAAACAGGGCTGAAAACGGGTTGGAGGGACAAAAATTCAAAATTTTCCCACCTTTTTGCATTTGGGAAAATTTCCCCAAAAATATCCGCATCCCGCTATTCTGGTGCCACGTGGCATGATTTTATTGGTTGTGGGCCCTTCCTGCTTCATCTTCCCTCGTTTTGGCCTTTGGAAAATTTTCCAAAAATTCTCCACCGGCCGAAGCTCGAGGACACGTGTCATGTTGTGATTTTTGCGGGCATTCATTCTCAACTTTTCTATCATTTGTTGACCATCTTCCCTAGTTTGGACATGTGGCTTAACCCTATTGGACACGGGCCTTTCATGTTCATTTTCTCTGCAGGCCTACCTTGCATTTTTTTCCGCCACATGGACACGTTGCATGATTTTTCGCTCGAGCTTTAGGAGGCGGGATTTTCTTTCAATATTTTCCTTTGATTTTACCTTCGGAAAAATCCCCAACTTTCCCCACACTCCGCTGGTCCGAGGACACGTGGCTGCTTCCTATTGGTTGGCGGGCCTTGGGGCTAAAATTTTTCGTTGTGCTAATCTTTGGGAAATTTTCCCAACTACTCCCACCGGTTCGACCCACGATGCCCCGCGAGACATGCGGCCTCCTTCCATTGGCTTGGGTTTTGGGGTGGGCCTTCCTTTTCAAATTTTCCAAACTTGGGTGAAAAGGAAAAATTCCTCTTGCACCTCGACCCCCGACGCCTCGGTGACACGTGGCGCCATGTTATTGGATGTGGGCCTTGGGGAAAAAAATTTACTTGTGCTAACCCTTGGGAAATTTTCCCAACTTCTCCCTACCGGACATGTGGCCACATCTTATTCACCGGTGGGCTATCGGGCCAAAAATCCCTTTCAACCCCGCCAAACACTTGGTAAAAATTTCAAGTTTACCTCCGCCTCCGCCCTTCTGAGGACACGTGGCCTCCTTCCATTGGCTCAGGTTTTGCATGGGAAAATTTCCCATTGCGCCAACACTTGGTAAAAATCAAAAAAATTCTCCCTCCTCCCGATTGCTCCGATGTTGACGTGGCAGATTCTGATTGGCTGGCGGGACTGTCTAGGAAAATTTCCCACAAAAACTCCGCCGAGCCATAACTTCAAAAATACATGGAGTTAGGAAGAAAAATTTACCTTTCTGGAAAGCTGAGAAAGATCTCTATCCAATGGTGCCATTTCCAAAAGGTTTTGAGTTCCTGAAAGATAAAAAATTATGACTGAGGCACAAGAGAGGATAGAATAAAGGAGTTAGCCCAAAATGAGCAAGGGCTCATTTTGGATAACAATTATCGATCGGATTCTTGAGATGGAGGGTCGACCACGCCCACAAATATAAAGGGGAGTGAGGAGAGGATTAGTATGCAAAGAAGCTTAGGGGATTATAATTAGAGTAGATTAGGTGGATGCCATATCAAGGGTTTCCCATATGACCAAGTGCAAACATCCATATTTTTGGCATGAGGAGGATTAGATGGGTGCGGGGGCATGGGCGAGAGATGGTGAAGGAATTTTAGTTTCTACGAACTTGATGAGGTAGTTCATGATTTATAGATGTGTCATAGGATCCTATTAGATATAGACGAGATGAAGCAGAGAGGGAATTACCTAGTCATGAGATAGCCTATCCATTGGATGAGGCGGGAAATCCATGGGATAGTGATGATGATTTGGGAGTATGGGCATGATTTTTGGAGTTCTTGTGAGGCTGGGTATCCCGAGCAAGTGCGGGAGAGAGGCGGAGTTAGGATTGGATGAGGATGAGGTGGTGCTAGTAGGAGAGGAGGAGGAAGCGCCTGAGGGGAGTAGGATGGAGATGGAGGGGAGGCGGTGGAGATAACCCACTTATAGGAAGAGTTATATAGTACCGGCCATGAGAGGGATGCAAAGTGCATCGGAGGCTACATGATTATGCTAGGAGAGAGACCAGACTATAAAATAGAGAGATAAGTATTGTAGATAGAGGGAGGTTTATAGGGCCATATTTGGAGGTCTTGGACCTTTTTTCATAGCATCGGGAGTGATGAACCAACGAATTAACAAGGATCCATCCAGATGGCTCCGCCAATACGGTATCACTAGATCAATACAATGTACTAGGTGCGGATGTGCGCTCCTATGAGCACATTGTGACATCTAGACTACCAAATGTGGCATGATATGCAACATAACTAGTAGGGGAACAGATAATAGGGAGCTCGGCACAACCGATGCCTTTTGCAAGCATGGATATCATGGTACGGTTGAGGTGAGACCCAAGTCTATATGACGAGAGGAGATGGTGGTCGAGAGATGTACAGTGTACGCCCTGGGGTAAGGTTTGATAATTAGATAGCCTAATGTTTAGTTCATTGATTAGTCGGTGTACATTTTATATAGATTTTGATGATGTATAGATTTTTGAGATAGACCCCTCAGAGGCCTATCATGGATATATGGACACACTTTGACGATGATATATATATGATTTTTCAGCTTACATGTGTTGTGTGATGGTTTATATGATGCTTTTATTATGTTATGGATGCTGATTTTAGATGTCAGATGTATATTGATGATGTGTTTTCTTGATTTATATAATTTTGATGTGATGGTTTGATTAGACCTTAGATATATATCATTTGTTTAGATGTAACATGCAAAATAAATGAACATCAAACCCTCATCTAACTCTTCCCGATCTAATGAACCCATGGATAGGGATGATCGTGTCCATTTCTTCAAGATTTTATGAGGCTTACAATATGGGATTAGACCTTAGATGTATACCATTTGTTTTGCATCTCGATAATGAGATCATGTACTCCTCGTTCATAATACCCCATACCAACTCCTTTCCATGTGTAACGATGGAGATAGGTGTAGGAAAATTATTTATTATAGAGGAAATAAAATCCATTGGTGTATATCTTGGTGTGAGGTTGAGCATCAATGTGAGAAGAAGGGCGGTTGATACCACCATAGATGAGATTGGTTCATGGATGAGGTTGTCCAAAATAAATGATATCCCTAAAATTATATTGGTACATTTGGTTCTTTATCAGGAATACCAAATTGATTAGGTGTAGGAAGAGCATTGAGGGTGAGAAGGTGATATTCCCCCAATGAAAGGTGTTACATCACATTATCGATAGATTTGTTATTAGGTAGCTTAGATGCAAGGATGATGAGCTAGTAGATGCTTCAGATGAATCTTGTTTAGGGACAAGCACATTATTTGGTTGATAAGTCATATGACATGATTTTAAGGGTGGAATGTCTATGGGGAGTGTTAGGATCTTCCCCTCATGCTCATATTTGATGTAGCGATGAAGAGTGTACGGGACACAATGCATGGAGTGGATGTATGGTCCTCCAAGTAAGATATTATACTGGAATTCCCCCTTAATAATATAAAAGAGCTCATGAAGAAGTATTTCACTGATGCAGATGGGAAGAATAATTGTGCCCAAATTTGAGGCCACAACATCATTGAAATCATGCAAGTTTGTAGCTGATTGAGCGACAACAAAGTTAGGAAGCTTGGGTTGATCAAAGGTATGGGATGATATGATGTTGATGTTGGCTCCATTATATATCATTAACCATCAGATGAAAGTATCCTTAATGTGAATAGTGATGAAAAGAGGGAGTTCATGTTCTTCACATGAAATATCAGAATTTCATATTCATCAAAATAAATGGCAGATCAAAACCGTGAGTACTCGTAAAAGGGTCGTATAAGGTTGGGTCTCATTGCTAGTGATAGGGATGCCTTGTAAACCATTGATAAGAGATTTTACGTGATTGGGGGAGCTTTAGATGAGCTCATAAAGTGACATCGTAATAGGGATTGGTGGAGCTACTTCAAAATACTTTGTTTGATGACAACGGGTTATTGGAGTACGCGTGGGGTAGCTAAGATGGATAATCTATATTTTGAAGAAGATGATGGAGTGGGATCACTAGATGGGGTGGTGATGATGAATTTGGTCTTATATTGAGTGGGCGGTTAAGAATCATGAGGGAGAGAGAATGTGCTGATATAAACGACATTGATAAATAGAGGGGGAACTTCTTTGAGATAATTAGTACTTAGAGGGGGCTACGGAAAAGGTTTTGGAAGACAAAGATGATTTAGAGGCATTGGGTGATGAAGATTTGACTGAAGGATTGTGATTAGATATGGATGCACTAGTAGATGGGAGGGGATGGTATCCTTCAATGAGAAGGTCATCCTTATCTATAAGATTGTGGATGAGGGTTTGAAGATCCCTATAATGTTTAGTATCATGTTTGTGGGTACGATGATAAGAGAAAATGACATTAGAATCAAACCATGTGTGTTTCTACCCATGTGAATTGAAATATTTGATGGGAGTAAGAGTGATGGAAGATGTTTGAATAATTCATTAAATAATTTCTTAAAAGGATCTGATGGGATTTATAGATGAAGGAGTTGTGTGGGTTGTAGATGAATTAGATTTGGAAGTGGTAGATGAAGGTAAGAGCGGTGCTTTGCTTTTGTGAGATTTTTTAGGTGCCTTTCATTCTTATTTGTTCTTGGGAAAAGAGGAGATGGATGGACATGATTATAATTTATATTTTAGATGAAAAGGGGTGGCTTTGAAAGTTATTTAGTGATAATAGGTATTCTAGATGAAGGGGTCGGCCCCAAAATAAATAGAGGCACTCCTAGGATTGGTGATGAAACATTGGATGGCTTAGAGTGATGGGGTTTGGAAGAAGGTGGATCTGAATTTTTGTGTCAGTGAGTGAGAGACTTTTGAGGAAGAACACTAAGATTTTTAGGTTTTAGTGGTGAAGTTTTTCCCTTATCGGGAATGACAATGATCTCTACAGGGGGATGGTCCTTAGAAAGAGGTTGGATGACTTGGATGCAGATTTTTGGAAGTTGAGGGTAAAGGGGATGTTTGGATAAGAGGTTTATTGAGATGGGGAGAGCTGCAGATTGTATAGGTTTTGTAAGTGTTTCCGTGGGATTTGTTGAAGGTGTGGATGAGATGGGGAGATCATTCATTATCATATGAGGGAAGATGTCTATTTAGTAAGTTCGGATGTTGATATGGGAGTGGTTATAGTCACAGGGGTGGTGATAGGTAAAGGAATGAAAGAGGACATAAATGAAGGGCTATGTGAGGAGGATGTTGTGATAGATGTTGGGATAGGTATGGGTGGGGAACTAGATGTAATGGGCATTGGTGTGGTAGGTGTAGATATGGATGAAGAAGTAGACGTGATTGGAGTGGATGTGGGTGGAATAGTCATGGATATAGTTTGTGTAGATATAATGGATGTAGAGATGGACCTATGGATGTAGGTAAGATTGTAGAAGGGTCTAAAATAGACATGGATGTGTAGACACAAAATCATGCACTTGGGTACATTTCTAAGTCTTAATCACATACTACTATTCATATGATTCCCAAGTGATAAAACTAATAATTGATAACTATATTTGGCATCTTTGGTTTATCTCTGGTCTTATTTATGGTTTTTACACCCTATTCCCAATCTGATCTTCATTACTTTATCTTTATTGATTTTGGACACCGGCACCCATCCAAGGCGTCATTTCCTAGGCACCATTTTCCCTATGGGCACCACCAAAATATTTGTATCTTACTCACCTCTTTTAGGCCTCTTTTATCTTTTGGACATCTTGTTTTCTTATGGGTCAGCCTTTTAGTTGTTATATACAAAATTAAGACAAGAGAATAATATAAATACAAAGCTATATGACCATAAGAAAGGACCAAGCTCTAATAATATACTATCACTACCTAAGGTTACATCTAAAGGCATCTAAGAGCATCAAATGCATCCATCTAGCACTCATTCAAGGGACAAAGGATTGCATTTTCTGCATACACACATAGGAGGGGAAGTTCATTTTTCCATCCACACATATATTTACATTAGTACATCTAGTTATTTCCTGCTATCATGTGCGCTTGCACAATGGCTTCCTATAGCACGATTTTTACACACACATGCACATGAACTACATAAATTCGAGATGAAGTATCGAGCTCGGTCGTAAGTTCACTCGATCAGTGACCATTAAGTCAGTCCAACTCCCTATATTACATCTTTCTTTTTAGGATTTGATGTATTTTGGGGTTTTGCAGGATATGATTTGCTTTGCATGTTACTGAGAAGAATTGAGAGATCATCCAATGAAATATAGGTGACCAAAAATAATTTCAGCGACCACCTCTCGACACACTAAAAACCAGCTTTTAAGATCTTTCATAGTCATAAGTACCTAGTAGAGGTCTTTGGAACCCTCACTCTAGTCCAAGCGCCATAGTCCCGACTCATTCAAGAGTTCCAAGATTTTATGAGTTCAATTATGATGATCTGTTCCTTCTATTCATCAGTCTTCCGAGTCTAGAATACTTTAGGATCAAGTGCAAAATCAGCTAAGTATTCTTCTCTCTCTCTTGCGCTTAGGGTTTCATTTTTATCTAGCTTATTACTTGTGTCAAATATGTAATTTAGTATTTACTTATCATATATGACTCTAAAATTAGGATTTAGCATAAATCTATATTTTTTAAATCATATGGTGAACCCATCGCTCACACCCAACCTTGCTTCTAGGTATTTTCTCATATTTTTATCATGGCTCAATCTTATGAACCTTTTAATGAATCCCACCATTAAGAGCTCATTGATCATCTAGTAGAACATCCAAAATATCTCGATCTACTCTTATTCGATGCTCATGAGGAGTCCACCAATCTATTTGAGCTTAGTGTTCCTACTTCTACTACCACTTCCATTCTTATTGCTACTCAACCTCCTAATTCCACCCTTCCACTTACTTCTACTGTTCTCATATATATTCCTACTCCCACCAACCACTTCACTCTGCCTCTTATTTCTCACATGAGAAAGTGTCTTCTACTATCACTCAATACCTATCCTTTCTCTATCAATATATACAAGTTCAAATCTGGAAACTTCAGCAAGATACTTCTTGTGCATCTCCATCTCTTGACTCCACTTTACTCCTTCACACTCATTTTACACCCGCAATTTCTACCTATCCACTTCCTCCAAACTTTTTCACCCCTAAGCTTCCCACCTTCAATGGCCATGGTGATCCTCAAGATAATATTATATCTTTTCATGTGGCATGCCTCGATTATGTAGATGATCATACTTTACTCACAAATCTCTTTCCTAGAAGCCTTTAAGATTATGTTATGTGTTGGTTCTACGATCTACCTTTTCATTTAGTAACATCATTTACGCATTTAGATGATGCTTTTATCACACATTTTTCAATCAATATTGGTTCTAAGATATCTTATCCTTAACTTAAACAAATTAAAAAAGGATCTAATGCATCTAATGGAATATGTATTAGGATATAAAAACAACATAGCTAGGATGATCAATGTGCTTGCACGACTCATAAATTCAAGATATATTTGTCCAAATTCTCTATTATCATGAAATTACAACACCCATGAATGGCATGAATTTGGATTGGGACATTCGGTATATTTTTTGTAACATTGGATCATCTCTCAAGTTGTGGGACTTGTGGGCTTTAGATGACCTCCAGATAAGGTTGGTTCCTTCTCATAAACTATCTGCCACAAGCTATTCCCAAAGTATAGGAAAAACTATCTAATCCTAATCTAACCTTCCAAGGGACCATAGAGAGAGAGTACATGAAAGTAAACCTACATTAACAGCGGTGATACACCAGAAAAGGAGGTTGTTTATCACAATCCCTACTTCCGATGTAGAGGTAGGTTAGCAATGAAGAGGATAGACAAGATGCATGATGAGACCAAAGATTAGATTCACAGAACAAAACTTCAAACCCATTAAACATAGTTCTCAAAACCTACGATAGACATTAAGAGATATGCACAATATACCCTATAATGGTGAGAGGTAAGAAGAGACAATAAAATAAGCAAAGGATGTACAAAATACATCAAAAAATAGATTTTATTGCTCCATGAATTCACACACTACATCATTAGTGTGAAAGAGGAAATAAAATGATATTACAAAGCAAAGAGATGAGTCTTAAGCTGCATATTCAACCCTAGCAAAGAAAAAGAGAGAAGGGGGCATGAGAGAAAAATGACCCACACTCTATAAATGAGCCCAAGATTACAATTTATAGAAGGAGAATGAGAGAGAATGTAATCCCGATTTTTAATTTCAACCACTTGTAAGATGTAATAAATGAGTGCAATTGATGAAATTTTTCTTACAAAAGGATCCCCATACTATCCCATAACCCACAATAGTGAAATAATGATGACCATGCCTCTTAATTGCATTCCCAAACACCAATAAAATCATTATTCATAACTTGGTCAGTTTTCCATGAAATTATCCATCAAATCTACATCAGTTCCTAAATATCTTTATTTCTATGGGTTGGGCTTGGAGCCATGATTCCAACGATTTTCATTTGCGTAATTTTGTTGATAATTTCTCAAGATATGAGCTTCTGAGTGTAGGTGGTTATTTGATTTGCACAGGATTTCCTTCTCTATCATGGAATTGTGAATTAATTCTGGCGAGTTGGAAATATATTTTCTCCCATTTCTAATGTTTGCACATCATTGGAAAATGATTCAATAATTTTCAATAGCGTCGAGGCCATCATCATATTGCTTTTACATTTGATATGGGAGAGGGGTTTATGTTTGTTTAAACATTTTATAGCCAGCTCGGCCAACTTAGCCAAGTTGGATCTTCTCTTAATCCATTGGGTTCAAATCATTAGCCCCGACCACTTTGTTTCACCACATTGAGCATTGATCCCTTCTTAAAACATGTTGAGATGCAAACTATTTTCCATGGTGATCTCTTATACTTCTCCATGCTTTATATCCTCTCATCACCTTGTGTCTCTAGCTCAATAGCTCCCTCATTGGATTACCCCCAATTCCAAAATTTCTCATGCTTACTTGAAGGTTAGAAATCTCTACAACTCATTGGTCCTATTTAACTTCTTTGTATTGTGTGTCTTCAAATCGTTTAGCAAACCTGAATCTCCATGGCCCAGAACCTCTCGTGATTTTTGTGGTCGACTCGCACGCATCGGATACAAACTCTTCTTTGTATTCATGTTGACCTGGGCCTTCAAGGCCATTGACCCCCTACACTTCACTTAATGAGGTGATCTTCTCCAAGTCTAGTCCAAGTTGCACTTGTGTTCCTCGGGCCATTTGGGCCTTTAAAACCCGCCTTTTCCGCCATGTTCCACACCGTCGTCTAAGTCCACAAATGCGGCTTTTTCCCTCATAACTCACCTAAGGGCCATGAGGATATTTTCTCCACCATCACCACATGCACGGTGTCAAGCTCCTTATGTAGGGTTTTCGAGATTTAGTGTCCCAATAGGATCGAGTTTATTTGGGCCATCGTGTGTCAATTTTCCGCTCCCTCCACACGAGTCTCGGCGAGGCTCTACAAACTCACTCAGTCAATGGCCATTTGATCTCACTTGTAATTTTGATGTTTGCATCCATTAAGCTTAGCATGTTAGATTCTAAGTGATTTGTCTCTTACGCAAAGATCCTTTTACCATGTACTTGAGTTCTTGGGTCGAGTTCAAACTTGATGCCCTATGACAAGCGTGGTATGAAGACTAGGATAGCTCATTGGTAATTTTTTGTAGAGATCACCCTTCTTTGGACAATGGCTTGGTATCTAATTGCAATGCTTTCTTGTAATGGATTCCTTGCAGAGCTTGATTTGATTTCCACCATTCTTGCTCGAGACGGATGGCCCATAGTCAAAATCAAGACTCACCTGCTTGAGGGGAAACTCACCCATGTTTCCTTAAGTGGCTTGGTAATGCATGGACAACTCGAGTTCCTGATGATGTGATTTGGTCTTGGTGTGAGCTCATTCCTCTAAGAACAACTCAATTCATTCCCACGAAATGAGTCCTAACCATGTTTCATTTCTCATATCTTCGGGAAATGACTCAGTTTATCTTATGATACATTTTGGTGACTTCAACACGATCTCGATATGTAGTGAAGTAGCTCATCCATTTATGCTATGCACCGCTGAATCAACTCGGGCACCATAGAGAATAGCTTAAATGATATGCGTTCTTTTCCTCTACATTGGCCCAAGAAAATTGGTCCCTTTGAAGGAGTGGCTCATTTTGTTGCAATGTTTCTTGGCTCGGCATCTAATAAAAATATCTTGATGCACATGAGGTAGCTTGGTCTGACCTAAAATAATTCGGTGAATCTCCTCCTTTTATCATAACTAGGTGCATGTTTAAAAGAGCTTGGTTCCTCAATAGAGCTTTCCCACATTTACATTTCTCGGTGAATCATAAAAAGCGACTTAATGCACATAGAGATGAACTTAGTGCAAGTTTGGCTTACCCAACTTGATATATCAATGCATAATACAACCATCGCATACCTTTCACATGTCATTGGAATTACTCAGTGCACAGTTGAAACATCTTGGTGCTATGAGGTAGCTCACTTGTGAGCTCATTGAGTTACATCTAGGGCTAGAGACTATTCCTTGAAGTCTACACACTCACTTGAACATTTTGTGCTATTTCTTGGATTATCCAGTTGTGCCAACGCTGAGTGGGATATATGAAGGTGTCTCGGAGTTGTGTATTGGATTTTCCATTTCTTACCAAGTGGCCCCTCTAACTGATTGTGACAATACACACGTACCCATTGTCCAATTTTGCTAGGGTATTGAAATTGGATAACAATTTGGTGACTCACAGGACCATTTTCCTGCTAAATGGAGTATGACCAGATTCATGTCGCAATCCATTGGCAATGGAGTCTACATGATCAACATGAACTAGTCCAACCTTTGAAAATTTTGACCCCCCGAATGTTGGGAATGCCGCTGCCCACATCCGAAACCGCCTTCCGCTTGCTCACACTCTCAACTTTCATAAGAAAATATTGAAAATAATATTTGTGAGAGTAGAAAATTGTTTTAAAATTTAAATTTCACCCTTCCCAGCAAGTGTAATTCATGAGGCTAATTGATGAGAACTGATATGTACCTTCAATCTGCTACCTCGAGATTGATTTTCTTAACAAGGTGAAGCATACTACAGATTTGAGTGAAATGGTCATCTTGGACGTAATGGAAATCTATTAAACTATGACTTCATTTCTTCTTCTGAAAGTTCCAATTTCAAGCATGTTAACTTGTGTGCTTTCTTTGAAGGCTAGAGCTAACTTGGGCATTGGCTGATCTTGGAGAGAATTAACAAGATTTCCTCTTTAACTGATTTTAGTTGCTTTTGCATTTGTTTAAATTTGAAATTTACAACTATAACATGCAACTATGAGTTTTTTACTGCAACACTTGGATGGCATGGTGCACTGTACCACCTAAAGCAAAGATGAACAAAGCTATGTACAAAAGAAACAAATCATACATGCCTCAAGAAAAACATGCAGAGTGTGCACAAGCACTTCTTCTACTAAAAACAAATCTACACCTACTCCTACATTAACCATAGAGATGGGTAACTTTAAACAAAACTTGATATTGATAATGCAGAGTAGTTTCCCTTTCTCACAACTAACATCCATGTGAATGATTTGACATTAGACTCAGTTGAGATTAGGAGTAAAAGACTAGTTGTAAATTTAATTTCCACTCTCTCATTCATCAAGGTATCAACAATGACCAAGATACCTCTTCTAAATGCTTCTCACTTGGTTCCAAGAGGATTTGTTGGTTATCCTTGGCACATTGAATTTCTTCCTCAAGCATGACAGTTTTCACTTCTCCCTTGGCTCCAATGAAGCCAAGTACCTTATAGGGCATGGTCTGGTCCTTCGAATGTGCCCACTATTTTGAAACTTAACTCCAAAAATGGAGTCTTCTGTAGACCTTCTTGAGAAAGGGGACTATTTGTAGCTTGATCTTCTTCTTCATACACATCTACAGACAGTTGATGTCCCCTTTGGATGAATGGTGAGAGAGAGATGACAACTTCATGCTCTTTTCCTTACTTTGCATCTAGTATGGATTTTGGAAATCTAAACTCTTCCAAATTTGATTCAAGAGGCATGTTACAAACCAAAGGGTGCCCTTGTAAATTCTCCTCTATGGTAGTAGGTTCTTGTGGTTGAAAAATGAATGATGGGGCAGAAAAAGCTGTAATTTTTACAAGCTCTTCCTCATCAAAACACTCCTCTAAGTCGATAGGAAATTCGACTCTTCATTATCTTGCTACAACAAGATCTCTCCCTCTTGCATGTTGACCTTCAAATCTACCTTATTTTCACCATATGAGGATTCATCTTCAAACATGAAGCTAGTGAGTTCAAATTCCTCCAAAAATCATAATTTTGGAGAGATTGAGTGAGAGAGATGTCTGCAACTTCCTACTCATGATTTATTACCTCTAAATTAATCTTGTTAACCTCCATGTGCTCTTTTCCAATTGGACTTGCAGCCGATTTTTCTTCCTCTTCTTGGACTAATTGTGCAGCTTGAATTAGATTAGCATTCTCTTCAAATAAAGTGCCAACATGGACACGGCATTCATATAAAACCGATTGTTGATCATCTTCCTAGTTCTTTATTGCTGTAATATTGGATTCAAAAATAGCCTTGATTGTTTGTTCCCAAAATTTGATTTCATCTGCAAGTTTTACCATCATGGGTTTTTTATCAATTCTAAACCTTAGAGCCAAACTTCTCAAAAAAATTGTCATATTCTCTTCATTGGGATCCTCCTTTTGTTGCTTCACATGCTGACTACTACAAAATCAGACTTGACCACCAGTTGCTCTTCAACTTTGGCCTCCTCTTTTGGCTTCATCATCAAGGGAATATTTTTGATACCGAACTTAAGAGCACGTATCTTTAATTCTTATATCATTTCTTGCTAACTATACTCTTTGTCTTGTTTCCTTTAGATGATTTTTTTATTGTTTTCCCGAGATGAAATTTGTGATGCAAGAGGAGGGGTGGGTTGGGTTACAATAGATTTTCAAATTAATCGTGGTGGTGGAAAAGATGGAACTTCTTGTTTCTATGGAGATGAAGGTTTCTTGGAAGGGAAAAGGGCAGAAGAACTAAGATGAGATGGAAGACTAGAATGTGGAGAAGTGAATTCAACACTTGGGACAACAGGTAAGAAGTTCTGGAATTGAGGCTCCGACTGAGGTGATGGAAATGTAACACTTTTCCATTGGCAAGAATGATTTACCTCTTGTTCAAAGGCCTCAACATCATTAATCCATGCCTCAAGGTGGGGCACCATCTCAACAATGTCATCAAGTTTCTCCTGTGAGCTATGATAACCTGAAAAAGGAGAAAACCATGGACAAGGTACCTTGAATCCAATATTGAGTGCCTTTTCTTGAGCTGCAACCCTGAGTCTGCACCAATTTTGCCTCCCAATTTTTCACTTTCAACTACAACTCTTCATCTTTAGGCGTAGGATATCCTCCATAATTTGCATACTCCTACTCTCCAACAATCTACATAATCTAGCATGTAACCAAATTGGTCTACATATTGTTCTTGTTCATATGGGTATGCATACTATTGATTATCATAATTTGATTCTGAAGGAGGTTGATAATAACCTGAAAATGAATTTTGCATGTTTGGAGGTGGGCATGGACTGTATGGAAATTGCTGCAAATGTGAATTCCACTACGGGAATGAAGCCATGATTGCACAACTTCATAGAATGGAGGAAAATGAAAGAGATGGAAAGGAAAATGGATGGAAATGAATGGAAGAAAGGGTCTCCAACTTTAGAGATTCGGTTGTTTAGACTAGATGGATTCGCCATATGTGTTTTATATGCTTCCAAAAGCTAACATTTTAACAAGAACACACCAACTTGTTAAAATGGAGTCGTTTGTAAATGATTGAACCACACACTTGTAAATGATCTTCAATTTAACTCTGCAGTAGAACACCCTTGAAAAATGAAACTCTAACTTTTGTGATGTCCCACTAGGTGTGCAAAGAATGTTATCATGAAATTAGATCACCCTTGAATGGCCTGAATGTGGATTGGGACATTTGGTGTAATTTGTGTAACATTGGATCATCTCTCAAGTTGTGGGACTCATGGACTTTATATGAATCTCTAGATTAGGTGGTTCCTTCTCCTAAACTACCCGCCACAAGCTACTCCCAGTGTGGGAAAAACTATCTAATCCTAATCTAACCTTCCAAGGGACCAGAGAGAGAGAGTAAATAAAAGTAAACCTACACTAACAATGGTGATACACCAGAAAAGGAGGTTGTTGATCACAATCCCAACTGCCTGAAGTGGAGAGAGGTGAGAAATGGAGAGGATGGACAAGATGCATCATAGACCAAAGATGAGATTCACACAGAACAACACTTCAAACCCATTAAACATAGCTCTTAAAACTTGCAATAGACATCAAGAGATATGCATAATATACCCTGTAATGGTGAGAGGTAAGAAGAGACAATAAAATAAGCAAAGGATGGACAAAATGCATCACAAAACATATTTTATTGCTCCATGAATTCACACAATACATCATTAGTGGGAAAGAGGCAAGAAAATTCCATTAAAAATAAAATAGAGGAGGCTTAAGCTCCATATTCAACCCTAGCATATAAGAAAGAGAGAAAGGGGGGAGAGAAAAATGACCCACACACTACAAATGAGCCCAAGATTACAATTTATAGAATGAGGAGAGAGAATGTAATCCTGGATTTGTCTTTTCAACCACTTGTAAGATGCAATAAATGAGTTGAATTGATGACATTTTTTTTTTTCAAAAGGCTCCCCATATTGTCCCATAACTTGCAATAATGAAAGAATGATAACCATGCCTCTTAATTACATTCCCAACCACCAATAAAATCACTTTTCAGAAATTGGCTATTTTTCCATGAAATTATCCAGTTAATCTACATCAATTCCTAAATCTCTTGGTTTTTTTGGGTCGACTCAAATCCATGATTCCAACGAGTATTCATTTGTGCAATTTCGTTGAGAATTGCTCAAGATATGAGCTTTTGAGTGCAGTGGTTGTTTGATTTGCACATGCTTTCCTTCTCTATGAGGCGACTATGAATTAATTCCTAGAAATTGGAAATATATTTTCTCCCATTTCTAATGTTTGCACATCATTTAAAAATGATTCAGGAATTTTTAATAACATGGGGGCCATCATCATATTGATTTTACATTTGATATGGGAGAGGGGTTTATGTTTGTTTAAACATTTTATAGTCAGCTCGTCCAACTCAGCCGAGTTGGCTCTTCTCTCAATACATTGGGTTCAAATCATTAACCCTGACTATTGTTTCACCATATTGAGCACCAATCCCTTCTTAAAACGTGTTGATATGGACACTATTTTCCACGATGACCTCTTATATTGCCTCGTACTTTATATTCTCTCATCACCTCGTGTCTCCAGCTCAGTAGCTCCCTCATTGGATTACCCCCAATCCCAAAATTTATCATGATTTCTTTGGATGATTGGAGAGATCTACAACTAATTGGTGTCATGTCACTACTTTGTATTTTGGGCCTTCAACTCCTTTGGTGAACCCGACTCTCCATGGCTCGGATCCTCTGTGACTTCTGCGAACAACTCAGTCGCGTCGGCTCCAGACTCTTGTTTGCATTCATGTTGATTGGGCCTCCATGGCCATTGAACCCCACTCCACCCACACTTCACTCAATGCAGTGATCTCGTCCAATTCAGGTCTGAGCTACACCCATGTTCCTCAGGTGGTTCGGGCCTTCAAAACCCACCTTTCTCGCCATGTTCCACATTGTCATCTAAGTTGGAAAATACATATTTTTCCTGCACGACTCGCCCGAGGGCTGCGAGGGATATTTTTCTCCATCATCTTCGCATGCAACAATGTTGGACTCCTTATGCGGGGATTGCGGGCTTTAGTGTCCCGCTAGGCCGGAGTTCATTTGGGCCATCTATGCATTGATTTTCCACTCCCTCCACACAGGCTTGTTGAGGCTTTAAAAACTCACCGATTCAATGGCCATTTGAGCTCACTTGCAATTTTGATGCATGCATCCATTAAGCTTAACCTATTAGATTCTAAGCTAGATGTCTCTTAAAAAAATCTCATTTTACCATGTACTCAATTTCTTGGGTCAAGTTTCAACTTGATGCCCTGTGAAAAGCGTGGTATGATGACTAGGACAGCTCATTGGTAATTTTTTGTAGAGCTCTCCCTTCTTTGCATAATGGATTAGTATCTAATTGCAATGCGATTCGGCGTTTACTATGATGGCTTCCTTGCAGAGCTCAATTTGATTTCCAATGTGCTTGTTTGGAGATAGATGGCCTACGGTCAAAATCATGACTCACCTGCTCGAGGGGCAACTCACCCATGTTTCTTGAAGTATCTTGGTTGTGCATGGACAAATCGAGTTCCTAATGATGCGGTTTGGTCTTTGTGTGAGCCCATTCCTCCAAGAATAGCTCGATGCATTCCCATGAAATGAGTCCCGACCTGTTTCATTTCTCATATTTTCATGAAATGACTCAGCTTAGCTTATGATACTGATTCGGTGAGTTCAACACGAGCTCTATGTACAACGAAGTATCTCGGCCATTTATGTTATGCATCGTTGAATCAACTCGAGTACCATAGAGAATAGCTTGAATGGTACACATTCTTTTCCTCTAGATTGGCCCAAGAAGCTCGGTCCCTTTGGAGGAGTGGCTCAGTTTTTTGTAATGTTTCTTGGCTCGACATCTAATAGAAATAGCTCGATGCACATGAGGTAGCTCGGTCTAACCTAAAACAACTCGGTGAATCTCCTCCTTTTAGCACAACTTGTTGCATGTTTAAAAGAGATTAGTTCTTAAATAGAGCTTGCCCACATTTACATTTCTCGATGAACCATAAAACCAACTCGATGCACATGGAGATGAACTTAGTGCAACTTTGTCTTGCCCAACTCGATATATTAATGCATAATGCAACTTGATCTCATACCCCTCACATGTCATTGGAATGACTTAGTGCATAATGGAAACAACTCGGTGCTAGGAGGTAGCTTTCTTGTGAGCTCATTGAGTTGCATCCAGGCCGAGACTATTCCCTTGAAGTCTACACACTCCCTTGAACATTTTGTGCTATTTCTTGGATTCTCTAGTTGTGCCAAGGCTGAGTGGGATGTATGAAGGTGTCCCGGAGTTGTGTATTGGATTTTCCATTTCTTACCAAGTGGCCCCTCTAACTGATTGTGACAATGCATGCTTTCACATTGTCCAATTTTTCCAGGGTAGTGAAATTAGATAACAATCTCTTACCACCTCTCCAAGAGAGTGTCATCTTTGAGACATCTCCTTCATTTGATCAATTATGTCATACTCTTAAATTATGTGAAGGAAAACTTATCTCTATGGGACAAACTCAAATATCACAATCAAGATTCATCATCTTCTAATCGATTTCAAATAAAATCAACTTTCAATCCATCTATTAAACCTACTGAAACAAAAACTATTGTCAACATTATATCTACTCCTAAAGAGATTCAATGATAACCTCCAAAGTGTACATCCAAAAAATTGCCTTGTGCTCCGCATATTCTATTACCGCAACTTATTGAGAGAAATATTATTATTCTCACCCCTCCACTTAACCTCGGATCCATATTTCCCTAAAGGCCGTAATTATAAAAAAAAATAGATGTGACTATCATCAATGCATTGGGAATTCTATCAATCGATGTTTCAAATTCATACATCTCATTCAAGATCTTATAGAAAATAATGCAATCTAGCTCCCTGAGGCTTCGACATCTAATTTGGTCTATGAAAACAAAAATCTCAAAATATTTAATGATCCTCTCCCTAAGCATGAAAGAAAAGATGCTAAATCTTCTTCCAATCATACGTATCATGCAATTCCTCCTCCTTCATCAGGGTCTCTTGATTTCCTAGGTTCTCATGATGATGCATCTCCACCATTCATTGCATCCTTTGTGCACGATTATCATGCTACATTCTCTTCTAATACATTACATATCAAGGCTTCTATTAGACCTCATGTTATTAATAATACAATGATCAATCCATCGATTCATATGGGTTTGTGCTCTATTTCATGTCTTTTCGTTATTAACTATCCACTATCTCATATTTTATATCCAGTTCCCAAATCTTACGATTACATCAAGCTTCCAGTTATGGTTGGGTCTCTTACTATGCTTGTGCCATTTATCATGGCACCTTTAATCCAAGGATATGACATGCTCTTAGGTTTTCCCGGCTTTGTGCCACTAAGGCTATTATTTCCATGAGTCCCTTGTGTCGAAATTCATTCACAATAAGTAATTTATCACCATCACAAGTGTTCCATCATGCACATTGTGGATGCAACCTCCTCTTGAGGTTTCCATTACACTCGCTAGAGCATCTAAGTCCCCTAGACCTCTCAAATATAAGGGGTAATTTGCTCCGAGCTCTCCTATTCACACACGACCTACTCGGTCTCATCGGTCCACTAGTCCATCTCATCAACCTACGTCCACCACTCGGATAACTCCTTCACATAGGTGTATATCACCTCTTCTATTACCTTCATATAGGTGCTCATCACCTCCTTAGTCACCTTCATACGGGTGCTCATCACCTCCTTGATCTACTTTATATAGGTGCTCATCACCTTCTCGGTGTCCTTCAAATAGTTCATCACCTATTAGGATTTCATCACATATACTTCATCAATATCATGGACCACCGATCTTAGAGCATGATCACATCCCTTTATCTCTATAAGCATCAAGTGGAGGACCCTTTCCATTCACTTTCTTTAGATATCTTAATCACTAGCGTACACTTGGGGGTATCATTCTTACTTCCCCCTCCTAACATTATTAGGTGTCTCTCATTTCTAGCATTACACTTTATACTTCACCTCTAGTCTTTATCATTAATTGTACACACAACTTGTATCGTCATTACCATATGACGCACTCTTATGCTAAGGTTCACATTTGAATTTTGAGGGCATACTATATCCATGAACCTCACATACTCCATATTTCACGCTCCATAGTTTACACTACATCATTCTAGCATTCAATTTTTACACATCATAATACCCTATGA
Organism: Taxus wallichiana var. yunnanensis; assembly: GCA_018340775.1. Taxonomy (NCBI): domain Eukaryota; kingdom Viridiplantae; phylum Streptophyta; class Pinopsida; order Cupressales; family Taxaceae; genus Taxus; species Taxus wallichiana. Next base: position 285,589,097 of record CM031243.1, on the reverse strand, counting down.
CGCACTCTAGTTCCACTTTGTTCATACTCGACTACCGAGGGTCTAAATCTATAAATAACCTCACCTCTTATACATTTCAATATTTTGGCTTCATGATCAATATTTTGAGCATCTCTTTCAAATCATTTCTTGATGACACACTCTTCTTTTATGGTTCATTCTTGGTTTTCGAGGGTCTTTAATAAACGAACCTCATCTCATACATATTCATCCACATATGCTCGGAGGGAACATTGCTCCTATCACATCCACATTGCATTCCATTCCACTCAATCACATCATATTGCATATCTTGGTTACACATAATCTTACTTGTTTATACTTGTTACATGTACACCGTGTTTCACATGTTAGAGACAGACTACTTAGTATGTAATTATCTTTCTATATATACACATGAGCATTCACTTGTTCTTTAGTTATGAATGTAGAATTTCTACAGATATTTACACATGCAATAATGATGCTTGACATTAATGATGGATGTCATTAATATTTCAAAGTAAATTGTCTCAGCCCAGGTGAAGTCTAAATAAAAGGTTATAGAGCTGGAGTTTTGGTCAAAAAGCTAAGTGATAGGTTGGAAGGGATGGAGGAAGGAACTAAAAGGAGGAATTTCAATTTTTGCATCAGTAGTTCTGAGGATGAGCTGGAGGAAGACATGAATGACAAGGGTGTTGAGGGTGTTGTGATCAAAGAAAGTCATGTTGGAAGTAGTGAAGTTTTTCCTAAAAATTAGTTGGGTTTTCTAGACTATTGGTAGACTTTTGGTGAACTTCTGCAGTTTGATGTTTTAGGGCTGGTTTCTTTTCTCTATTTTACTCTCTGTCCTTTTTTGGTTAAATTCCTGATCTTCATTGTATGAGTTAAGCATGTTTAACTCCTTTTGAGGACTTTTCTATTTCTTTCTTGCTCGTTGGTTCTTGTTCCTCCTTTTGTAAGGCCCCTGGGAGCCGATCCCTATTTTTACCTTATCTAATAAAAACAATGATGTTTGACATTGTACCTCTTACCATTCCCATTAAGGGTCTTGGGGAGTCTACTTTCTTACACATCACAAGTGTTAGTATTTCATTATTTATTATTTCATATTTTTACTAGCACACTACGTTATATCAGATCATACATGCTTTGACATACTTCCTATCTTTCTAACATGCTAATGGGTGCTTCATGTGCAACATTTTCTTTGCAGGACTATTTTCCACTATGCTTATATGTTACTATTTAATTTTCTCTATTTTCTTTGTTGTATTCCATTTTTTCGAGTTAAGCCCTATGTCTTGCATGTTCATTGCTTATATGTTTTTTCAATTTGGCCCTGATTGTCTTGTGATATTGTGAGCGATGTCCCATGTTTTAAACCCACTTTTCATGGTCTAATTTTTGTGCACTATTTACTTTTTACAGTGTCTTCTATAATATGTTTATCTCTTTTTCTACTAACACATGTTTCTAACCATATTGTTTGCATGTGCATTGGTTTCTACCATGCACATTCCCCTACTGAGGATATTAGTTTTAGCAGTCCTCTCCTTTGGGCTGCATCCTCCTAAGCAATGTTTCATGCACCCAAAATGAGGGGTGGCATACACTAGGTGAATCAGTCACCCTATATAACATCTCATAGCTTAATTACATACCTGCAAAATATAGGAACATAACAGAGTTACATTCATAGAATGTCCCAAAATATGACTTGGGTCCTCGGTTTAGGACAGAAACCAGCACCAAGAAATAGATATTAGTGCCTAGGCTCTCTTGACCTTTCCGATTTCCTATGACCGGGGAAAATTTACAATCTCTTTCTTAGATCAACACAGTTTTCAACAGTTCACAAAGCATTTTGCATAGTACATGCATAGTCCTCTAGAAATCAAAATGCATTCTATATCCTTTTTATATTTCCTTGGATCAAACTTAAACAACATGAAACAAAGCGAGATGGCACCATCTACAGTGATGTATAAATTTGGGAAGCAATCATGGATGGAGAATAATACTAGACCTTTCTCCCCAACACTCTTTTTCGTGGCATGAGATCACCCAAAAAACTCGTACTTGGTGTGAGATCACCAAAAAAATTCATTCTTGGCGTGAGATCACCCAAAAACTCACACTTGGCATAAGATCATCCAAAAAACTTGCTCTTCTACATAATTTTTGGGACATTTTCTATCCTTTCACTCATCACTGATCAAGTGCACACGTTCCTTTTACTAATTTTTCACATTTTTACATAATTTTCATAAAACATGACTTTGACTACTTTGTAATATGCCCAAATGAACATATTTGACCCCACTTGGATTTTAGGCATGTCCAAACACCTAAATACAATTTATAAAAAATGCAACAATTTATTTATATGCAGATCTGAATTTAACTTGGAAAATGTGACTAGGGTTAGGTAAAAACCCAAACAAATCAGCGAATAAATTATAACTTCTCCACTCCAATCTGATCTACTAATTTTATAAAGCCAAAATATGAATTTAAATATAGATTTCAGAGGCACAATGGGCTGGGAATAAATTATAAAAATCTGAAGACTGGCTGCCCATAAAAATAAATAAAAATGATATCTTTTGCACACCACATACTATGAAAATCAACTGATTTGATTTATAAAAATAAGATCCATGATTCACACTTTGAATTAGATTATAAGTACCTTGGAATACATCAGATATGTTGAAGAAGTGGGTCTCTCCACATGAAATAAATAAGAAGAACACAACTCGCAATCCTCTCTTCCAACTCTTGGACTAAAATTTACAAATCTCCTTTATTCAACAACTAGAAATACTCGAGAAAATTACTATAAATCCGTTAAAGCACAATGGATACCCTTGTGTAGAGAATCCTCAAAACTCTTGGAGGTTTTTCATCCTCAAGAGGATATTTCTAAAAGGTTTCATCCTTAAAAATAAAAACAAACAAAGTTGAAAGCTTCATACAAAAATCAGATATATGAGAAATATTCAAGTGTTCCTCTTCAAGCAATTCCCATTGCTTAAATAGAAGATTTGGGCCTAATGGCCACCACCAACAACCAATCATATTTTCCTCCTCATTAAATGATTTCACCCACTTGCTTTCTCTCCCTAGGCAAGTCACATTTTCCTAGAATAAATCATTTGGCCCATATACTTTTTCTTTATGTTGCCCTTCTTAATCACTTACCTTCTCACATTAGGCAAGTCACATTTTCCCCTAGGATGGATAACTAATTTCAAATGTTTTTTTCCTTATGTTGTTTTTTTTTCTATTTTTAAGTTAATAATAATTTATTATAAGTGCATATGATATTTTATTTTATTTTACACTTTATAATAAAATATTATAACTTAAGTCACCCTTATTTTCTTCCCTTAGTCATCGGGTAGACAAATTATGGTAAGGGTCTTCGAATGGGAAGGGTATATTACAACCCTCCCTTCCCAAAATTGCTTTCTCTCAAGCAATTCCAAACTTTTTTATCCAAGTACCATGCACAAGAGACAAAACATGTTGAAGTGATCCAAGATCCTTGCACTGTACCTATCAAATGAAATAGATCTTGTCACCATATACCTCTTTCAAGATAATCATATACAAAAAGTTTCATCAAAGGTATTACACAATTTATGTGGAAGATTTCATCCTCTAATTCAACATCTTTCTCAAAAGGAAAATAAATATGAATATGCATCAATGGATATGACCTTATCTCACTCATTCCATATCTTTTAATGCCATCAATATCCTTCGAGTGTTCAAGATAGACATATGTTGAGATACCCCCAACACTGTTGTCTATGTGCTTGTTAAATGTATATGAAAGTTGATCAAAGGTTGTTGGTTTGGAAATTACAGTAGGTTGCAATTTCACACAAGTGTCCACAGGAGGCTCCTTCTCATGTTCAATTTGCTCCATAAATTCTTCTTTGAATTCTTAACTTTGGTGTGGATCTGATTTGTCTTTATGCTCCCCTTGAATTGTTTTCAATAATGAAGAACTCTTTGCCTTATACTCTTGTTGGTGTTGTTTCCCTTGAGAGGCTATCAATCTAGCATCCCTAGCTCTTCTTTTCCACTCCTCACACTTTATTTGAGTCTCCATTACATCCTCCTTGCTTGCATATATGAATTCTTCTCCTATCTAATATCAATATTTGGTTCCTTTGGAACTGAAATAATCTCTCTAACTTGGCATCCAACAAGTAATGTTTCTTCCTTACTAATGCAATTATTTTTCTCAATGGAAACCATACCTTTCTCTCTAGAAGCTTCTTCTTCTTCCCTTGGTTGTAGACCTGATTTTTCCTCCTTCGTGGGTGTAGACTCCATGGTTTCACTTCCTTGCTCATCCTTACTACCCCTGCACATAAAATATTTGTATAAACTCTTTGTGAGAAATTTGCAAGTGAAGGAATTGATTCAACCCCTTGAGTCTTCAAAAATGACATCGTGTGTTTATGTGCTACTCCATCCATGTATCTAGAGATGAGCATGAGGGCATCATCCTGACACATAGGATTACAACACAAAAATGTCTTAAATTCATTCAACCAACATCTAGCAAGATATTTCCTAAGTTCCATCAAAGAAAGGAACTTGGGTCCACTTCATATTTTCCTTGATTACATTCAGATCTGATTTTTATTTTCTTTCCTCACAAGTTGGGAGGATTTCAAGCTCTGATACCATTGTAATTTCACCAAATGGACATATTTGGCCCCACTTGGATTTTAGGAAAATCCAAACACACAAATACAATTTATAAAAGATGTAGCAATTTATTTATATGTAAATCTTAATTTAACTGGAAAAATATGACTAGGGTTAGGTGAAAAATCCAAAAAAATAGCCAATAAATTATAATTTTTCCACTCCAATCTGATCTACCAATTTTACAAAGCCAACATATGAATTTAAATCTAGATTTCAGAGGCACAATAGGATGGAAATAAATTATGAAAAATATGCAGACTGTCTACCCATAAAATAAATAAAAAATGATATCTTTTGCACACCACGGACTTTAAAAATCAGTTGATTTGAAACCAGATCTATGATCCACACTTCAAATCAGATTATAAGTACCTTGGAATACATCATATATACTAAAGAATTGGGTCACTCCACATGAATTAAATAAGAATAACACAACCGAAATCTTATCTTCCAACTCTTGGACTAAATTTTTCAAATCTCCTTTATTCAACTACTGGAAATACTTAGAAAATTACTATAAATCCGTTGAAGCACAATGGATACCCTTGTGTAGAGAATCCTCACAAATCTTGGAGGGTTTTCATCCTTAAGAGGCTATTTCTAAAGGGTTTCGTCCTTAGAAATAAAAATAGAAAAAAGCTGAAAGGTTAATACAAAATCAGAGATATGAGAAATATTCAAGTTTCCCTCTTCAAGAAATTCCCCTTGCTTAAATAGAATATTTGGTCCTAATGGCCACCACTAAAAACCAATCATATTTTTACTCTTCGTTAAATGATTTCACCCACTTGCTTTCTCTCCCTAGGTAAGTCACATTTGCCTAGAATAAATCATTTGGCCCATATAATTTTTCTTTATGTTTCCCTTTTTAATCACTTACCTTCTCACATTAGGCAAGTCGCATTTTTCCCTAGGATGAATAACTAATGCCAAATGTTTTTTTCCTTATGTTGTTTTTTTCTATTTTTAAGTTTATAATAATTTATTATAAATTCATATGATAGTTTATTTTATTTCATTTTATTTTTTATTATGGGTAAAAGAGGGTTAAGGGGACCTGACCCCATACAATAAGGAGAAAAAGATTTATCGATGAGGAATGAATGAAGCAGCCTCTACCAATGGCACACAAAATCAAGGAAAACACCACTAACAATTCAAACTAACAAAGCAAAAACACAAACATGAAAGCTCATCCCTGGGATTCCTTCTGTGGGATCTAAGGTGCATCTTAAGGGATTCATTGTTCCCTTTCTTTATTCTTCTCATCAGTAGACCAACCATTACCAAGAATCAAATTTACATTTTCAGTTGTGTGAACCGGCAAGCCCGTTTCCGTATTATTGTTGTCTGACTGAATACCAAGAGGAGAGGGAGAAGTCCCCACCTCATAGGTCTCCTCTACATTTTTAGACAAAGGGGGAGCCTCCTCCTCCACTGAAGCCAAATCCTCATTTGTAGATCCATCTTCAGACTTGGAATCTGAATGACTGTCGACAACCAACAGGCTTGGATCCGCATTCTTCCACCAAGAAGTGTGTCTACTTGCATGTTTCTTCCCATTATTACAATCCACAGCTAAATGTCCAAGTGAAAATTAGGTTCTGCATCTAAAGGGAAAACCTTCATAGTCCAAGTTTTGAGTCCATATTCTATCCTCAACAAAAAGATCAATGAAGTAAGAAAATCCATTGAGGTGTTCATGTCAACTAAAATGCGAGCATACGTAGTATACTCATACAAATTCATTTTTGTGTCGATAGCCGGGTTTACCCAAATTTCCCCCAATGGTGGTTAAACATTTCTCGTCCCAAAAATGTAGAGGAAGATATGGCAGACGAACCTAAACAGTCGATTTGGAAAGTTTCAGTGACTAGATTAAAAAGGGGAAACCATGGCTTCATGAGTAGAAAGTGGGATTGAAAGTCCCACAATCTATCAAAAATTAAATCTCTATTAGAGGTAATATCAAAGACAATAATGAAAAAACCTCTAGTTAAAGGGTAAATATCCACTTTACCATCCATTAATGGCTTCCAAGAAGAAGAGATCCAGTCATGGAGAGCAGGCAGTCTAGGACAAAATTTGTTGAATCTACAAATAATGCCCTTTTCCTTGAAATAAGCCTTTGTTTTCAAAACAATTGGGCCAAAACACACAAAGGGGGATGATTTGGCATGAGTCATGGCCTTTGGAGGAGGGAATGCTAAGGATTTAGCCACATCAACAAAGCTTTTGGCTCTGCCTTGAGCCCCCAAACTCGCAGCATCCAAAAAACCGTCAATACTGCCTGAAGGTAAGATCTGAGATAGTGAGGGAGAGACTAACACATCTACATCAGAGGATTTTCCCTTCAAAGGAGATCCAGCTGAAGAACCACTACCATTCTTCAAAACACCCCTGTCACAGAAGAAAAGTAGGGGAAATAACTTACAATTGTTAAAACATTCATTTTTAACAGCAAAGGACTCTAATTGTTCTACCCCGCAGAGCCTCCAACACCATCAAATAGGGCTGTTTGGGATAGGACATTATCATTGGCATAGGATCTCTCAAGCCCGTATCCTCCCACGCCTTGAGAGAAATTTCTAGAGTGCCCACAACCCAAGTTTGGAGCAGGGCCACCATGGAAGTCACAAGGGTTATTTTATTTTACACTTTATAATAAAATATTATAGCTTAAGTCACCCTTGTTTTCTTCCCTTAGCCATCGAGTAGACAAAATAGGCTAAGGGTCTTGATTTAGGAAAGGGATATTACATGATTTTTCACATTTTTACATAGTTTTCATAACACATGACTTTGACTACTCTTTCACTCTTATTTTGAAGGTATGTCATTAATATGAAACAAGAAACATCCCTTCATCAAGATACAAAAACAACGGGTATAACATGATACAACTCACACACTTCACCCCTAAGGTCACTTCTTTTTATTAGCTTCCACACTCCATTTTTATCACTCCATGATTTCACTTGTCTCTTTGGCACACTATCGATATCGCACTCTACATGGTTATCGGTACACATCTCTTATCTACTTTATGTTATCAAGTATTCACTTAACAACATTAAGTGGGGGCAAATGTAGACAAAACATCACCCACTTGGGTACATTTTTCGGTCCTAATCACATATTACTATTCATATGATTATTAAGCTGAGAAAACTAATAATTTACTGACTATCTTTGGCCTCTTTTCTTTGTCTCTAGTCTTCTTTACGGTATTTTCCACCCTATGGCTCAGTCTAATCTTCATTGCTTTATATTTATTGACTCAGGACACTAGCACCCAACCATGACGCTAGCCCCAAGCACCCTTGTCCCCACGGGAACCCCTCACCTATTTGTATCTTTCTCACCTATTTTGGGCCTCTTTTTTTTTCTTATGGGTTGGCCTTTTAGTTGTCAATTACAAAATTTAAACAAAGGAATCATATAAATACAAAGCTATATGACCATAATAAAGAACCAAACTCCAAGCTTCTACTATCACCACCTAAGGTTGCATCCAAAGGCATCTAATAGCATCAAAGGCATCCATCTACCACTCATTAAAAGGAAAAGGGAATAAATTTTCTACATACATTCATAGGAGGGGAAGTTCATTTTTTCATCCACACATCTATTTACATTGGTACATCTAGTTATTCCCCGCTATCACGTGCACTTGTACAAGGGCTTCCTGAGGGATAATTTCTACACACACACACAATAACTATGGAGTCCGAGATGTCGTGCATTTCTCGGTTGTAAGTTCACTCAGTCGGGTGACCATCGGGGTCAATCGACTCCCCATTTACATCTTTCTTTTTTAGGATTTGATGTAATTTGAAGTTTTATAAGATATCATTTTTTTATAGGTTATATGTGAATTCAACTATCATCCAGGTGACATCAAGTAACCAAAAGTGAAGTCCACCTACCACCTCTCGTCACAGAAGAAACCATATTTTAAGCTATTGCGTAGTCATAGGTGCCTATGTAGAGGTCTGAGTGCTCGACAAAGGTCTCTGCAGCACTAGCAGAGGTATCTAACGCATATGATCCTCGCCCCAATCCAGGTGCCCTAGTCTAGGATCATCTGGAAGTTCTATTTTTTTAGTTTGATTGCGACATTTTGTTCCTCATGTTCATCATTCTTCCAATCCATAATACTTTGGTATTAAGTGCGAAATAAGCGAAGTATTCTTCTCTCTCTTTCACTTAGGGTTTCATTTTTATCTAGCTTATAGCTTTTTTAGATCGTACTTTAGCATTTATTCATCATACGTGACTCTAAAATTAGGATTTAGAATAATTCTATATTTTTAAAATCGGGATGTAGTAGGTGAAGGGATGGTAGGTGTAGGTGATGATGTTAACTCCTAGCTTAGAGTGTTGATTGTGTGGGCATTGGGTGCCTAAGAAATAAGAGGGGTAGTTTGATTATTTGTTGGATGGTTGGGGAAATTTTCTCTAAGACATCGTGAGGCTGATTAGGGTATGTGTAGGGGTTATCTAATTGAAGGTCACCATAGTCTATGATCCAATGTAGAATATCTTTAAAGGTGTAACACTTTTTAATGTCGTGCCAGAGACTTGGTGATATTTGTAATAGTGTTCCTCGTGACACCATGTGGGTTTAGGTCGCGAGTCACCAAGAGGTTGGATAGGGGAAGATGGATAAGATGTAAAACCATTAACTTGTAAAAATTGAATTGTAAGATTCCCGAGATGGGTATAATTAGGGGTTAGTCTTATTTAAGAGACATACCAATTTTGCACAACATAAACACAAAATATCTTTGTTATGTTCACCATTCAACACCATACATATTTATAGGGAGTATGTTTCCTATAAAATAGGAAACCTCCTACAACCACTCTCCCTAAATATGTGATTTTGGTTTAACAACCAAACCTCACATAAACAATATAATAAAAAACTTACGAGGGTGGTACATTTATATTTACACCCATAATTATCCCACTAACATAATGTTAGCACTAAAAATATATTCTTAAACCCCCTTAATGTGAACATGGGGAAAATGTCTATGATACACTACACCTAATTTCACGATCATGTGATTTTCCTTTTGATTATCACAAACTAAAATTTGGTTTTCTCTCGGTTAATCAAAAAAACGAGAGTGAGGTGGTTTTCTAGTGGTTGACCACAAACCACAAAGGGGTGAAGGTTTTCAAATGGTTTACCTACAACCATATCACAATGTTCCAATGTATTTTTAGCTTTCATCATAGTTTTTCTTCCAGAGATAAAATTTTAGAATCCATGATAGTGTAAAACATATCATCCAACTCATAAAAATGAAACATTGTGTTATTTCCCCCACAATGTGAAGTCTCCATAACAAATTATTTTGAAAACACCACACTAAAATCAAATGAAATAAAAACACACTCACACACATCACCAAATCAGTATATGTGGCCTCATCGGTGGTGACTGACGAGAGGATGCCAATTTTCTCCGTCTTTGTGTATCCTATAGCCTCAATGTGTTGTTGTTAACTCAACTTGATCTAACTTTGAGAATCTTTGAACAATTCACCCCCACAAGATGGACATCGCGTCACAAGCAAAAATGCACCCAATTATTGAAAATTGAAGCAATTTTTTTAATTTTTCAGGAATTTACAAAGAAACCAATTTGACATAAACTAATAAACAACAAGTTTTGACTCTTTGACAATGACTCTTGACATTACAATGACCCACTAGACTACCTTTTCAATGACAATAACTTTGAATTTTATAACACAATATAACACTTTTTGACACATTGACAACTTCTTCTAACATGAAAAGACTACCTTTAATACTAACATCAAATGTTTAATTGAAAAAATTGACTCACACCTATTGTGTTGGCATATAAAATTATATTAAACAAAACTATACTAATTGACTCGACATGAATTATAATGTAGACTTACTGTGACAAAGAGACAATTTGAACAAGGACATGACACAATGAAAAGGGACACAACACAATCAACTAATAAACCTTTAAAGACTTAACAAAATGAACTAGGATTTGGACTATCAACTTCATTTATCCACGTGTATCGAACGATCCATGCGAGCATGCCTCTATTATAATGCATGTGCTCCTATAAAGTTGAAAAATGCTTATCAACCGTAGATCACATACCTTTGTGAATTACACTTTTTGTGTGATGATAAAGATTCATACATGAACACTTCTATAAACAATACGAATTCTCACGAGCCAATTGGATCAAACAATGCACCTTGATCTATATGAGAAGCGTGAAATACATAGAAAAGGGAACATATATCACCAAGAATACCAAACTTAGCATCCAAATGCATGTAACTAATCATCATACAGGTTTTACATAAAGCCTCGTTTAAATTAAGGACTTATAGCCAATGGGAGAATTGAATATTAATTTTCATGAAATTTGAAGCACACAGATCTTGGCATTAGGAAAAAAACACTTTGATGGTAATGAATGAGTTGGCTAGTCATTTGGAATTGAGTACATAATGTTTATGCATGGGATTTTAACTTGAACCAATTCATGTACAATGCATGATATGATGCATAGTTATCAATGGTGACCATAGTGTTAGCGGATGATTCAACCATTGCAACCATTTATGAAGGCTACTTCATGACGAATAAGAATATAGAATTCACTTAGATCTAATATAAAACTTAAATTTCAACACTATCAAGTGAAATATTTATAGATCTGTGTAGAGTATTCTCTGATCTAAAATATTTCTTTTTCCATGTTACGGGAACCACGAATAGTAAATATTGTGTCCCTATAGAAAAATTCAAGACTCCATAACCACGCTCACAGTGATTTTTCTTAGATAATAATTTCTCTCACAGAATGAGCCTACTCTGATACCAAATATTGAAGACACACTAGTTTTACACAGCAAAAACACAAAATATCTTTGTTATATTCACTATTCAAAACCATACATATTTATAGGGAGGATATTTCCTATAAAATAGGAAACCTCCTACAACCACTCTCCCTAAATACATGAGTTTGGTTTAACAACCAAACCTCACATAAAAAATATAATAAACAACTTACAAGGGTGGTTACATTTATATTTACACCCATAACTATCCCACTAACATAATATTAGCACTAACAAATATATTCCTAACTTATCTAGGAGCCTTTTACAGAGGCTCAATGTGGGATGTGGATGCGGAATATTATTTTACTATGATGGAGTTAGCCACATTTTTAGATTTGTCACCATGGGTAGATGAATTAGTGAATTCAGGTTTTGGTTTGTTGGATTGGAGTTTGACATGGCCTTGCTCAAGGGTGTGAAGTTCAAGTTTATGAGCCATGGTGAATGCCTCTTCAAAAGTTTGGAAGGATTGGATCTGAAGAGTGGATGAAATATGCTTTGCATAAGACTATGAAAAGAGTTCAATTAGTTCGAGTCTATGGAAGGGAGAAAGATAATTGATTAATTATGCCACGCTATCTAGCGATGAAATATTTGATAAATTCATCATTAAATTTTATAATGGTGTAGAGATCTGTAATGGTGATTTTATGCGCAAAGTTAATGGAAAAGTGCTCGGAAATAGTTACGCAAGTTGAGTAAAGGAGAATAGAGAATGTTGAGGAATGTTGTTATACCAGTCCAAAGTAGGGCTGACCAATGACATAGGGAAGGTACGGAGCATAAGATCTTGGTCATGATAAATAAGGTAACATGCATGCCTAAAGACATGAAGATTTTGTTATGGGTCCTCCTTACTATTAAACTTGGAGAATATTGGGAGATCCCAATGTGGTGGATAAGGTTTTGCAGGGAACCGTTGGATTGATGGGATCATTTCAAATCTGTTAGTAGGAGAAGGTGGTCTTAAATCCTAAAGTAGTGTCTTAAATATTGGCCATTCTACTTAGAAAAACATGAAGAGGGTCATTGGATGTATGAGGATTACATACAGATGGATGATATTGTGGGATATAAGAATTAGATGGGTGAGGTTGTGGATGAGATTGATATTGTTGTGGATAGGTAGGTGTTTGAGGGGGTGGTTGATAAGGGGAATATTTTTGAAGGGATGTGATTGAATGGGTTGGGAAATAGGATGTTGTTGAGAGGTAAGGATATAATTATATGGATAATTTTCCATTTTTTTGGGATACGAGGATGTTGGATTGAACTTGCATGGGGTGAGTGGAGACATAAGTATGGGGTGGTTGAGATATTTGAGTAGATTGATTAGGGAGGATGTAATGAAAGGCGCTCCTAAGGGGAGGTTGGTGAGTTTGGATAAAATCCTAAGGATGGGGTTATGAAGTGATAGCGTTCATGTGGATGTGGGTTGTAGAGATGGGAACCAAAGTCCGATCATGTTGTTTAGCGGTAGAAGGAGTAAATATGACTCTTGCAATGTTTAGGTGGGGATACTAGTAATGATGGTAGATGGGGAAATGATAGGGATAGAAGAAGTGGGTATGGTGTTAATACGTGGAATATTGGGAGGAATAGGATCCACAAGTTGAGTGGATTGATGAGTTTTGGGGATTATGGATGAATATTGGTGGGGGATAATCTCACGTTGCGCCATGACAAGTTCATTCATAGCTCTAGGGAAGAACACAATGAGTTGTGATGTGAGGACTTGGGTGGATTCGGGGTGAGAATGATAAGCATAAATTTTTTGAAGAGGGGGTCCATTGATGGGAAGGTTGGTATATTTACAAATAAGGTAATCATGAAGAGCAACTGGGTTGGAATCAAGGAGCTCTTGGAATTCCACACATCCACAAGATATGGTAGGAGGCCCAAAAATATCTAAGGAAACAACAAATGGGGGTGTAGTCGGTATAGAAGGAACGGAAACAAAGCATTAGTATTAACATGGGGGTTGTTTGGAATAAATTGGGACTCATGGAGAATGGAAACCGTAGGTTGAGTAATTGTAGAAGAAGAGACCAAAGGGGTGGAAGAGATAATAGAAAGAGCTGAAATTTTTGGGAAGTAATGTTGAAAGTAGGAATGTTATTGGATGACATGGTTTGTTCCATTTTTCTTGCTTGAGAATGTGTAATAATGGGCATGAAACAATAAAACAAGAAACTATGCTGATTTTTAATATTTCAAACAAGTCAAGCAATAGATTTTTAATTATCATGTTTATTAGAATAATGTGAGAAAGAAAATAAAAAATGGGCTCAAAGAGAAGCCTAGGAAATGGAAAAACTATAGATGGTTTCATGTTATTTTGGATGGCGTCCTCGATATACCCAAAGGTATGTAGGGCTCAAATCTATGATGAATACCGATGCACGGGACCTGATATTAGGGCCTACCCCCGTACTTCATGCACCACAATGATAAGGGTGTCTGGTACTTAGCTAATATACCAATAGCCAAAAATTTATAATGCAAGTAGAAAACTATGATGGCTTTCCTATTGGATGATGAAATCCCAATAGTTCCACCTGGAAGAAGATGTTTGAGATGTGTAAATTGATGTGTGAATTTTGGATGTGTGTGGAAGAAGTGGATGCAAAAATTGACCTCCTAATTAAACTATGTTGTCAAATAATATTGAAGAGGTTATTATTAAGTGCCAAATTGAAATGTGAGATTTGGTGAAATCAAGAAGACAAAGAAGGAGAGAGATGCAAAAAGAGAAAATAGGGGAAAATAAAGAATACGTAGACAACACTATTTTTCCTTCTTATTTTTATTTTTATTTTGAAAGCACGTTGTTAATCCAAGCAAGTCATCCACCACACATGTAAGCAATTGAAGCTCCTACTGCGAGGTTAGTAGAAAGAGAGAAGTGTAAAATGGAAATGGAAATGAAAACAATGAAAGAACTCACCAAAGAAGGGTGGAACCCACCGGGCATTCCATAATGTTGAACTTATTTTATCATTTTTATTTCAGATTGGTGTAATGACAATAAAGAAAAAAATAAACTCCAATAATAAGGGTTTGTGGCTACCTCTAGATGAGATGATGATGGATATAGGCACAAAATGTCCTTGTAGCGAGCTTGGTTACCTTCACAAGAAAGGGAAAATCAACACGAAAAGGATTAGTAGATAGGATGGTGGGTCACCCAAAAATTTTGGTCCCAGAAGTGAAAACTTATTAGGATGGGATTTGACCCACTTTTTGATAAAAGATAAATAAAGTAACAATGGATAAGCGATAAGATGGAACAAAATCTGAACTAAAATAGAGAATCTAAAATGAAATGGACAAGATAAAATACATATATGATTATAGAAAATGCTAAAATAAATCAAACTTGTGTGAGTCGATGATGACTTGAGACTACAGGGTAGAGTCGATGTCATTTGGGAAGTATAGGTCAAAAATCATGTAGAAATAACAGATCTCGAAGGGTGATCTAAAGTTGATCGGGATTAGAAGATGATGATGAGATGATGTAAAGAGCTTAGATATGAATGGAATAGAAAGGATGCAAGAAAACAAATAAATATAATAAGAATGATAACTACGAGATCAAGTCGATGGTGACCGGGGAAGATCGACGGTGATTGGGTGTGATGAAAATGGGATGCGAAGCAACAGTTGTCTAGAATGGAAAGATTAGTAGATGCGAGAATGTAGACACAAAATCACACACTATTATTTATCGTACCACCAAGTATGTTATTTTATATATGGATCTTGAGTAAGAAAATTATTCACTAGTGACACACTTCCTAGTCCATCCACTTGTGTTGTTTGTTTCTATTGTTTTTATCTTTCACACTTGTCACTCATACACCCAGTTTTGGTTAGGTCATAGGGATCATTATCTCTCATTCTTCACACATTTTTCATCAGTTGTCTTTGGACACTAGATCCCAAGTGCTCATGTCCATCTTGGGCGCATGTGCCCTCTTTATTTTTATCATATTTTTGACATTTGAGGTCAGTATTTTTGGTTTTCTCGTTCATATCCCGAGGTACTATTTGGCATGTCAAGTCATTAGTGTCGAAAATCAAGTAAGAGATACCTATAGAAACACAACATACATACCATAATAAGGGTGGACAATTTATATCAAGGGATATTTATCTGCATATCAAAGGGACTCCATCTTGAGCTTATTATTATGCATGTTGGGGTTAGCAGCACACCAGTTGTATAGACAATATATCAGATCTAAGAATACATGCAAATAAAAGTGGATATTATACTAGAAGAAATATACAAAACAAGAGACACAAATCAACACCAGATTTAATGTGGTTCACCCAGTGTGGTCTACGTCCACCAAGAAATAAGACAATCTATTATCCAAAGCTTTGAAGATATAAAATGAAGATTTACAATCTTCTACACCTCTCAGATGTTCAAGTACTTTCTTTCCTTCAAGATTTTGCTTCATCACCAAGAATTCTCTCTCACCAACCTTTTTCAAGTTCTTTCTAATTCTTGTTAATTCTCTTACTTCTAAACCCTAGCTTTTATGCTTATATAGTCATTTATAGACTTAGGGAACTTAGCCATGCAATTACAATCAATAGAAATAATTTAATGCTAAAAATAGATCTAATTCCCGAGAGTTAATTAAAACATCGCACACAAGTAACCAACGCCGATTAGACCTAACCACATTGTTGGTTCCTCCCCTACCTACCGATGCTGGTCATGCACACTGATGTCATCTGGTGACCGATGTTGGTTCCCCCTTAATCGATGATAGTTATTGAATTTTCCAGAAAATTTCCATTGCATGCTAAACTGAATTAATTGAGCTCCACAACTCAACAATCTCCCACTTGGAGATTAATTACTGCACCATACCTATACAACGTCATTCTTAGATTCTTCCTTAGCTTTGTTTCTTCCTCTTCAAGTATCAAACTTGAATACCAACAGAAGTGGAGTGTAGCTCCAACTTCTCCTTTTCTAATGGCTTTGTTAGCATATCTACAGGGTTCTTGCTCATATGAATCTTTTCCAAATTCAATTTTCCATCCTCCAATACATGTCGTATGAAGTGATACCTCAACTGAATGTGTTTCATTCTTGAATGAAATGTTGAGTTCTTTGCTAAATGAATTGCACTCTAACTATCACTGAATAGTTTACAATTACTTTGCTCCTTTCCCAACTCTTCCATGAACCTACTCATCCATATCATCTCCTTGCTAGCCTCTGTAGCTACAACATACTCTACCTTTGTAGTAGACAAAGCCACAACCTTCTACAATCTCAAAATCTAGCTAATTGCCATTCCACCTACTGTGAAAATATATCCAGTAGTGCTCCTCCTACCATCCAGATCTCTAGCCATATCCGAATCAACATAGCCATGTAATGAAATATCCAAACCTCCATAGCATAACTACATGCTAGATGTCCCTTTCAAATACTTGAGTATCCATTGGACTACTTTCCAATGCTCTTTACCTGGATTAGCCATATATCTACTCACAACTCCCACTACATGTGCAATGTCTGGTCTAGTACAAACCATAACATACATGAGACTTCCAAATGCTGAAGTATATGGTACTTGTGTCATGTATTTTACCTCCTCATGTGATGAAGGACACTGATCTTTGCTCAATTTGAAGTGTACATCTATAGGTTTGCTAATAATTTTTACATTCTCGCATGTTGAACCTTTCTAACACCTTGTAGATATAGTCCTCCTGAGACAAATACAATTTCTTGTTTTTCCTGTCTCTATGTATTTGCATGCCGAGGATTTTTTTTAGATCCTAAATCCTTCCTTCATAGTAAATGTGTGATCAAGCTTTCCTTAAGCTCACCAATGTCATGTATACTAGATCCTGTAATAAGCATATCATCCACGTACAATAACAAAATAATATAGCTCCCATTTTCAAGCTTCTTGAAATAAACACAATGGTCGATTAACATCTTAAGTAACCATGCTTATGCATAAAATTATCAAACCTCATGTACCATTGCCTTGGAGCTTGCTTGAGCCCATGTAGGCTCTTTTTCAACCTGTACATTAATTTATCATTACCCTTGACTTCATACCCAAGCAGCTGCTACATATAAATATCTTCATCCAAATCACCATTAAGGAAAGTCATCTTCACATCTAGTTGCTCTAAATGCAAATCTTCTACTGCAACTAAACTCAATACGGTATGAATAGAAGTCATATTAACAATAGGAGAAAATATTTCACTAAAGTCAATACCTGCTTTCTATGCAAATCCCTTTATTACAAGCCTTGCCTTATACCTTTTATGTCCACCCTCTTCTTCCTTGATCCTATAAACCCACTTGTTCTAATTTTCTTTTACCTGCTAGCAACTTAACTAAATCCCAAGTCTAGTTCTGTTCCAAGGAGTCCATCTCCTCATCCATGCCATGCTCCCACTGAACGTGAGTCTTATCCTGCATTGCTTCTTCAAATCTCTCTGGTTCACCATTATCAGTCAACAATAAATAAAATAGAGGTGTAAATATTTCTGGAAGTTTACTTACCCTTTGTGACCTTCTCACAGGAGTTTGGGGTACCGGAGGCTCAATCTGGACCTCCTGGACATTCCTATCCAAATCTATGACAGTGACCGATGCTGGTCACCTCTAACCGACATCGGTTCTACTAACCGATGTCGGTTTGGATCCTCTATAACCGATACCGGTTCATCTGACCGGTGTCGATTAGGGGTCAACCGACACCGGTTATTGTGTAACCCTGTCGGTAATTCTTTTAAATCCGAGAGTTCATTTTCATTCACAAACTTCTCAACTAATTCATCCTTGGGTACCAAAATTTGATCCTTGTATATTATCTTTTCATTTCATTCAACATCATGACTCCTAATAATTTTAGAATTCTCTAAATCCCAAAAATGGAAACCAAAATCACCAGATCCATAACCAATGAAAGTGCACCTCTTGGATTTTACATCCAACTTTTTCCTATTTTCCTTATCAACATGCACAAAAGCTTCGAACAAAAACTTTAAGAAAATAAAGATCTACCTCTTTTCCGGTCCAAGCTTCCTCTGGTATTCCTCCATCTAGTGAACTTGAAGGCCCACGGTTAATCAAATAAACCGTTGTATCAATTGCTTCTGCCCAAAACTGCAAGGGCAATCTAGAATGTATCCTCATACTTCTAGCACATTCCATGATTATCATGTTCATTCTTTTTGTAACACCATTCTCCTATGGTGTTCTTGGAACTATTCTTTCTCTACGTATCCCATTCACTAAACAATAATCATTGAAATCCTTACTACAGTATTCACCACCATTGTCAGATCTAAGGCACTTTAACTTAGAATTTGATTCATTCTCAACAAGGTCTTTCCATATTTTAAAAGTCTCAAAAACATCATATTTATGTTTAATACAATAAACCCATACCTTTCTTGTAGCATCATCAATGAAAGTAACATAATACTAGGATCCTCCATGAGAAGCTACCTAAGCTGGTCCCCACACATCTGAGTGTACAAGCTCCAATTTCTTCTCCTTCTTAGTTGCCCCAACTTTGAGAAATCTCACTCTCTTTTTCTTTCCAAAGACACAATGCTCACAGAAATCAAGATCTAAATCTTTCAAATATGATAACTTACCCTTAGCCTTTAAGATTTGCATTCCTTTTTTACTCATATGACCCAACCAATTATGCCACATACATGCATCTGAATCTGAAGTAGATAATGTAGAAAAGAAATCAATAATACAGAGATAAATATAATGTTCCTACCTTCTTACCTCTTGCCACAACAAAAGTACCCTTGGTGACTTTCTAAGAGTCTCCTGTAAAAGTAACCATGCCACTAGATTCACTTAGTTTCCCTATAGAAATAAGATTCCTCCTGAGGCTTGGCACATGCCTCACATCTTTCAATATCCATGTATTTCCATTATATAATTTTAGATGAACTTCCCTTTACAAGAATACTGCAAGGTTTATCATCATTCGAATAAACATGCCCAAAATTGCCCTAGACATAATTTATGAAATAACCCTTATTAGGGGTTTCATGGAAAGAAGATCCTAAATCTAAAACCCATGATTCAATTCTATTATCTAAAGAAAGAATAAGAGCATCTTGCATTACCTCTAATGCAGCAAGATTTTCTTCTTTACCTTTATCTAGTTGTTGGTTCTCTTTATCTTTTGACCAACAATATTTCTTTGCATGTCATTTCTTTCCACATTTCCAACAAGTAATTCCCTTACTTATGGATTTAGATCTGCTATCCCTTGAATTTGATTTCCCATTACTTTTACTCTTGGATCTCTCCTTCTTCCTACCCCTGCTTTCTACATTCAAAGCATTTCTAGATGATGATTCCTCTGTACTCTTCCTGTGAATTTCTTCATTCAATATTATACTAACCACATCATCAAAATTTAAAATATTATTAGCAGATGTTGTATTACTAACAACCATTACCAAGTTTTCCCAACTATCAGGCAAAGAACATAAGAATAAAAGTGATTTTACTTCATCATCAAATGATATAGCAACCAATTTTAACTGATTTACAATAGATCAAAAATCATTCAAATGAATAGATGTAGATCACCTTCATGCATCTTAGAACTAAATAGTTTCTTCATCAAATAAAATTTATTTGAAGAACTAGGTTTTTCATATAAATTAGCAAGATATTTCATTAAGTCTACCATAGAAGCCGCTTCTATAATATTAGAAGCCACGAATGCTGCTAGGCTCAATCTTATAGATCCCAAAGCATTTTTGTCAAGAATATTCCATTCTTCATCAGTCATCTTCGTAGGTATAGACTTCTCATCCAACGGTAAGTACAAATCTCTTTGATACAGATAATCCTCAATTTGCATCTTCCATAATTGATAATTTCGGCCGTCAAATTTCTCTACCTTGTATTTATTTTCTTCTACCATTGTTGTAGCTCCCACTCAATCAGAAAAACCTCTATGAGTAAATCTTTCAACACACAAAATCCTCAAAGAAAGCTCTAATCCCAGTTGTTGGGGTTAGCACACCGATTATACAAACATTATATCATATTTAAGTATACATGTAAATAAAAGCGGATATTATACCAGAAGAAATATACAAAACAAGAGACATAAATAAACACCATTTAACATGGTTCACCCAGTGTGGGATACATCCACCAAGAAACAAGCCAATCTATTATCCAAAGCTTTGACAAGATATACAATGAAGATTTACAATCTTCCACACCTCTCAGATGTTCAGTACTTTCTTTCCTTCAAGTTTTTACTTCATCACCAAGAATTCTCTCTCACCAACCTTTTTCAAGTTCTTTCTAATTCTCTTACTTCTAAACCCTAGCTTTTATGCTTATATAGTCGTTTATAGACTTAGGGCACTTAGCCATGCAATTACAATCAATAGAAATACTTTAATGCTAAAAATAGATCTAATTCCCGAGATTTAATTAAAACATCCTCACATAAGTAACCGACAGTTGGTTAGACCTAACCACTACCGGTTCCTCCCTTGCCTGACCAATGCCGGTCCGAGGTGACCGATGTCGGTTCCCCCTTAACCGATGACGGTTACTATATTTTCCAGCAAGTTTCTATTGCATGCTAAACTGAAGTAATTGAGCTCCACAACTCAACAATGCATACACACTTTGTATAGAAAGGGAGGTTCATTCTATTCCATCCACACATTTCCATTTTATCTAGCTACTATTAGTGTGAATTCACACGGCACCCCCTAGATGTTGATCGATTTCTAGTTTGATCATTCTAAGCATCCGAGTGTGATTGCACAACATTGAATCCTTTCTCCAAGTGTGGGACTTGCAAAAATGAGAAAGGAATCTCCAAAGAAGGTTGGTTCCTCTTCCTAAACTACCTGCCACAAGTTGTTCCAGTGCAGGAAAGCTAATCTAATCCTAATCTAACCTCCAAGGAGATAGGGAGAGAGAGAAAAGAGAAAAAAACAAAAGCCTACACTAAAACGGTGATACACCAGAGAAGGAAAATGTTGAACATCTATCAAAACTGCTATGAACACAGCTCCAACCTTGCAATGAACATTTAAACGTGCACAAATACCTACAATGAAGAGAGGCAAGAAGAAAACAAGCAAAAAACGAGCAAGGATGGACAGATGCATCACAAAACACGTTTTTGTTGCTCCAGAAGTTTGCACAGAACATCATTTTAATGGTAAAAGGCAAAAGATGCCATTACAAAGCGGGGAGGAGGTTTGAACTCCATTTTCAACCCTGGGGAAGAAAAGAAAGGAGAGCAGAGTAGAAAAGATGAACAACCCCTTTAGAAAGAAGCCCCTCCTTACAATTTATAGGAAGAATGAGAGAGGGAAGAAAGAGGAAATTCGAATCTACCCCAACCACCTCTAGGTTGCATTTAATTCATCTCATTATGGCGGTAGGTGAGAACCCTAAAAAGTGGCGAACTGTATTTGCATTAAAGCTGGTTGTTGAAATGTCAGTTCTAGCCATTACCACGCGTTAGAGATGTTTCTTGATTTTATCTCTCCAAACTAAACCAAAATGTAAGATTGACCCCAAAATCATGTAAAGAATTTCACCAGCTTTCCATTGATATAAAGAACGTGAAAATCCAAGCTCTTGATCGACAGTTATGGCCATTTGAAGATTTAGGGCAAAAACAGGCCAAAATCAGATCGGCGGGAAAAAAGGTTTGAATTTTTACCCGTACTCCGCCACTTGGATGACACATGGCGGGATCTCGATTCATCCACGGCCTGCCTTTGAGAATTTCTTTTAGGCCCTTCCTTTAATTTTTTGCCACTTGGACACGTGGCACTACCCCATTGGATGCGGGTTTGACCCTCCAAAATTTCCTTGCGGGATTTTCCAATTTCTGGCGCCACCTGGACACGTGGCGAGGTTCTATTGGCTCGTAATAAGGGGGTGGGCTAAAACACTCCTTTTTGGATTTTTGGTGAAACACTTAGCCAAATTTCCAACTTTTCTCCCCTTCTAACACGTGGCACGTTCTGATTCGTTCGCAGGCCTCCTTGTCTCTTTTCGGCCATTTCACCTTTTCGCGTCCCTCGCGTACCTTTGGCCCAGCTATCCCGGACAAAAATCTCCTACTTCAGCCGATTCGGGCTTCCTTGTTCCTGTTTGAGGTGAAGACACGTGGCGAGATTCCATTCGTTGGCGGCTCTTTCGGCTTTTCGCGTCCCACGCGTACTTTTGCCCGGATGTCCCGAATCTGCGGGGACAAATATCTCAAAATGCGAAATGGACTATTCTGTTTATGAAATCGGCCGGCTCATGTCCTCCACGTACCTTTGTTCCAGCTGCCTCCGGAAAAAAGTCCCTGTTTTGGCCGAATCGGGTGGTTCATGTCCTCCACGTACTTTTGTCCCAACTGTCCCAAACCGCACAAAACAAAGACTTAGACGATTTTTCCTTTACTTTCAGCCGATTCAGCTTTTCATGTACTTCGCATCCCAATGTCCCAACTGTCCCGTGGAACAAGACTTAGCTGATTTTCTTGCTTTTTTGGCCCCAAGCTTGGTACGACGAACCTCAGTATGACCGAACCCCTTGGACCGAAATGCCTTAGAACAATCCTGTAACCTTATTTTTCACATTTTTTCCATTTACTCTAACTCGTTGGGATTTCTTCTTGTATGGGAGAGTTAGAGAGAAGCCGAGGGACCCCAAAAAACATGATTTTTCACCTTGAATCAATTTACTTGCTCGGGACTGAATAATCTGATGCATGTTATCAAATTTACCTTGGGGGTGAATTTTGGATAACAATTTGGCGACTCAGTGAGGTTACCTGCCTGCTAGGTAGAAGATCAGTGGCCTTTTAGCAATCCATTGGGCATGGAGTCATAAGCAATAACCTGAAATCAACCTGATATCTTGAAAACTTCCCTCTGAGCCACTTGAAATCCACTGAAATGGACTGTGCAAGAGCAAAACCAGCACCACAAAAACTATGTACAAAACTAAAAATCATACATGCTCCAAATGGAACTTGCAGAGTGTGCACAAGCACTTCTTTTACTGAAAGAAAACCTACCTACTCTGTTCTAACTAGAAGCAAAGGTAAGCTAAACAAACCCTGCAACTGGTTGTGTAAAATAGCTTCCTTTCTTTCTTCAAAATTTGCAACCATGCAACATGGCTGATTTGGATGAATGGAACATGGCTTCAACAAGAAGCTGGTCTTCCACCCAAATCATCAAGGTATCAGGTGAAGGCAAATTCAATACCTCTTTTAGTTGTTCTGCATTTGGATTGGAGAGGTATGACAGCTGATCCTTGGTTCTTTGTAGCTCATCCTCATGCTTAGAAGCAAGCATGACTGGTTGTGACTTCTCCTTTGGCTCCAATGAAGCCAAATACCTAATTGGGCAAGGTATGATCCGTTTGATATGCCCATAATTCTGATTTTCAACTCCAAGAATGGAGTTCTCTTGTAGACCCTCTTGAATGGATGATGTGGAAGCAATGGTAGAACCCTTCTGCCCTTTCTCTTCCTCCAATGAAGAACATGGAAGATTTAAATCTTCCAATCTTGATTCCAAAGAGCTGCTATAAGATGCAGGCTGCTGCAAATGAATGCTCTCCTCCATGACAACAGGCTCTTGTGTTTGGAATGTGGATGATGAAAGAGAGAATGGTGGAAACTCAACCGGTTCTTCTTCATCAAAACAGTCCTCCAAATCTGACAGATAAACTACCTCATTGTTGTCCTGCTGCAAATGCTCAACTTCCTCCATGGTCTCCTCTTGCTCTGCAACTTGATCACCATGGTTTCTTTCATCCTCCAACATTGATTTTGAGAGGTCAAACTCTTCTTGATCTATAACTTGAGAGAGATGAAGTAGAAAGAAGAACTGAAGGTTCTTCTATAGCCTGCTTTGTGCTCAAAGCCCTTGGATCTGCACTTTTCTCCTCCACAACTAGAATGTGCTCCTCTTCTTTTGGATTTGGAGCAGCTTCTCCTTCCTCCAATGTTTGAAGACAATCTTGCTCTTGATTGAACTCTTCCTCCAGCATGAAGTTTGTCAAGTCAAACTCTTCGATCTGCTGCTCTAGAGGACAAGTTGGGACTGCAAGATCTTCTTCTTCTGCTGCAACAAAATCAGTCCTGACCACCATTTGTTCTCCAACTCCAACTTCTTCTAAAGGCTTAACATCAAGGGGATCTTTGTCATCCCAAATTTAAGAGCCCAACTCTTGGACTTTGAATTTCTTCATCTTTGTTTGGCTTCTCTTTTTGTTGTTGTTTTCCATGACTGGCATTCTGATTTTCATCCTCCCAACATGGATTTGGGAATGCAAGAGGAGAAGTGGATTGTAACTCAAATGGCTTGGCAATTTTTTGTGGTGGTGGAGGTAGAAACTCTTGTTTCTTTGGAGGAGGGGGTATTTTTGTTAGCTCTTATGGAGGGGATGACTGTTTGGAAGGAAAAGGGACAAAAGAATTGAGATGAGGTGGAAGACTAGGGGGTGGAGAAATGGATTCAACACTTAGGACAGTAGATGGAGAGTTTAAAATTTGACACTGCTGAGATAAAACAGATTGGGAAAGAGGAAAAAGAAAGGCATGAGATGGCATGCTTACCCGTTGACAAGGTTGTTGAATACTCCTCTCATACACCTCTATTTCTTCAATCCACTTTGCAAGCAATGGCAGTGTTGCAATCATGAAGTCAAGCTTCTCATGAGGGCTGTAATGCCTTGGAAAATGTCCCACCCATGGACAGGGTGCTCCACAACCGATTCCAAATGCTTTCATTTGTGCTTGAGCCCTAGATTGCACCATGTTTACCTCTATCTTTTGGATTTTCTCCAACAGACCAGCATCTTGCATCTGATGGTCTTCATTATATGCATACTCTTGCTCTTGGAAAGCTCCATAGCCAAACTAATTTTGTCATTGCTGCTCATATGGGTATGTATGCTGATTTTGAATTTGTTCAAAATGCTGATTTGGAGGATTTAAAAAACATGTTGGAGGTGGGAAACATTGCTCTTTGTTGTAAATGTGAGTTCCATGATGGAAATGAAGTCATGATTGCACAACTTCATGGAATGGAAAATAATGAAAGGGATGGAAAGAAAGATGGATGGGAATGGATGAAAAACAGGTCTGCAACTTCAGAAATGGGTTGTTGATCAGATGGAGTCGCCAGATGTGTTTGCAAGTGCCTCCAAAGGCTGAAATCTTCACAGGAACACACCAACCTGCAAAAGATGAAGTGGAAGACCTCTAAGGTCTCCTCTGGGCGCGTGCCAAAACTGTTAGTGCGAATTCACAGCACCCCCTGGATGTTGATCAAATTTCTAGTTTGATCATTCTAAGCATCCAGTGTGATTGCACAACATTGAATCCTTTCTCCAAGTGTGGGACTTGCAAAAATGAGAAAGGAATCTCCAGAGAAGGTTGGTTCCTCTTCCTAAACTACCTGCCACAAGTTTTTCCAGTGCAGGCAAGCTAATCTAATCCTAATCTAACCTCCAAGGAGATAGGGAGAGAGAGAAAAGAGGAAAAAAACAAAAGCCTACACTAAAACGGTGATACACCAGAGAAGGAAAATGTTGAACATCTATCAAAACTGCTATGAACACAACTCCAACCTTGCAATGAACATTTAAACGTGCACAAATACCTACAATGAAGAGAGGCAAGAAGAAAACAAGCAAAAAATGAGCAAGGATGGATAGATGCATCACAAAACACATTTTTGTTGCTCCAGAAGTTTGCACAGAACATCATTTTAATGGTAAAAGGAAAAAGACACCATTACAA
The DNA here is from genome assembly GCA_018340775.1 of Taxus wallichiana var. yunnanensis. Lineage (NCBI taxonomy): Eukaryota > Viridiplantae > Streptophyta > Pinopsida > Cupressales > Taxaceae > Taxus > Taxus wallichiana. Next base: position 285,562,620 of record CM031243.1, on the reverse strand, counting down.
AGCAGGGGAGGAGGTTCGAACTCCATTTTCAACCCTGGGGAAGAAAAGAAAGGAGAGCAGAGCAGAAAAGATGAACAACCCCTTTAGAAAGAAGCCCCTCCTTACAATTTATAGGAAGAATGAGAGAGGGAAGAGAGAGGAAATCCGAATCTACCCCAACCACCTCTAGGTTGCATTTAATTCATCTCATTATGGTGGTAGGTGAGAACCCTAAAAAGTGGCGAACTGTATTTGCATTAAAGTTGGTTGTTGAAACGTCAGTTCTAGCCATTACCACATGCCGAGATGTTTCTTGATTTTCTCTCTCCAAACTAAACCAAAATGTAAGATTGACCCCGGAATCGTGTAGAGAATTTCACCAGCTTTCCATTTATATAAAGAACGTGAAAATCTAAGCTCTGGATCGAAAGTTATGGCCATTTGAAGATTTAGGGCAAAAACAGGCCAAAATCGGATCGGCGGGAAAAAAGGTTTGAATTTTTTACCCGTACTCCGCCACTTGGATGACACGTGTCGAGGATCGATTCATCCATGGGCTGCCTTTGAGAATTTCTTTCGGGCCCTTCCTTTAATTTTTTGCCACTTGGACACGTGGCACTACCCCATTGGATGCGGGTTTGATCCTCCAAAATTTCCTTGTGGGTTTTTCCAATTTATGGCGCCACCTAGACACATGGTGAGATTCTGTTAGCTCGCAATAAGGGGGCGGGCTAAAACACTCCTTTTGGATTTTTGGTGAAACACTTAGCCAAATTTCCAACTTTTTTCCCCTTCTGACATGTGGCACGTTTTGATTCGTCATGCAGCCTCCTTGTCTCTTTTCGGCCATTTCACCTTTTCGCGTCCCACGCGTCCCTCGCGTACCTTTGGCCCAGATGTCCGGAAAAAAATCTCCTGCTTCGGCCGATTTGGGCTTCCTTGTTCCTATTTGAGGTGAAGACACATGGCAAGATTCCATTCGTTGGCGGCTCTTTCGGCTTTCGTCCCACGCCTACTTTTGGCCCAGATGTCCCAAACTGTCTGGGACAAATATCTCTGAACCGTCCGAAATGGACTATTCCTGTTTGTGAATCGGCCGGTTCACGTCCTCCGCGTACCTTTGTCCCAACTTTCCCGGATGAAATTCCCTATTTCGGCCGAATCGGCCGGTTCGCGTCCTCTGCGTACTTTTGTCCCAACTATCCCAAACCGCGCAAAACGAAGACTTAGACAATTTTTCCTTTGCTTTCGGCTGATTCGGCTTTTCACGTACTTCACGCCCCGACGTCCCAATCGTCCCAAAGCCCATGAACAAGACTTAGCTGATTTTCTTGGTTTTTTCGGCCCCAAGCTTGGTACGACGAACCTCGATCGACCGAACCCCTTGGACCGAAATGCCTTAAAACAATCCTGTAACCTTATTTTTCACATTTTTTCCATTTACTCTAACTCGTTGGGATTTCTTCTTGTATGGGAGAGTTAGAGAGAAGCCGAGGGACCCCAAAAAACATGATTTTTTTCCTTGAATCAATCTACTTGCTCGGGACTGAATAATCTGATGCATGTTATCAAATTTACCCTAGGGGTGAATTTTGGATAACAGTTACCACCTGATATCTTGGTGTCATCGGTGCAAGGGAAACCAGAGGAGCACTATTACACACACAAGTACATAAAACTACATTGGGTCTAAGATGTAGTGTAGTGCTCAGTCATAAGTTTACTAGTTTGACAATTGAGGATAGTTTGACCCCTCATTTTACATATTTATTTTTTAGGATTTGATGTCTTTTATAGGCTTTTGCAGATTTATAAGTACTACGGTGATCAAAGGTGTTCAAGTGTGAATCCCTAGCGACAATGTTGGAACTAGGTTTTTATCTTTTTAGCAAACTTTAGCACCCCCATAGAGGTCTAGTGCACCCTCAGGTTCCCTCACCCTTACCCAAGTGCCCATGCCCATGCATTTATAGCACCTCTACATTTTTTTGAGAAGTATTACGATAGTCATTGTTTCTATTCCATCACCTTTCTCAGTCTAGACACACTTCGGGACAAGAAAAATCAAGGTAATTTCCCTATCTATTCCATTTTTCTTCATAATTAAATCAAATAAATTGCCTAAAACTGTATTTCATTTTATATCAGTTGTATCAAGCATTTCTTTTAGATTTTAATAGAATAATTCAAATTTTATTAAATCATTTTTGATAACCCGTAGCTTATAAATCTTTTCCCTATGATCCACTAAAACCCTAATGGCTAATAATATCTCTTCTCCTCCTAGGAAATCTATACCTCATGTGAGTGTTAACCCTATTTATGATGAAGCAACTATAGTTGAACTTATCACTCTTTATCACAATACTACTCTTTTAGATGATACTCAAAGAAATTTTTGGCCAATGAATGCAATATTCCTACTAGCTTTTATCATTCTACCATTAGCATTGTTTCTAATCCTAGAAAGTTTTTCTAGTTATACTCCTTGTTATTCTATAAGAAATAGGCCTCCTCCACCTTCTTCTATTTCTATTGAAACTCTAGATGAGGCTATTATCGATTATCTGCTTGGTCTTGATTGTGATAGTATAGATAAAAATCATGATGAAAATGTACATGTGCATGATGTTGTTTCTAATACTAGTCAGGATGATTGTATAGTTGCATCTCATACTCCTTGCATTTTTGAAAATGTTTCTAGTGATTCTAAAGATATATCTCATACTAGTTCTCCAAATACTCCATTGTATATCGATGATATGCTTAATGAAATACTTTCTTGCAAGTATTTTTTCGATCTTGATGATGTGAATGTTAGTAATGATTCTACTTCTCTACATACCACTGAATGTGAATCCCTTTCTCTACTTTCATCTTCTTCTGAGATTTTTTCTAGTAAAGTACATTTTGATTCATCTCCATCTATTGCTTCATCTCCTAACAACTCTTTTGATGTTATTCCTAATACTTATATCAATATTCCATGTTCTTCACCACATGTTACTTCTTTTGCACCTACACCTACGAGTGCCTATAGCATCAACATCCTCCACTTCTTCTTTTGATATTCCTATGATCACTCATAATGGCAAGCTTCAACCACTCAATACACCATTCACATCTCCTACCATTCCTTCACATGATATCTTATCACTCATGCATGTTGTTGGTTAATTACAATCTCAAGTCCAATCTCTCACTCTTGAAATCAAGGCCTATTATGCTTCTATTAATAACAATTATTTACATGGTAATCATATTCCAAAAAGATTCACAATTCAGATTTTCCTAAGGATTTCATTATGCCTACATTTTCATGCTTTTATGGCACTGGTAATCCCTATTTACATCTAAATTATTATCGTTTGGTTATGGCTTCTACCTCCAATGATCAATTATTGCTTAAATATTTTCATCATAGTCTTATTGATGATGCTCTCTAATGGTACACACATCTACCTTTTGGATCTATTAGTACCTATTGTGAGATGGAAGAGGCCTTCCTTTGACGCTTTATACTTAACAATGGCCCTAGAGTCACACATGACCACTTACCTAGCTTACATCAAGGCAAGATATAACCTATCATTGATTACATTTTACATTTCAATGCTTGCATGCATCAGTTAGTCTTTCATCCCATTGATTTAGAAAATCAATTCTTCTTTTTTTTTTGCATATTGATTCCTTCTTTAAAGCGGTCTTTGCAATATGATACATGTGAATGATTCACACTATTATGCTATGAATTCATTGATTTAGAACAATATCTCATTTCTATACATGTTATATGTCCTCCTATTATTTATGGTGCTGTTGCATCATCTAGTTCTTCTCCTCTTCCATATGTTGAGTGTCCTCCAAGGTCTCCATATCCTCCACTACGCAAGAAAGTTTAGTCTTCTCCATCACATCAGCATCCTTTATCTACTCCACCACAATGGTCTTCACCTAATACTTATGCATCTCCTCCTTGGGATCCATTACACTTTTCTCATGATGCTTGGCCTCATGATGTGTTGTGTGCTTTGTTTGATAAGTGCTTGATTCACTTTCCTTCTAATCAGCATCATCCTCCTCATAGCTTGTAACGTCAACATGATCATACTTATTACAAATAGCATTACATCAATGGCCATTGTGACAATGATTTTTGTGCCCTTCATGATAGATTACAATAATAACATGAAAAGTGTGTCATTTCCTTTGGCTCTCACTCTCGTGAGCGGTCTATGTCTGTAATTCCACGTAAGTGTTTTTACTCCAATATTCTTATCTCATGCACCCGCTTCTAAGGTCACTACTTTTACATTATCACAATTAATTATTTATGCACACCCTCCATCTCATTCATCCATCACTGCACCATCTCATCTACCGTGTAGTGTTCCTACTACACATTGGTTGCCTAAGCCGTCGACATATGTGCTTCCCACTATTGTATCTCCCATCATTAGCACCATTTCATCAGGAATTCAATTTTGTCCATACACTCATACTTCTTCCATTCAAGAGGCTTTCACCATTCCATGTTCACTTGGTCTTTGGTAGGTGATTTTTCTCACCTTACCTCCCAATGACACACTCATGTTCTCATGCTTCATACATGACTATTGAGGGATTGGCTGCAATAAGAACCTCACAACATCTTTGCGCTACACATTATATCAATATATCTATCTATCATACACTATCATACCATTTCCCAATGATGCACTCATGTTCTATAGTTCATTCGTGATTGTTGAGGGGTCTTATATAAATGAACCTCATCTTACTACACACACGTTGGGGGCATCACTCTTCTCCCCTATTTATCATAACTTACACACAATTTCATACATCTTTTCATTCTACACTTAGTAACACATCATTATACTATTTCCTATCATCTCATGATTCATTCATTTTATCTATGATATTATACATCACATACATCTATTACCATCACATACTATCTACCTTCGGGCATACATACAATATAATTTTGAAAACATTGCTTATCATCATCATCTATTTCTCATAATCATCTACACAATACAAATCATCACATCACACATCAATAAACATATTAAAATGCAGCGCCGGGGCAAGCCCCCATACATCATTACATCGTCATCGCTTATCACTATATACAAGCTGTGTGAGCTCTAGAACTAGATGCTTCACCGCTCAATCTACGCCACTGGTCGCAGACCCTATACTTATCTACCTACCTACGTAATAACGTCGAGCTTAATATATTACTCTAAAAATGACCTTGTAGCGCCACAAACCTCACAAATACATCCTATGCTAGAGGAACTCCACTCGCAACCTCTCTATATCATTGTGTTTTCTCTCGTGCCTCATCCCTCTCGCTCAATAGCACAAGACAAGTATTTTTCACTAACACCTTTGGATCAAACATATGAGCATGCTCACTCACATTTACGTCCACCCGCTCTAGCATACCACCTCCTACAAGAACATCGTGGGCACATTCGCGTCAATGTGTCCATGATCAATGACCAATACACATCACCTATATCCGTAGGATGAAAAATTAGTTAATATCGATAATGATAATAATCCATCAACCAAGTAGCAACCCATAACTATCGGTAGGAAAATACTCACACTTTGCTATCATTTCTACTATGCTATTAGGGGCATGTGTTTTCCTTCTTCTCTTCCTACATGCGGCACTCCCATTGCATCTAAAATAACTAGAAACAAGAACACCCATCGGTGCGATGTCCACTATTCATTGTATGCATTGGTACATCCTATGTCATCGACATCTATCATCTCTATTGGTTTGATTTTTGTCTTGAATATGCCCGGTGGAAGTGCACAAAAACACGCAACAATTAAGGAAATTCACCTTTCGATAGGGTGTAGTTTCCTCTACTTTGTGAGAGGGTCAATTCCATTGTATGATGTGATTTTTATATTTTTCGGTGATTTTAATTGGAAAGCACAAAAGGGCAGTAAAACTAAGAAAGAAAAAATTTAGAGAAAGGAGTAATGAGAAGGGAAAAACTTCAACCCTGTAAGTATTGGGAAAGACAGATAAAATTGGAACACAAATTTTGGAAAGTTTATCTATCAAAGATAGACCTATCCTTCCTTGTTTTCCAAGATTTCCCTACAAGGTTGATGAATGAGAGAAATGAGAACTTATCTATCTAGCGGAAGGGAATACAATGAGTGTGAAATGGGAAGCACAAAGTCTTCATCTCCTTCATAATATGTTGATATGGCACAAAGTCCATGTACCTTGATATCCAACACAAAGTCTGATCACCTGGGCATCAATCACACTATGAAGAAGAAGCAACATTAACAACTCAACCACAAACAAAATAGCAGATTTTGTAATTGAGAATCATTAACACAACAATTGAAAATACATTGTATTCATAAAGGAAAATATGTGTACACAAAGTTACAACAACATAATATATAGATAAAATAGTTCCCCAATAGAACTTGGAATGAGAATGGGATTTCCCTTTACAATCACATCGTAGCCTTTATAGGCATTATGTTCCCAAAATTAGTTATAAAACCACTCTCTAAACTAACCCAAATTTAGTCTATCCCAAACCTTGAGTTGACTCAACTTGGGTTATACATTACATTATAAATTTTGCAAATGCAATATTTAATTAATATGATTAGCAAATTGATTAAATATATTTTAATGTGTTCTTAGCACATTCTTGACAATTGTAATCTCTTCACCAGAGACTCTACAATGACCATACCAAGTTGGCTTGATGCCTCTGCTCTAAGCAAAGATTCCTTATCCTCCGGTGTGAGATCCCACATAGATACACAATAGTGCTTGTAAGCCATCATTTCCCAAATTCCAGGATTATCTTTAAGATGCACGTAAATTACCATGGAATTCAACAAATTTATGAATAACACTATGCTTTTGTAGATTTTGATCACAGTTAAAACAAAGTTAGTAGTTGTCACTTCATTTTTTTACTTTTTTTACGGACTTGCGTGGTGAACTTGAAATTCATTTAATTCGAGAAAGGATGCAATAGCATGGAACATGGGTCTTCGGGGAACAAAGATCACATGAGAACAGTTCCCATTAAACAATTAATCTCCACATTGGTTGTGGGAAGTTATGATTTTTGGGTGAAAAGGGAAAGCGGAGAACGTAGACGCAAATGGAAAAATTCCTCGGTTCCCCAAACTCCCACGATACCCACAATCAAAATATATAATTAAACAATACGATATGCAAGGAGATGTGAGAAGTACAAGCTGCGAAGAACCAAATCTCATGAAGAACTAGTTCCACGGGAGCGACAAAATCCGCATAACACTATTAGGTGGTGAATTTAGGGGAAGAAGGGAATGTAGGAAACAATGGGCCCGATAGAATCTGGTTCCACTAGAAAAGGGAAATCTGCACGACATTGAGACCTAGTGCATTGTGGTAAAATTGGGGATGTGGGGAATAGGAGGAATGGAGGAATTGTTCCTTCTGTTCCACTAAAGTCCACAAAAGTGAAATAGCCTAAAAATGACCCGAAATCAATTAACTCTTGAACTTTTACGCATCAATGAGCTTCACAGAGGTAAATGCATTAGGGTAAATGGTCACTTAGCCCAAAAATTTTAATTTTTTTCTAAAATTGCACAATTTTGGAATGGGTGACAACAGTTGGCTCTTTCTAGGACATGACTTAGATTGGCCATAGTACAAACAAGGCCTATCTTGAACTCTAGAATCTCAAGATTTGAAATAGAATAGTGCCTTATCCATTGGGCCAAGGCTTAGTACAAGGATACATTCTGATCACACTGTTGTACTAATTAAATGCACACAGATACACACAAAGGAACATGGTGGGAAATAATCCAAAGCCGGAAAAGTATATACAAAGAAGAAAGAGAATATTTACAAGGGAAAGGGAAACGATTGTACAAAATTTACACAATCCCAGAAATATGTTGAGAAAAATAGGTACCTTTGTGGAACAACATACTGAAAGTATGAGGCACTTGAGAACTGAAAATGATCATTTGAGCACACCAAATTGTTATAGGAGCATTATTTGGCTTGAAAATGAAAATGAAAGCAAGTAGACCACCCACATAGTGATACTCCATAATGATATTTTCTAGTTAGGTGAATATTTAAACATTTGTTGAAGACTTCTACCTTTCTAAAAATGATAAAGTGGAGGAATAGAAGCGTAAACAAGCTCGTATGAACCGTGTTTACTTCCTTGTTGAACTCTACAAACCACTAAACTCAAAAGCTGGATTCACAAAAATCTCAATATTTGCATCACCAACTTCCTGCTTTAAGGAAGTGTTAATAACATCAATATGATGATTGTAGCAATCATCATGACATAGCTCTTGAAACCCATGCACCTCTACAAGGTGTTCCTTGGAATCAACTTCAAGAGGAATTAAGAAGTGATAACTAAATTATTTGTCACATTAATTTTCTTTTGTTTCTACAACTTCCATCTTGTCCACTGAAAAAAAAAAAAAAACCCGTTGTTTTTACAAAATTAGCACTCTCACTTTCAGTTTCCAAAAGATCTTGATCTTCTAGCACAAACTGCATTACTGATTTGTCTTCATGATTAGTAGGGAATTCAACAGCTGTGAGACTAGATAAAAATTGATCAACAATAACATCATATTCCTCTTGCTTACATTTTGAGGAATGGGCTGAAACATGACTGATGCAATCATGGTTATACAAAAATATTCCATATATGGATTTCCATTTTCTTTTTTTAGAGACTGCAAGAATTTCTTGGTGCATTTTTCTCATCAACAAGTATGATGGGGGCTAATGAGCTTGTTGACTTGATTTTCTTCTAGATCAGAACTTTTTATCATTAAAAGAACTCAAATCAACAAGAGGGTTATCAAAAATTACCTTGGTCTCACTGTCTTGAAATTATTCTAACATAGGAGAGAGATTAGCTTTGTCCATGTTTTCATGATGAACATCAACTTCTACCAACATAGGATCATCTCTTTCAAACCAAGTACATTCATCCCCGGTGCATGACATATCCCCCAAGAAATCTATTTCAAGTTGAAATGGAGCCTTAACTTATTTTTCTTCTCCATAATTTGAAGGAATACCAAATTGACATACACTAAGCGGAGAAACAAGAAGACATTCATTGGTGGAGTTGAACTAGCATTGAGGAATAAATACCTTATAATTTGAAGAATCGTCACAAGCAACTTTTAGAACTTGAATTTTTTTCCTCGCTATGAAGTGTCTCAAACTCATCTATTGATTTTTCTTCAATTTATTTTACCTCCTCTCGTGCCTATAGCTTCTTGTATTTTCTTTCTACTTATTTCATCAACTATCTAGAGTTTTGATCATCTGTAGGTGTTATTTTCATCTTTTTAATTAATGGATCATCGGATGTAACAATGTTTTCAATTTATCCATCCTTTCTTGCTTTGTTAGTTTCATTTTTAGAGATAACATAGGTGCAATAGTGACTTTTTTATTTGTATATGGATAATTACAACATTTTGGAAAAAAATTCTCACTTTATTAGGTTCAATAGGTTACATAAATGTTTGTGGATTCATACCTCTGTAGAAATCCCTGTAAACCGGGTCTGCTTTTGGATTGTCTAGAGCTTAAAATTTTTGAATAGGGAGATCTCCATTTTCATCCCCATCATTTTCACCATCACTTGTTGACGTAGGCCAATAACTGGTTGCCATCTTTCCTTCACTCCTAGGAAGGTTCCTAGATTAAGGGGGAAAATGTGACATCAGTTTGATCCTCGAGTAGAATCACCAAAAAATGTTGGTTGGCTTTTTTTCACTAAATTTTCCCAATGGAAGTGCAAAAAAACAAGCAATAGTTAGGGAAATTCACCTTTCAACAGGGTGAATTTTCATCTCCTTTGCGAGAGGGGAAGTTCCCTCGTATGATGTGTTTTTTTTATTTTTTGGTGGTTTTAACCTGAAAAGCAAATGAAAAAAGCGGGAAAGGAAAAATATAGAGAGGAAGGAGGAATGAGAAGGGAAAGAATACAACCCTGTAAGTATTGGGAAAGACAGATAAAATTGGAACACAAATTTCAGAAAGTTTATCTATTAAAGACATGCCTATCCTTCTTGGCTTCCCAATATTTCCCTACAAGGTCTCGATGAATGAGAGAAAGGATAACTTCTCTATCTGGCAAAAGGGAATACAATGAGTGTGAAATATGGGTAGAAAAAATTCTTCATCTCCTTTAGAATATGTTGATATGACACAAAATCCATGTACCCTGATATCCAACACAAAGTCTAATCACTTGGGCATTAATCACACTATGAAGAAGGAGCAACATTAACAACTCAACCACAAACAAAATAGTAGATTTTGTAATTGAGAATCATTAACATAGTAATTGAAATGCATTGTATTCATAAGGGAAAATCTGTGTACACAAAGTTACAACAACATAATATATAGATAAAATAGTTCCCCAGTAGAACTTGGAATGAGAATGGTAATTCCTTTTACAATTACATCGTAGCCTTTTATAGGCATTATGTTCCCAAAAGTAGTTATAAAACTACTCTCTAAACTAACCCAACTCTAATCTACCCAAACCTCAAGTTGACTCAACTTGGGTTATACATTACATTATAACTTTTACAAATGCAATATTTAATTAATTTGATAAGCAAATTAATTAAATATATTTTAACATTTGTTATCAACACATTCTTGACAATTGTAATCTCTTCACCAAGAGACTCGCATTGATAATACCGAGTTGGCTTGATGCCTATGCTCCAAGAAAATATTCCTTATCCTCCAGTGAAGGATCCCAAATAGATACAAAATATTTCTTGCAAGCCATCATTTCTCAAATTCTAGGCTTGGCTTTAAGATGCACATAAATTACCATGGCATTCAACAAATTTATGAACAACACCATGCTTTTGTAGAATTTTATCATAGTTAAAACCTAGTCAACAATGGTCACTTCATTGTTTTTTGATTTATACTATACTTGCACGTTGAACTCAAAGAAATTCATTTAATGTAGAAAGGATGTAGTAGCAAGGAACACAGATCTTCGAGGAACAAAGAGCACGTGAGAACGGTTGCCATTAAAAATTAATCTCCGCATTAGTTATGGGAAGTAATGATTTGCGGGTGGAAAGGGAAAGCGAAGAACTTAGACATAAATGGAACACTTCCCTTGGTTTCCCAAACTCCCACAATACCTGCAATTAAAATAAAAAGAAAAAATGTGGCATACAAGGAGATGCGAAGAACTACGAGATGCAGATAACCAAGGCTTATAAAAGAACTAGTTCCACAAGGAGCAACAAAATCCACATAACACTATTGGGTAGTGAATTACGGGAAGAAGGGAATGTGAGGAATAATGGGCCCAATAGAACTAGTTCTTATGGTAAAAGGGAAATTTGCATGACACCGAGATATAGTGCATTGCAGTAAATTGAGGATGCAGAGAATAGGAGGAACAGAGGAACTATTCCTTATGTTCCACCAAAGTCTATAAATGCCGTAATAGCCTAAAAATGGCCCGAAATCAATTAACTATTGAACTTTTTCACATCAATGAACTTCAGAGAGGTAAATTCATCAGGGTAAATGGTCACTTAGCCCAAAAATTATAAGAGTTTTTGAAAATTGCACAATTTTTGAATGGGTGACAACATGCTCTATCATTGCATCTACCTCATCTAGACTAGGGGCCTTGGTTATGCTCCCGTGGGTCTTGGCCTCACCCCTAATCTTCTTGGTGCTCTTATCACTCGTATCTCGTATATATGGCTCTAGGGGCACATCCTAAGCCATACCCAACTAACATGATATACACTTCACTTGAAATAGATCAGTTACCCCTTGAAATCAAAGATCCTCTAACCACATAGTCTAGTGAATACATCGTAACTCCACTCCATCCTTTGGCCATCCTCCATAGGCTCGATATGGCCTCTAGATAATTTCCCTTGGCCCCATACAATCCAACATCGATCTATATGTATCAGTATCCATCCTCCTACTCCGCACACCTACCCACCACTCAACAAATATAGTTGGCATCACCCACCCCGCACGTGACCAACCAAGTGAACTCAAGTATCACAATATGCTCATATGCCCACACATGTAATAAAGTGGTGGCCCCTAGTCCACCCCCATGCTCCTCCTACATAAACCTATACAAATCCCTATATAAATGGGATAATACACATCGTTCCCAAGCATATCTTGTCCCATCCTCCTCTATATGATGGAAAATATCATGCATCTTATACAAGATGCCTACACCGTCGCCCTCCCTTGCAATTAAATAAACAATTACAACAATAATGATCTTCTACAATCATAGAACCCCGACCTCAATATAACATCCAAACCGATGTGGACCTCAGATGAAGTCAAATCCTGTCAGAAAGTACCACCTAGCGGCCCTCATCCTGTCTCGGGCATAATCTACAACCATAACCCAAACTCTCTCACCAACAACAAGCAATCGCAATATGTGATATTCATCCTCTCAGTCACAATCATCTTCCCGATAGGTAATCAAAAATTACATGTTTCTGCACACCATCACTCACATAAGGCAATAATCATCGACATATTATGGGGAACATCCCCCATCCTTGTTATGTGTTATAAGCCGACATGGTTTAGTACATCCCACTCATCATCTGAAAAACCCAATCCCAACAATGTACTCAAATGATGACCACCGTGAAACTCTCTCGAGTGAATATCTGTATACACAACACAAAACAACAAACACAAAATTAACACCTCATAGGCATGTAAAAACAATTACTAATAGCATTAATAAGCATCAATTTTCTTATTTCTCACACTCGAGCTAAAAAATCCCTTTAGGTTGTCAACACCTAGGATCTGGATGTGGGCACCTAGGAGCATATCACCAAAGTGCCTATATCTAAGCATTGGCATCCCGAAGATCATTACCACCTTCACCAATCTTGCCCAGTTAAAAATTCCTAGAAACAATCAAACACAAAATTCATTAAAAATCATGAAAAACAACTCATATCAACACATTTTTCAAAAATAACCATACTTAACAACTTTTTTGTTGTACGTGATACCACAATGGCCGCTACTATCTCAAATCGACTCAATCGCGTTTTATAACTTGTGGCATCTTCACACACTCGAGCTTAAACTAACACTTAGTAAAAGTTTTGAAGAATTCATTAGTCACTTTTACACTTACTATATATAGCACTTTTAATAATTTCTATATCACTATGATCACCATTTGCGCTCATTCTCTCAATTAATACTCATTGCAGTTTCACTCATATCTTGAGCAATGTTACTCCATTTTCTATCATGTCTATGTCACTCTTTTTAGAATTTCTCCTATTGTCATATTTTACACATTGCACAATGTTATATTCCAATATTTCACATCTTTAACACAATATTCACACAAATTTTCAACATCTATATTGTGCTTCGATCACAATTACATCATCACACATTTACGTTTGGCTCATTATTTGTTCCCATCATCACTCTCCCTTTCGCCAAAAGGGTGAATATAATCAGTGTTATTCTAAAATTTCCCTCACACCATTACATGATCATCCTACATTTCTGATTCGTCATTATAAAAAAAATTCTCACATTATGTGACATTTCACCACCACTTTCTATCAATTCCTCCTAATGACCTATTCTAGGGCAACAAGAAAAAATATCTCTATGAGTAATCCATCATACATGCTCAATCATAATACAAATTTTTGAATCAAATCAACCAATCGACACAACACAATGTATTTTACTATCTCTCCCAGATGACCTAACTTGGGAGCTTCATCACTTCATATCTTTCCTAGATGACCTAACATGGGAAAATCACTTTACATTCTCTATCACTTCCAGATGACCTAACATGGAATCCATCTAGCATCATACACATTACGGTGACACCCTTGGAGTGGGGGAAATGAGACATCATTGCCTTTCCTATACTGCTCCTATATGGGTTATTCTCATTGGATTGAAATGAATTGAAATTAACAAAAATTGGTCTTTTCTCTCTACAACAGTTAGACCTTTAAGGATGTAGTTAAAGTTGGAGAGTAAACTAGACCTCTCTCCCTAAACTCTTTCTCTGGAGGTAAAACACCCAACTCCTCGGTTTTAGCACATATAAAATTGGGTTGGGAATTGATCGCTCCCTACCCCATCGAAATCTCCATCAGTGAAAAAATCAAAATCTCTAATCACTCAAAATCAAATCATCAATCTCACTTAGTACTCCTCATAACGGTTTGTTCTATCTCATTACACCACATAGATTGACACGTTGGTCCATGGTTCACCATGCTATATGTTCTTATGCTATGTGTACTTCTACAACAGGGCTTCTCCATACTTCTTTCAGGTATATTCCTTACTTCCTTTACACTACTTGAATTTCATTCAAATAACATAAAGGGTGGGAAAATGTAGACACAAAATCACGCACTTACTACTATTTACTATACCACCAAGTATGTTGTTTTATATATGGATCTTGAGTAAGAAAATTATTCACTGGTGACACACTTCCTAGTTCATCCGCTTGTGTTGTTTGTTTCTATTGTTTTTATCTTTCACACTTGTCACTCATACACCCAATTATGGTTAGGTCATATGGATCCTTGTCTCTCATCCTTCACACATTTTCCGTTAGTTGTCTATGGACACTAGTGCTTAAGACTAGACACTTGTGCCTAGGTACTTCTATCCATCCGGGTGCATGCCCTCTTTATTTTTATCACGATCTTTTCAGTTTTCTCACTCATATCCCGAGGTACTAGTTAGCATGTCGAGTCATTAGTGTCAAAATTCAAGTAATATATCCCTATATAAAAAAAACATACATACCATAATAAGGGCGAGCAATTTTTATCAAAGTTTGTCTATCTACATATCAAAGGGACTGCATCTTGGGCTTATTATTTTTCATACACACTTCATAGAAAGGGGAATTTCATTCTATTACATCCACACATTTGCATTCTATATAGTTATCTCCCGCTATCTTGGTGTCATCGGTGCGAGGGAAACCTGGGAGCACTATTGCACACACAAGCACATAGAACTACATTGGGTCTGAGATGTAGTGCAACGCTCGATCATAAGTTCACTAGTTTGATGGCTAAGGATATTTTGACCCCTCATTTTACATATTTTTTTTTGGGATTTGATTTCTTTTTGGGGTTTCACAGAATTTTTGTATTGCAGAAATATAAGTACTTCAATGATCTAAGTATGACATAAAAGCAATCAAAGGTTAGAAAGTGTGAAGCTATAACGATGTGTCGAACCGGTTTTTACCTTTTGGTAGTCTCGGTGCCCCCACAGAGGTCTAGGGCATCCGCAGGAGCCATCGCCCTTACCCAAGTGCTCATGCCCGGGCATTTCTAGCACCTCTGCATTTTTTTGAGTAGTATTGTGATAGTCTTTGTTTTTTTCCATTACCTTTCTCAATCCATACACTCTTTGGGAATAGAAAAATCAAGGTAAGTGCCCTATCTATTCCATTTTTTTCATAATTAAATTAAATAAATTTCCTAGCATCTATATTTCATTGTATATCAGTTGTAGAAAGCATTGCTTTCAAATTTTAATAGAATAATTCAAATTTTATTAAATCGAGAGAGGATGTGGGATCAAAAAATAGATAACTAGTAGAATGGATGATAGAAAAAAAAACAAATGTGGATTGGGTCAATGACGACTAGGTTGGTTCGACAATGACCAAGAAGAGATCTAAGGTTTGATGGATGAAAATGGATGGAAATGACGAATTTCAGAAAGATGTTGAAGATGGCTAATGCGAGGAAGAATTATGAGATGGCATATGAACTGTATAGGTGGTGCACAATAATTGATATGATGGAAATGAGGATTCCAAACATGCAAAGTATGATACCAAGTAAAGAAAGAACTTCAAATATCTAAAGGTGATGCAAAATATCTCCAAAGTAGCTCCAAGGAGGTGATATCAACTACAAAGAAGAACAAGAAATGAATCCAAGATCACAAGAAATCATGAATTCCATAGGTCTATTTATTTTGGTGGTGAAAATGTGATTAGCTCGATGCAAAGAGTCGCTATACAAAAAGATTAGGTTCTCGGGTGATTAATACGAGTCGGGGTACCTTGGAAGGATAAAAGGTGGTTGGGAGATAAGAAAGTATTAAATGAAGGTAGGTAAAAACCTAGGTATGGTAAATAGGGTTCTTAGGGAGGATAAAAAGGATTAATGAATAGGTTTGGGGATAATTAATGGTGATTTAGGGATTAAATAAATGGTATTATGGGTAAATTAGGGAAATGATGGGGTAAGATAGGAGTGTGGGAAATTCAAATAAATGGGATTTAGGAGGGAAAGGGGAAATTTGAATGGGAAGAGAGATATGTATGAGAGGAATGACAACAAAGGGGGAGAATGTAGGATGAGGGACATGTGATACCGAAAATTGGTGTCTAGATAATGCTAATATAGAAGAGACTTAGTAATAAAGATCAAGATAACTCAACCCTTAGCAAAGTGAATGCTAAGATGGAAGAGGGGTTTGTAAGATAATGTAAACCTTATCAAAGTGAATGTTAAGATGGAAGCAGTAGCAATGAAGATCAAGATAGCTCAACTCTTAACAAAGTAAATGCTAAGATGGAAGAGGTTTGATAAAAGAATCAACCCTTAGCAAAGTGAATTCTAAGATGGAGTAGTTTGAAAATATTTGATAAGTTACTCAACCCTTAATAAAGTGAATGCTAAGATGGAAGAGGTTAAAAATGAAAGTTTGATTATTTGACCCTTAGCAAATTGAATGCTTTAAGATGGAAGAATTTAGAAATGAGGGTTGATTACTCAACCCTTAGAAAAGTGAATGCTAAGATGGAAGAGGTTTGAAAAATGATGATACCTGAAATTTAACAAAGTGAATGTTAAATTTGTAAACGTAAGATGGTCTAGTGCTTAGAGTTTAACAATTTCCATGTTAAACTAAAATAAAGGAAATTGATAGAGCAATAAGATCGTGATTATGTTTGATTGTGATAAAGTGAATATCAAGATGTCAAGACTTAGATTGAGAATGAATGTGCTCAAGTGAGGACATGGGTATCCACAACTCAAGGATTTGAACGTTGATTGCAAATTTAGAAGATGGGGAGATAGAATGTGTATGATAAGATTGTGGAACACAAAATTTATAACACAAAATAGATGATGATAACGTTATGTAAGGAGGGCCTCTAAACTTAAGTTGGCTTAGTCAAGGAGGGGCTTCCTATAAAAATGTTCTCTCCCTAAATGCCAAAAGATTACCCGAGAGAGTGTAGTATACTATTTCTAGTTTCCAACTTTACTTTACCCCTCTTGATACGATAATCCATATTTTACTCCACTCAAAGGATCAATCTAGGGCCGCCACTATCAATAAATTTGACTCTAATACTCACAAATATATTCTATTCAATTCGGTGGTGATCTCGTTTCATTGGTCAGTTCACTCAAGGTGCCAACTACTTTGGGGTTTATGTGGTACTCCTCAATAAATATTTTCTGGCCCCGGCCATGTACTTCCCATAATTACAATCGGAGGAGGAATAAATTTGTCTTTGAAAAATTAATTAAAGAGAGTTTTTATAACATTTAATAAAATAAGGTTATAAAGTTTGCTTGAATCCATGAAAAAGGCAACATGCAGTTAGTAGTTTTGATTTAAAAAGCAACCTTTATAGAGATGGTATGTCAAATAATGAGTTAGAAGTTTTCTTGAGGTAAACACATAAGAGAAAACATTAAAAAAAAACTCATGTTTCTGGTTTTCAAGATCACTTATAGAAGTGTGAGAAAGAGCATATGCGTGAGCTTGTCGAGATTAAATTCACAAAAAAACTCTCGAAATGCAAGAAAAAGCCCCCAAAAAAAGATTAATGCTTTCAAAATATCCTCCAAAACCAAGTTAATGGAAAAAGAATGTCCAATAACCCTTAATTTAGAGTTTCCTAGTTAGCTTATTTGGTATAATTTGATTAACAATTTAAAATAGGACCTAAGTTTTGAATAAACCTTAAATAATTAAAAACCTAGTTAATTTAATTAAAAGGGAAATACAAAGTTAGAATAAAATAAATTAAACAATCCTAACCGAATTTTTCATTTAACCTAAGTTTAGATTTGAATCTAATTTTAAATCCTTTAAAGGGGAAACCCCAAAAATTCCAAGGATTAGCAAGGATAAGTAATGGCTTTGGCTCAGGCTCGGGCTCGGCTTTATGAGCCAAGTTGCGAGTTGGGTTATATGCATCAAGCATGGTGTGGATGTTATCGCGGATCGGGATCGGAGGAAGGGTTTGCATGTTTGAATGGGTTGATGGCTCAATGGTTTGGTTTCGGAGTCGGATGAGTCGAGTAAGGTGGCTATGGTGAGGAAATTGGTTTGGCACGCCAAGGTAGGGTTAGCTCAATCTTTGATGGATCAGCTCGGGGTTGGCTCAACCTCTAAAAATGGATCTCAATCGCTTAGTACTCGACATGAATTGATGAAGCAAGGGATTCATGTTAGCTCGACATAGGCTTGGTGAGAGGACAATGTTTATATGTAAGGCATGTGCTTGGTGGGGTGACACAGGGCTCTCGGCCGGGTGAATCAATCCACAATAAGGATCAACATAGGGTTTATTGGGATTGGCTCGACATGTTAGCTTGACATGGTAGGAGATGCAACTTGGAAGGGGTTTTATAATGCATCACAATAGGTTAAGGGTGTTTGGATAGTGGGAGCTTGGCAAGAAGATCTAAAATAAAACAACTCGTTCAACCCTCACACCCCATCGGCAGTTAACTCAACAAACTTGGTGGAGCTATGCAAGGGAGTAGCTTGGTAGTGAGCGATTCAATGCAGCTTGGTAGGGTAGTTTAATAACACACCCAATGTTTGGATCTCCCTACCTGTAATGTGAGTCCTCTAACTTTGGTATTTATGATAAATTTATCTACAACTATAATCACCACTAAATTTAGTGGTAAAACACCTCAACTTGGGGAAGATTTTTTTGTTTTGATTATTTTAATTCTAATTTCTTTTATGATTCTTCTAATTATATTAAAACACACCTATAAACACAAATTTTAACCAAATAAAATAACCTCTAACTTTATCTACTACTAGCGATTTGGATATGAAACACCTACAACTCCGCACAAATACCACAAAATAGTAAAAACACTTCCCACAACACAAATGTGAACCAAATAATGTCAATAAAAATAAAAAATTGCACTAATAGATAATAACAAAATATAAAATAGGACTAATAGAGTATGGGTAAGTCCCACTGGGCTTGCCAGAATGTAAGCAGTGAATAACTTAGCAGAAGTGAAAGATAAACAATATGATACAACGAACCTTCCTCCAAGTTTATCTTGTAAACCTCGACGATAGGATTTTGGAAGTATCACACTTGTAAAATCCTTGAACAGATGTATTTTGGATGCTCTTGAATTGATCTCCAAATTCAGAAATGACAATACTATGAGTAGATTTATACACATGGATGGATTTTCAATGTGCAGATATCAAATAGCAAATTGGAAGAGTTTTGTTGCAAAGCTTCTAGGGATTCAAGAGAGGGTTGTGAAGGACATGACATGATTTTATAGAGGCTAAGGTGTGGTTGAAGGTAGTTAATGAGGTTTAAATGAAGATTCTATAAATAACATTGGAGGAGGTTCGAATGAATTCATTATCCATAGGCATAAGTAATGAATTTATGTTGGCAATAAGTTTGCATCCGAGAAGGTGGTTGTATGTGCAACTTTACTACTTCCACCTTTGTAGGACTCTAGAAGTGGGGTGAGAGTGGAGTGACTAGGATAATGAAGTGGATTCCAAGTGGAGGATGAGTTGGAAAATAGATTTAATTTCTATTTTAAATAACTAATTTAATTAGCTATGAAGTGTGAGAGGATAATTAACCATTTAATTAAATAAATGTTTAATTAATTTAGCTAAAGGGTGTAGAAATTAATTTAATTAATTCTAAATATTAAATAATAGAATTAATTTAATTAATTATAAAGGAAGATTTAGAAATAGGTATGCATTTTTAGGGTGTCTCCACATAGCAATTAAATTGTCTCATACCGACATATTTATCTTTAGTAGTATATGTTAGATTCATCACATCAACCAAGAACTTTATTACACCAAGAGGCATTCCTATAATGACATCTTGGGGTTAGTAGAAGTTTGTAATGTCACATGTTCACTTTTGATGGTCAACATAACAATAAAATAAAATAAAATCATATGTATTAGAATTGAGTAAATATACAAAAAAATAAGCATATAAATATATTAACAATAACAAATGAAATCAAATAAATGAAAACAAAATAGAAAAAAGAAAAAGAAATTGAAAAAAGTAATTAAATTTATATGTTAGATATGGGTAAGTGCACGAAGTTGGTGGACAATTTCGTGGACATAAAAACCTGAAATAAAGGTACCGCGATCGCGGTTTTAAAACAGCGATCGCGGTCGTAAAACCGCGATCGCGGTTCTTGAATTCTAGGTTCGGTAATTACCGAACCTAAAACCGTGATCACGGTTTATAACCGTGAGCGCGGTTATAAACCGCGATCGCGAAACTCTGAGACAAAATTTAACAGTCTCGCGACTCGTTATTTTCCTCATTTTTCATTTCGAACCGCAACTTTTCCTAAACGTTTTTCACTCGTGCTTTCAATACTATCTCAAAATTGCTCATCGGACTTTTGGATAGCGATAGATTCAACCATGCCGCCAAGACGAGGAGGTAAGTCCCGATTGTAATCATTTTTTTGCATTTTAGTTTTTTTTTGCATTTTCATGGGTTTTTTGAAATGTTTGTTTATGTATACAATTTTCTTGTTTTATCAGTTGGTCGGCAAGCTCGAAATCATGCAAACCGTCAAAACATTCCTCAAAACCCTCCGAACATTCCTCAAAACCCTCCTCCAAACATAGATCGCCTCCTGTGGCTCCTTCTATCCCCACTGAGCCAGCAAGAACGCAAGATAATATCATTGGAAGAATCCAAGAAAATAAAATTGTCATTGAGAACCTAATTCAAACTATAAGACAAAATCATGCTACAAATCCATCCCGCATGACTTTAGCCAATACATTGCAAACATTGATTGGCGAAGTCGAGTCTATGACCAACCAAAATATATAGATGGAACACTTTAGAAGTATTTGTAGGTGGTGGTATGTGGATAAACTATCCCATGCGGCCGTCAAAGACAAAAAAATTGGAAAATACCTCATTTGTGCATTATTTACCGACCACTAGAACCAATGCCCCCTGCGATTACTTGCAAGCGGTTCCCGATCCATTGGTGCCATGATGATAGAATCAAAAATAATTTTTGGGACCGATGGTGGATGGTTTTTGATTATCCACCATGCAACAACAATGAGGTTCCTCTTTATTTTTTGAAGAAATTATATTGTGAGTTCATGCTCAATGAGGTCCCGAATTATTTTGACTTTTCAGACTTTTTTGGTCGAGGAGGTGGCTCTGCACAGAGCAGACCTGGTGCACGCGTAGGTCAGCCTAGGATCCCCCATGCCCCAAAACCCCCACTGCCTTCAGTTATCCCTCCTACAGTGAAGGAGGTTGTGGAGATTGATACATTGCATGCATTGAGGGAGCTCACTGACACTCTCACCCAGCATAGCACCCAGATTGCATCCGGTGATGTTGGTGGAGGCGCCAGTTCTAGTGCACCACACCACTGTGGATCATGTGGTGCCGTATGCACTGCAGGCGAGACATCATTTGCTGGTTCACAGGATTTCTTTTCTATAGATGAGATGCTGGGGAATGTTTTTGGAACTGGAGCCACTGATATTGGTCTTTCACAGGTAAATTTTAAATAAATTTAAATAATATATATATGTACAATAGTTTAATTCACATGTTTGAGATATATATATATATATATATATATATATATATATATATATATATATATATATATATATATATTTGATTGTACGTCATGTACATACATGTAAAAAACTAATTTTTTATTTTATTTTAAATAGCAAGGCGGTGAAGGAAACATCCGGTGTCGACATGCTAATTTCTTTCTGGTGGGCATGTTTCAAACGTAAGTTTCAAGTTGTACAAACTTACATTTTTAATAAATCATTTAATTGCACTAGATTATTATTATAATTTGTTTCACGTGTATGTTGTACATGTATTAATATTTTTCTCTTTTATACACAGGAGCCTGGCGGGTCATCATCTGCTCAGGGAACTGAGGCTACTGGCACGCCTCACATGAGTTTTACGCAGGTTAGTTACAAATCTCTTTACACTTTGTTTCTAATTCTTGGACCTCTGTACATGAGTTTCACTTTCTTATACTCAACCTATATATTATTTCTAGTAGGAAATGCCAATTCATTTGATATAACTAGCCATGTATGTAATCATATATTGGTTTTACATGTCTCGGAGTACCACCACACAAATAACTCCTAAAAAGTCAAGTAACTCCTATGAAACAAAGAACATATAAGCAAGATGAGTCACGATATATCTACACGAAATATTCTAAGAAATAAATAATTACAAGGAAAATCTATACCTACACGAAAACACCCTGAAGTGTAGCTTAGGTTGGTAAAAATGAGGGTCCTTGAAATAAGACCATATGAGCTACCCAAATTACAATGAAACTCTCCAAAAGTAGAGAACATGAGAAAAACCAATGGGAAAAACTCCTTTAATTTAGAGAAAAGAAGAAAGGATGGATAAAATGCTCCCTCAGAAGATGATGTTGATATAGACCACACCCTTAAAATAGATCATAAGTGAATAATATTTCTATCGGTGAATGGTTTGGTCAAGATGTTTGCAATATAATCCAATGTCTAGCAATATATGAGATAAATGACCTATCCATGGATCAACTCCTTGATGAAATTATGTGAATCTATATGTGTTTGGTCTGGTGATGTTAGATAAAAGTCCTTCAAATTTGAATGATGCTCTAATTGTCATAGAAGATGACTATGGGTTACCTTGATTAAATACAAAACTTTGTCAAAATCTTATGAAGATAGATGGCCTTCGTGCTAACATTTATAGATCCTATGTATTTAGCCTAAATAGAAGATAAAATAATAACATTTTTATTCTTTCTTGACTAACTAAATATTGATTTGTACATGTTTTTTGTATAGCTCTTAAGTAGATTTTAATATTGATTTGTACATGTTTTTTGTATAGCTTATGACTGCTAGAGAGACTCCTCCATATATGCAGACTGTGGAGGCTGCTGTAGATACTGCCATAGCATCTGCAGATCCACTAACTGAGGTACACAATTTTTTAAATTTGTTAAATTTTGGAGGTTCATTATTTCTTATTAAACTTAAATCTACAATATCAAATTTTGTAGGTATATATGTGAAATATTTAATTTGAAAATTAATTATTTGTATGTACAGCTTACCCCTCGTGAGTCTATTGTTGTCCCTGCGACGCGTCAACAACAAATTGATAGGGATCATGACATTGCGGTAAGATTTCACATGCATTTTAACTAAATTGTACAAGTTTCTAAATTTTGAATGTATTTTAAAATTTTGGGTGTTAAAAACTTGTTGTTTATGAATGTGCAGGTTAGGTTGCAGGCATGCTTAGAGACACCTAGGACCACACGGATGAAATCCGTAGTGGCATCTCCCTCCACTACATCCCCAGGTCGTGGACGTGCTACTTCTAGCAGGGCGAAGAGAGGGAAGATGTTTCATGAGTAGATTTATAGTCCACCTGGATGACACATATGTGGTCATGAGTAGATTCACAGTCCATTATATATATATATATAGCCTTTTGCGACCGCATGTGGTCCCATATGTACATTATGACACGTGCTTAGTTCGAGATGTATACATACATTATGAACTTATGTACATATATATTTTCAGAGACGTGCGCGTCTGGAGCACACTTTGTTTGATTATTATATATATATATATATCCATGTGTGTTGGTTAAATCATATTTATTTTGGTTAAATCATATTTATTTTGGTTATTTTGGTATTATTGCTAACTCTGAGAAAGTGGGTTTTGATCTCTGTTCGGTGGATTTAGTGTATTACTTCTAGTTATATATTTTCTAGTATCTTTCTGATTATTATTTGTGGTATATTTCACCATGGGCATTTTGAATTTTTATTTTTCAAACTAAAACAATATTGTTAGCTCTATTGCCAACTTAAGTATTAGTAACTAAAGCTTATTTGAGTTATGGTTCACATCCCTCCATCTTTTAACAACTCCCAAAATAATAATTCCATAACCTATGGATTTAATGGAATTCATCAATATCATCCTGTTGTATTTGGAAAAGTGTGCTTGAAACTCTGGTGTATTTGACTGTATCTTGATAATATTACAGGTATACCCAAAATTGGGTCTGCATTGTTTGTAACTTTTGTGTGTACATATGAGTTAATCCTTGAAGTAACTGTATTGATTTTCCAATCCTGTTCTTTTGTAACTCATAATAATCCTGAAATATTGTTAAATCTGAATGATATGTGGAGTTGTATCTTTATATTATTTTTATTTGCATCATAAGCTTGTACTGTTAGATGTGCATTACTGAAACATGCCATTATAGTTGCAATCTTCTTCTTCCATATGAAACTAATACCATGAAACTACATTCTTTCAATTGCTAAAAGGATTTGAGATAAGGTTGATACAGTGACAAGAAGAGAGACAAAGAGATAGATGAAAATGATGGGTGAAGTAAAGAGTGACCATGGTTACAAAATGCCACATTGGATGGAGAAGTTAGTATCAGAGAGATAAGATGCTAGACTAAAGCAATTACAAGAAAGGATAAGAGAACAAGAACATATGTGAAAAATAGAAAAGATGATGGAAACAAGGAAGAAACGTAGAGAAAGATAATTTTGAAGGTTATTAGGCCTCATGAATCAGACTTGATATATATGGTGAAGAAGAAGAAGAACTAGCAGGAGATGTGATTCAAAGGTTGATAGAGCTTTAATGAGGTACAAAGAGAGAGAGAGAGAGAGAGAGAGAGAGAGAGAGAGAGGAGAAGGAAAAGGAAAGAAGAAAGGAGGAAGAGAAGATAATTATGGTTTCACAGGAGGTCAGAGAGTTGAATCAAGAGAGTTGGGAAAAGAAAACCGTAGAACAATTTACTACCCATAATATTATAACAAAACCAAGTGTTAAGGAGAAGGCAGAAAATAAGATTCATGAGCCCTGGATGTATATCATCCTACCAAGGACAAGATGACAACAAGAGATAACATAACAACCAAGTCATTGTAATTTAATTTAAATAAATAAGGAAACGCTATATTTTGCAAACGGTGGGTCATGGCACCGAACCGACTGCACCAGCATGTCTGGGTGGCCAGGTGAACGCTAGAGGAGGTAGTGTTTTGGTGCGCAAAAGGGTCGTTGCTTCCGGGCTACTTCGTTCGGGCATAGTCCCTTAAGAGCCCTGAGACCAAAATATCGTTCAACTTTGACGGGTGACTACTTGGACTCCATGGCACCTAGAGAGGCCTCGTCTGATCTAGAACCTCAACGTACGAACCCTCTACAATAGCCTCTCTCAGTTTTTTCCTTCTCATTTCGGTGCTCTCGATGTCTCTCAATGTTTTGCAAACGCACGAAATAGTGCGAGTTTGAGCCGAGTGTAAGGTTGTCAAATGCTATATTTTACAAACGGTGGGTTATGGCACTGAACCGACTGTGCCGACACGTCCGGGTGGCCAAGTGAATGCTAGAGGAGGTAGTGTTTCGGTGCGCAAAATGGTCATTGCTTCCGGGCTACTTCATTCGGGCGTAGTCCCTTAAGAGCCCTGAGACCAAAATATCGTTCAACTTTGATGGGTGACTACTCGGACTCCATGGCACCTAGAGAGGCCTCATCTAATCCGAGAACCTTGGCATACGGACCCTCTACAATAGCCTCTCTCATTTTTTTCCTTCTCATTTTGGTGCTCTCGCTGTCCTACTGTTTGCAAACGCGTGAAATAGTGCAGTTGGAGCTAGTGTAAGGTTGTCAAATGCTATATTTTGCAAACGGTGGGTCGTGGCACCGAACCGCCGCGCCGGCACATTTGGGTGGCAGGTGAACGCTAGAGGAGGTGGTGTTTCGATGCGCGAAAGGGTCGTTGCTTAGGGCTACTTCGTTTGGGCGTAGTCCCTTAAGAGCCACGAGACCAAAATATCGTTCAACTTTGGGTGACTACTCGGACTCCGTGGCACCTAGAGAGGCCTCGTCTGATCTAGCACCTTGGCGTATGGACCCTATATAATATCCTCTCTCATTTTTTTCCTTCTCATTTCGGTGCTCTCGTTGTCCTACTGTTTGCAAACACGTGAAATAGTGCAGTTGGAGCCAGTGTAAGGTTGTCAAATGCTATATTTTTGCAAACGGTGGGTCATGGCACCGAACCACTATGCCGGCACATCCGAGTGGCCAGGTGAACGCTAGAGGAGGTAGTGTTTTGGTGTGTGAAAGGGTCGTTGCTTTCGGGCTACTTCGTTTGAGCGTAGTCCCTTAAGAGCCCTGAGACCAAAATATCGTTCAACTTTGACGGGTGACTACTCGGACTCCGTGGCACCTAGAGAGGCCTCGTCTGATTCAAAACCTCGGTGTATGGACCCTCTACAATAGCCTCTCTCATTTTTTTCCTTCTCATTTCGGTGCTCTCGTTGTCCTACTGTTTGTAAACGCGTGAAATAGTGCAGTTGGAGCCAATGTAAGGTTGTCAAACGCTATATTTTGCAAATGGTGGGTCATGGCACCGAACCGAATCTTGCGCAACACGTCTAGGTGGCCAGGTGAATTCTAGAGGAGGTGGTGTTTTGGTGCGCGAAAGGGTCGTTGCTTCCGGGCTACTTCGTTCGGGCGTAGTCCCTTAAGAGCCTTGAGACCAAAATATCGTTCAACTTTGACGGGTGACTACTCAAACTCCATGGCACCTAGAGAGGCCTCGTCTAATCTAGAACCTCGGCGTACGGACCCTCTACAATAGCCTCTCTCATTTTTTTCCTTCTCATTTCGGTGCTCTCAGTTGTCCTACTGTTTGCAAACGCGCGTGAAATAGTGCAGTTGGAGCCAGTGTAAGGTTGTCAAATGCTATATTTTACAAACGGTGGGTCGTGGCACCAAACCGACTACACCAAGCATGTCCGAGTGGCTAGGTGAATGCTAGAGGAGGTGGTGTTTTGGTGCGCGAAAGGGTCGTTGCTTCCGGGCTACTTCGTTCGGGCGTAGTCCCTTAAGAGCCCTGAGACCAAAATATCGTTCAACTTTGACGGGTGACTACTCGGACTCCATGGCACCTAGAGAGGCCTCGTCTAATCTAACACCTCGGCGTATGGACCCTCTACAATAGCCTCTCTCATTTTTTTCCTTCTCATTTGGTGCTCTCGTTGTCCTATTGTTTGCAAATGCGCGAAATAGTGCAGTTGGAGCCAGTGTAAGGTTGTCAAATGCTATATTTTGCAAACGGTGGGTCATGGCACCAAACCGACTACACCGACACGTCCAGGTGGCTAGGTGAACGCTAGAGGATGTGGTTTTTGGTGCGCGAAAGGGTCGTTGCTTCAGGCTACTTCGTTTGGGCGTAGTCCCTTAAGAGCCCTGAGACCAAAATATCGTTCAACTTTGACGGGTGACTACTCGGACTCCATGGCACCTAGAGAGGCCTCGTCTGATCCGGAACCTCGGCATATGGACCCTCTACAATAGCCTCTCTTAGTTTTTTTCCTTCTCATTTGGTGCTCTCGTTGTCCTACTATTTGCAAACGCGCAAAATAGTGTAGTTGGAGCCAGTGTAAGGTTGTCAAATGCTATATTTTGCAAACGGTGGGTCGTGGCACCAAACCGCCTACGCTGGCACGTCCGGGTGGCCAGGTGAACGCTAGAGGAGGTGGTGTTTTGGTGCGCGAAAGGGTCGTTGCTTCCAAGCTACTTCGTTCGGGCGTAGTCCCTTAAGAGCCCTGAGACCAAAATATCGTTCAACTTTGACGAGTGACTACTCGGACTCCGTGGCACCTAGAGAGGCCTCGTCTGATCCGGAACCTTGGCGTACAGACCCTCTACAATAGCCTCTCTCATTTTTTTCCTTCTCATTTCGGTGCTCTCGTTGTCCTACTGTTTGCAAACGCGCGAAATAGTGCAGTTGGAGCCAATATAAGGTTGTCAAACGCTATATTTTGCAAACGGTGGGTCGTGGCACCGAACCGATCGCACCGCACGCCGGTGGCCAAGTGAATGCTATAAGAGGTGGTGTTTCGGTGCGCGAAAGGGTCGTTGCTTCCGGGCTACTTCGTTCGGGATTAGTCCCTTAAGAGCCCTGAGACCAAAATATCGTTCAACTTCGACGGGTGACTACTCGGACTCTGAGCGGTGAAACGCTAGAGAGGAGCGATGTTTTGGTGCGTGAAAGGCGTCGTTGAACTTGATGGCACCTAGAGGAGTCATTTTCAAAATTTACAACTTTTTCAAAATTTACAACTTTTTCAAAATTTACAAGTGACTTTTTCAAAATTTACAATTTTTTCAAACAATGTTCAAGCTTCTCTTAGCTTCGAGAATTTAAAATTCTCTACTAACAATGCCAACCACGTGAAGGTGGAAGCTTTTCTGGCACCACTAACCTAAACATAAAATTGTTAGTCAAAGAAATTTAAGTTTCAAATCAAAACCATATACTATCTATATACATGACACACAAAATACACAAATTTAAAATAAAATATATTCAAACTTAAATCTAGATCTTTAAACTAAAAAAATATATATATATATATATATATATATATTGAAACTTGAAATTAAATATATACCAGACATGAGCATTGTAAATTCATTCCAATGAACCATCAGGATCGGATCTACTCTGAATAGTAGACAAGATTGCTTCATGATCTGACTCTCGAACCTTCCAAAGAATCTTGTTATTAGGTCTTCCTCGATATCTATACAACTGAATATTTGTCGCTAGAACTAGATGTGAATATAAGAGTATTTTCCTGTGTGTCTCAAAGTCTTCAAACACCCAAACAGAGGAGTTTTTTAATGGATACCGTCGAAGCCAAGTTCCAGTAACTACCACTGACCCTGTAGGATACTCAATCTCTTCGCCATCTATAATAGGAGAAGTCAACTTCTTTCTTTCCTCGATGCAACGACATAAGAAATAGTCTGTTCCTTCTTCATTGTTTTCATCACAATTACTACAAAACACATGTCCTACAAAAAATAACCAAGGTTGAACAACTCAAATTTAAATTACATATTAAAATTTTAATGGACATAACTCAATACAAAAATTAAATAAATAACCATAAATACCTTGTCGCACCAAAATCAAAATTTCGTCAAAGTCCTTGGATGTTGTAACTTCATCTGCAGAAACAAGTTGTAATGCTTGTGGAGGTTGATAACTAGGAAGTGGAGTTAGAGGCCTACAAATCCATCCTTCCACCCATTCTTGTGAATCACAATCAGCAGTGACAAATTCGATACAAGATGCACAAAAACATGTCAACTTTCTTGTCCATACGGCCCATGAAGTAGCGTCTGAACTATAAAATGAGTGCATATCACTGGACCCAGTGAGTGTCATACAATCCTCGTAGTTAGCAATATGTTTTTCCTCTATCAACCAAAAATATATGCAAACTGTGGAATTTTCTTGAGAACCTCGGGCCATGTTGTCAATACACCATTCCACTATGCTCTTTGCATCTTTTAATTTAGCACCATCTTTGTACTTCAACTCTTCTCTTGCAAGAGCTCTTTTCACACATGCCCCTGCACCATCATGCTCTCTCTTTTCCATGTCCAGCCTCAGTGAAACTCCAAATATGTTGCACACCCATCTTGACATGCATTCTTCTCATCTAATAAAATATTCATGCATTCTTAAACCGAGACGTGTAATTATCGACCATATATAATGTTGTTTGAAGTGGATGTCCCTAT
Organism: Taxus wallichiana var. yunnanensis; assembly: GCA_018340775.1. Lineage (NCBI taxonomy): Eukaryota > Viridiplantae > Streptophyta > Pinopsida > Cupressales > Taxaceae > Taxus > Taxus wallichiana. The sequence continues at coordinate 285,532,525 of CM031243.1, read as the reverse complement.
CAGGAAAAGTTTCCATAAAATAGCGGAAACACCCTTGCATAAATTCGGTAGAATGAGTACGATCATCACGATATAAAAGTGGTACTCTCTTAAAAATTTTGATCATTCTCTCTCTTTGTCGGAGAATGTAGAAATGTTATATGCACAAAAATGGCAACTTGTATTGAGTTGTAATATTGCGATTGAACCTCCATTTGTGGTTGCAATGTGTAATTCTCTGCAAAATCGACCACTGAAACAATAGTACCAATAGGAAATGTGTCTTTGCATAGCTTGAATTGTTCATCCAACCATCGAACTCTATGTGTATGCCTCGCATACTCATAAACAATTTCATCCTTAAATTTTCTCATAAATTGAAAAATGGGCATTTGTTCTGTAACTAGCTCACACCGTTTCGACTCTTTTCCATCTTTCAATTGGTATGCAACTGATTTATATTTATCAAAATCAACTAAATTATGTCCTATTGTACCTTGATTTGCTCATGGATGTAACTTTCCAATTTAGGTAATCCACCGCATGTATCTTCTACAACTTCCATCTAAACAATCCTAACTATAAAAAAATTGTCCAACTTCTTTTTCACAAAATATAGTAGGAATGAAATCCCTGGAAGATATTGGTGGAACTTGAACACCACATTCAAATAACATAGTTTTAGAATGAAAAATAGAATGAATACGTAAAAATTTAGCATAATGCATCGCAAATTAAACATGTTCCCTACAACAACAAGTGGTGCGAGCATGGTTGATTTTCACATAGAATGGTTTCAACATTTCAAAAAAACGTTGACTAATTTTAATTTTAGATTCTCTTGTTCAAACTTACGAAAAAAATTGAGTTTGAGTCATATCTAAGAAATGCTTTGGATGTGGTTCACGATTAGTAGAACCAACTCTCGTTTTATAACATCTCTTGTATTAGGTGAAACTCTAGTGTTATCATGCCAAAATTTAATAACTTCTCTTATAGCATCAAAATTATTTTTGTCCTTACGCGGTGCTCTAGCAGAAAATGCCCAAAAATCGACATTATTGAGTGATTGAAGGATATTACGTCTTTCAATTGCTTTCATTAGAGTTTTTCGATTAACTTGCAACATTCGACTTGTTTGCGTAATCAAACATTATTTTGTTATTGATTCACTTACAACACTAGTAGCAAGTACACGACGCACAATATTACTATCCCTAGTGTCTCTTGACACCAACAGTGTGATATGCATCATGAAGGTTTTCAACAATTGTAGAGGTTTGACCACGTATGTTAGATGTTGTCAATCCTAAGGTGTTTAATGTAGGTCTCATTTTAATCAATTTCATCAAACTAACCAACAATTGACATCTTTGGGAATCATTTAAAATTTCAAAATGATTATCCCAAATTTCAGTGGCTTTTCTTCTGATTTGTCATTCAGAAAGTTTGTCAGACATTGGTTTCAAAATGTTTTCATCAATTTCAATAAAAAAATTAGGTTTCTTATGTAAAATCCTAGGAGGTGTTTTTGTCAAATTTTGCTTGTCTACAGTTTCAACATGAATTTCCTTATTCACATTTTCATTGTCTCCTTCAATTTCAACATTTTCTACATCATGAGTATTTAATTCTTCTTCAACATTGACAGTAAAAACTTCTTCATCACGAGTATTTAATTCAACTTCAACATTGACAGTAGAAACATTACCTAGTTCTTCATTGCTTACAATAGTTGGGATTGAAGATGAACCTCTTCTAGATTCACGAAGTTTCCGCATTCGCTCAGCATTTTCAATTTTGTTGGCCTCTAATTCGTTTGGTGTTTTTTTACTTAATGACTTCCTTTTTTGACTTCGTTTTTTGTCTCCCATGATGTTTTGCTTCGGTGATAAGAAAAACGTGCCTGGAAAAAGACAGAATTTCACAGTAATTCATACGGTAAGGTCAGAGAGTAAAAATCACATGGTAATTCAGACATTGGGATGTGTGTAAATATGATTTATGAACCGCGAGCGTGCTTTATAAAGCGCGCTCACGGTTTATAAAGCGCGCTCGTGGTATTGTTAAAAAAACCATGATCGTGGATCTATCTGCCGAACCTAAGCCTCGGAAAATCTTTGTTTTTCCCCAACCAAAGCTATGGAAGGTCATTATGAAGTGCAAAAGGTCAAAAAACCTCAAATCTGCTCTTCCAAAGACTTGAACCATGCTAAAAAACTGAAAACATTTCACAAAAATGGTGCCATCACATAGGGTAGACTCTTAGCTTTGTAGAAATATTGTTTTTAAAGTGAATAGAATAAGATAAATATCATTTTATAATTTCTTACTAACAATAGGTCTTTAAGACATTTTTTCCCGTGAATGTTCATGTCTACGTTTAAGACTGTAACTTTTGTTTCGCTTATCAAAATATGATAAAACTTATACCATCCCAAGCGTGGACAAATTCTATACACCTAAAAAAAAAAAAATTTGATTTCGATATTTTTTGATATAGTTATGGTGGGCAAACGGAAAGCGCTCCATTTTCTAAATATTTTCAGACCACTTTCACGGAAAAAATCATAAAAAAAAAATATTGCTAAAAAAAATACAAAATAAAATCCATCCCAAGATAGACAACTACATCTAATGTTTCACCAAAGGAAAAAAAAATAACAAGATTTGGTCATCCAAAATGTGGGCAAACGGACTACAATCTTATAAGTTTTTCAAAAAAAAAAAAAAAAATAAGTCATATAATTTTAAGTGTTTAATATAGCTAAACTTGTCTGTTTTTTACAAAAATTAGTATTTTAGAAACTAGATTCGAATGCTACGATTCATATTTATATAAATTTTTCTAATTTAGAGTGCGTGTATAGCTAATAATCCCTACAAGTTGAGATTTTGTTGTTTTTTGCAATATGACGTCCACGGATGACCCTATATTTATCCATCAACTTCCTGCACTTACCCATATATTGAAATTCATTTTTAAATGAATATGTTACAAATAGATTAATAAAATAATTATTTAAAAATTATGTTCATAGATGTTTTTCTTTATTCTATTTGATAGCAAAAGGTAAGAACACGAACTTCAAGACTTGTAGATGAATAAGTTAAATATATTGGATTTCACTATTTAAATGAATGTGTAATAAATAGATCAATCAAATATATACTTGAATATTCTGTTGATAAATGTTTTTCTTTATCATATTCAATCACAATAAATTTATAAGAACTCCTATAAAATTTACTATGATATGCTAAGTTTATCACCCCACTCCACAATCACAAATTTATAAACTAATAATATAAATGTATGTCGATAAATCTTAGCCATAAATAATCAATATTATAATAATAATCCATATTTTCTCCATTTTATAATAATACTTGGTAAAAGGGGTTGTTTTTTTACATTATCATGTTTGTGTCACTTTGGAAGATTAATGCGTGGTAGATGATTTGGCTAAAGATTTGGAATCCCACAAGAAAATTTATATTAATCGAGGAAGATCGATTTGTAGTCACCTAAAAAGATTCATTCGCTATAAATGAAAAATCAAAATTTTGTTGTAGCTTTGTCTTTAGGGTTCTTGGCTCCTCTCCTAAAAATGCTATCAAATCTACTATATAGTATTCCCAATGGTCATTGGCTAGTAATTTGAGCCCAGATCCCTTTGCCCCTCCTTTCACAACTCTTTTCTTTGGTAAAATGATTTAACAAATGGTGAATTTGTAAAACCCTAATTGCAGAGTCACGTATGATAAATAAATGTTAAACAACTATTGGAATATAAATGACAAGCAATAAGCAAGTAAAATAGGAAACCCTAAGTGAAAAAGAGAAGGAAAAGGACTTACTTGATTTATGCCTCGATGTCGGGACTCTACAACCTGGAGAAAGTGATAAACGGGAAGGATAGACCATCGTAATTGAGCACAAAAAAATCTTGGAACTACCGGATGAGTCGGGGCTAGGCAAGGGCACCTAGGCGTCAGAGACCTCTGTTGGGTGCCTATGACTACGTAAGAGCTCAAAGTTTGAGTTTTTTGGTGTCGCGAGGTAGCCATTGATAGTCGTTGTTGATCACTTGTATCTTTGCTAGATGATCACCGAATTCACCTCTAACCTGCAAAGAGAAGATGACTTGCAAAACCCTCAAACTACATAAAATCCCAAAAAGAAAAGATGGAATATGGGAGTCGACTAACCCCATCGGTCACCCGATTAGAGTGAACTTACAACCAAGTGCTTTGCACTACATCTCGTAATCCATGTAGTTTTTGTGTGTGTGTAGAAATCATGCCCTAGGAATCCCTTGTGCAAGTGCACATGATAGCGAGTGATAGCTAGATGTATCAATGTAAGTAAATGTGTGGATGGCAAAATGAACTTCCCCTCCTATGCATGTATGCAGAAAATGCAATATCTTTTCCCTTGAATGATAGCTATATCAATACCCTTGATGCTCTTAGATGCCTTTGGATGCAACCTTAGGTGATGATAATAGATTCTTAGAGCTTGACCCTTTATTTTAGTCACATAACATTATATTTATATGATTCCCTTGTTTTAATTTTGTAATTGATAGCTAAAATGCCTACCCATAAGAAAATAAGATCCCCAAAAGATAAAAGAGGCCAAAAAGGATCGATTAAGATAGAAAGAGGTTGGGGCACCCAGAGGGGATGAGGTCGCATGGGCGTTGACATCTTGGCTAGGTGCTTTGGTGTCCAAAGTCATGAAAGATGAGTAAGTGAAGTATCGATTGAGTTGTAGGGTATAAATGACTAGAAAGAAGATACGAAACAAAGAAAAGAGGCCAAAGATAGTTGTTAATTACTAATTTTCTAGTTTAGGAATCATATGAATGCAAGTATGTTCTTAAGACCTAGAAATGTACCCGAGTGCTCGATTTTGTGTTTACACAAAATCGAATGGGTGGATTTTGGTAAAAAAGAAATATTCTTCTAAAGATATAAGCTTCATGCAAGATGGGTTTTCAAGAGCTTGATAGATAGGGATTATGGTTTTCTAGTTATGGAATACATGGGTAGCTAGAGAAACTAGGTTTTTGCTACAGAAAACAAGAATTTTATTTAAGATTATGTTGTAAAATGGGTTATGGAAGATCTTTTTTTGCCATGAAGATGATTTTTTTTTTTTTGCCAAAGACTTGTCTACTTGGTTGTCTATGGTTTAAGAAACATTTTTAGCCAATACTTTACAAATCTAGGGTATTTTGTTACCTTTGTTGTAACATCAATATTGTAATGATTATTTTTGTGGTGATTAATGAAATGGTGATGGATCCACTAACCCTCTTTTTACTTGATAAAAAAATACTTTATATTAATAGATTATTATTTTTAAAAATACTTCATATTATTTAAACTTCAAGATTACTTATCACCCTTCTAATAGTTACTAATTTAACATTTATTCAATATGATCAATTACAATAATATTTCACATTTTAAAAATATTCACACTCGCTCCAACATACATTATGATTTTACTAATATAACATAGATGGAATATAATTAAACATGTTTATGAGGAGGTAAAATGGTACTACGTGGCACTTGTCAAATTTGGTCTCCCTTATTAAATGATTACACAAAGGCCTTACCAAATTGAATTGAGGGTAGTTCATTTGAGACCGCCGAAGAGAGTTTGATGGAGCATGGAAATGATGGAGTGTAGGTGGTACTTGATGTCCAATTTTATCCACATCACAAATAGCATTCAAAATTGCACCAATCATAGCCCGTCCGAGGGCTTCTAACCTGTCCGAAAAGGACAGTCAACATTTTCTCGTAAAAATTCAAAAGCTATAAATCATTTGAAAAAATGTAAGTGAAATATTTTATTCAAATTGTCAAAATAAGGGCTCTTTGGAAAAATGTCCGTCAACCACTATCATTTCAATTTGTAAATCTCAATAAAATATTTAATTGTAAACACGAAATTTGGATGTCATGCTTTGCACCGGGAATCTAGGATTAAATATACTACAAATGATATCATTTTCCAAATTTCTGTCCCATTATCAAATCATGTGACAATTGTAGATGCGGGTATTTAGAGCTTAGTGGTTTAGTTAAATTGGTAAGCCTCAAGAATATTTAGAGCTTAGCGGTCACTAGGTAACCTTGGCTAGATTTTTGGGTAAATTTTAAGACCCGAGAAAAGTCCATTAGATTTTTTCATTGTAAACAACTCTTTGCATAACTTCATGGCCACTAGGCTCCAACCATAGTGATATTTAGTAATGCTATATATATTTATATAACACACACACACACACACACACACACACACACACACACACACACACACACACACACACACACACAAAGGTGAATTTTACAAATTTCACTTTCACGCTAATGATAATTTGAATTAAAAATTTGGTTATTGGTGTAAATGCTAGGCAAATCAACCCCTAAAAGTAACTTGAACCCAAAAATTTAGGCAAATTATTCATATCCATACACCTAAAATTTTGCCAATTTCAAAAACCGGAATATTCATGAATTAAAGAAGGTTACCACCACTAAAATTTTCCTTGAGTGAAACCCACAACCTATGAGATGGAAATAGTGGACAATATCAATTAACCGTGAAGGCTTGAGGCATAAATTATGTAAACCAAGGATCATATCAATGTCGAGTCAGAGGATCACTACATTGGAACCTATTGGCTTGAGCCCAATATGAATCAAAGGGATAATCTTCTCATTTAACGTGCATTAAGCAAAGTGAGTTTGAAAAGATAGTGGAAGGTGCATAATAATGGCATTCATAGAGGTGGCATATAGAAAATCAAATATGAGTTCGAGTTGATAGTTACAAATAGTTTGCTTTGTTTTCTGTTATCTAAATGCTCGAGCATCCAAAGGTGTGTTAACACACCCTAACACATTTAGATCAAGATAATTGATCTTTCTCATTACTTGTGTGCTTAATGTTGTGAGAGACGAAACTATTATGCAACCTTTCAATACAATAAAAAAAATTCTATCTAAAAATAATGATTGTTTGTTGTCATGGCATAATCTCGAAACGAGTCATTTAATAGATGACTTGTTTTAGGTTGAGTTCTAAAATAGCCTTATAATAAAATATACCCTATGTAGGGGGTATAAATAGTGTTCTTAGATGTGATTGATGTAACATATTATATTCAACACCTAATTAATGTTCTTAGTTTTTATAAACATTCATTTTAAAAATGAATCTCTCAATTAAAATATGTTCTTTATTTTTGTGACGTGTTTACTTAATCTACTCTTGTCATGTGAAGTGCAAAATATTTATACTAATTTTCATCATCGTGGTTGGTCCATCCAATATTTAACCTTCGCATTGAAATTGAGTGACCCTTCAAATTTGATCATTGGTTGAAACCCTCAAACCACGATTGATAACAAGAAAATCAACATTATGCCAACAATAAAGGCTAAAAGGGCATGGGGATTCAGAGGATGGAGCAGTTTGAAAAAATGTAAGCAACGGTTCTCCCGTATGCTTTGTCACAAATATCTTGTAGATTTTGTAATAGAATGAGATTAGGAAGGTAACCATCTACTGAAATTCAAAAATAAATTTACAATAATCGTCGATGGGCCTATAAGTAATATGCCCACACTTGCCTCAAGACTAACATCCATTTTCTATTACGAAAATTTTATGCTAAACAAATTAAAAATTATTTTTAAACCTGAAATTAAAAGATTATGAGGCCTGAATTTAATGGGAATTATCCCTTTCAGGTGTTGTTTTGGGTTGATCTAATCCTTGGTGATTTGATCTAGGTCTAACACAATCTTACAGGTCATCGTGCGGAAGGAGTTTAGAAAGATGATATGAAATGAAGTTGGGGATGCTAGGGAGGAGCCAATGGTTGTACACCCTAAGTTGATGGGCGACAACCACTGGCTCATCTCCCTTATTTTGAAAAAAAATACCCTTTAATAGATTTTGTTATTTTTAACCTAAATATTTTCTTTTGACCATTTATATTATATGGAAAGTGGTTTTTAAGGTATTTAAATCAAGTAGTTTTTTATACAAAGAAATTTAGGGTGGACCATTTATAGGGAATCATGTCATGCATTTTTTTCTACTTATGTGGCATCATTTGATTGAGTGATTGTTTGATGTGATTTTATGTGACACATTTCATTGACTAATTTTTTTCAAATTTTAAGTGAGAAAGAAATAACTTCACATCTACCCTCACCATTATTGGTCCATGCTCCGCTATTGGCTCCTCTCCCTTAGGTAATCAAATGGATCACATTGTCTCCAATGGCTTGGGGATTCTATGAGCCATTTACACCTAGCATGTGTCAACAACTGATTGTGTGATTCCTCTATATAGCTTAAACAAATAGTGATATTATTTGTGTAGAAAGTATTTAATTCCCTTTTTTAAAAACTAACTTTCCATTCAGAGTTTTCATCGTATCTAATAAAAAATATTGACATTACAAAAATAAAAAAAAAAATAGTGAAGCTTGTTTTTTCATAATTTTTCAAAAAAAATATTCTTTCAATAGTGTAAGGTCTAGTAGTTGGCGTCTTAGAATTGATGGAAAAATGTAATGACACAGATAGAGCAATCCCTCCATATAACTAAAAAAGATGCAACATAATGTTATTCTTAAGCTCAAGTACTATTTTTGATTAAGTAGATTCTTATTACTCAATACTAATTTCATCATATCTATGCACCTAAGTTGATGGGTGTACAACCACGCTCCTCTCCCTTGTTTTGAAAAAATACCCTTTAATAGATTTTGTTATTTTTAACCTAAATATTTTCTTTTGACCATTTATATTATATGGAAAGTGGTTTTTTAAGGTATTTAAATCAAGTAGTTTTCAATACAAAGAAATTTATGGCGGACCATTTGTAGGGAATCATGTCATGCATTTTTTCTACTTATGTGGTATCATTTGATTAAGTGATTGTTTGATGTGATTTTATGTGACACATTTCATTGACTACTTTTTTTTTTCAAAATTTAAGTGAGAAATTGACATGTACTAGTCCTTAACTTTGCATCTACCCTCACCATTATTGGTCCATGCTCCGCTATTGGCTCCTCTCCCTTAGGTAAGCAAATGGATCACATTGTCTCCAACAACTTGGGGATTCTATGAGCCATTGATACCTAGCACGTGTCAAAATAGTAATATTATTTGTGTAGAAAGTATTTAATTCCCTTTTTTAATACTAACTTTCCATTCAAGTTTTCATCGTATCTAATAAATTAAACGTTATCTAATAAAAAATCTTGATATTACAAAATAAAAAATAGCGAAGCTTGTTTTTTCATAAATTTTCATTTTTTAAAATTTCTTTCAATAGTGTAAGGTCCAGTAGTTGGCGTCTTAGAATTGACAAACAAATTTAATGACACCAACTGAGCAATGCCTCCATATAACTAAAAAAGATGCAACACAATGTTATTCTTAAGCTCAATACTATTTTTTATTAAGTAGATTCTTGTTACTCAATACTAGTTTCATCATATTTATGCACCATCTCCTTATTTTCTCATCGATATGGAAAATATTTTATTGGGACTTTCTAGAGATATGGCAAAATGTTTTTCCAAAATTGTCTCCTCTCAAAAATAAATAAATTATTAAACTAAACCAACCCATCAAAGTTAGAATATTAAAAAGTGTCTTTGCCTCGTTAGAAAAAAGTAACTCTTTGCATACAACTATGCACAAAACATAAATTGTAAAAGCAGACACCATCAATATCACTTACATATGCAAAAAAATAGGCCAACAATGAATTATCCACAAACAATACTGCACAATACCGTTGTTGAAACTGTGATGTTAACAAGTAATTACGTTAATAGTCGTTTTCCCAAAGTATACCAATGCAAGCAAATTCTGACAATTGGTTGACCAAGTTATAATCTTCAAACTTAAACATTCCCTATTTATAACCTTCATTGAGCCAGAGGATCGAAGGAGGTCCTAGGCACGCACAATTTTTTTCTTTCCTTTTTCACCAATGCCTCAAACATTACTTACACTGATGGCCATTTCCAAATGAGAGTCTCGGTGGATGTTCTTGTCATGCATTGGGGAAAATGGAAGGTTGATGTTTTATGTTGATGGTCGTTGACAAATGACATCATCGTGGCTATTACCGAGGATAAAACTTGGTCGCTACCTTAATCACTAAAGAGAAACAACTATTCACAAATGTGCATGAAATCAACGAAATCAAGAACCTTGAATGCAAAGTTACCACATCTAACATATGTAGAGTTTGAGATTTAGATATATACAAGTATCCCATCCAAAGTATTCATCAACCATGCCTTGCTTTCTAAGATATCTCCAATGTACGTTGCCTCGAGAGTCTATACAACACAACCCTTCTCTTTTAGATGATTGATAAAAATGACACGTTGTACATATGTGTCTTTGTAAGAAAGATAAGTTTCGCATTTGTTCCCCTAGCATTTTCCATACTCATGGACTTCTCCTCCCTCACATCCCCTCTTCATTGCTCCTCTTCTTCTTCCTATGTTTGTTTTGTTAGCTCCACACATCTCCTTCAACATTTCCATGACACATTTGATGTGTGATTGCTAGTGATATGACCTGGTAGAAGGGGTTTAATTGCAACAAGTGACGAATAGGGAGGAGATCATAAATTAGTGCTAGGCTTCTTTTGGGGTAGAATGGAGGAGGAAATGCGCGCAGGCCAGGGGCATGTGATATGCCTGTAAAATTGATTTGTCTCTAGAATGTCATGAATTCCAAGTAAGTTAATTCCCCTCTTTCCCGTTTTCACAGTAAACATTAACAGTTTTTAGTTCACTTTCATCGACTACATTGGTGATAGAAATTTAACTCCACTGTAGTAGAATTAGATTGAATAAGAAGAATAGGTATTATCATAACTTCCATTTAATCATGCGATGCCAGTGGCAAAGTCGCCTACAACCCATATCCTTTCCCGGTCGATTGCATTCAGATTTCTTCACTTGGTAACCTATAAACTTTTCTCCCTATATGTAACTGTTGTAGACCTGCCTTCCTTAAACGCCGCAGCAATTTTGTTGGATGCCTGAGAAATGTCTGCATGAGATGTCTTCCCGTATGGGAATAAATGGAAGTTTGATCGATGCCCGCGAAATGTTTGACCAAATGACAGACGTTTCTTGAATTGCAGCTTATGAAAGAGATGGGCATCTTCATGTAGTGTGATGCTATATTTCCAAATGCAACCAACAGGGGTAAATAGTAGAATACTTTGCTACCTGTAGTATAAAAAGAATTGAAGTGAATTAAGCAAGGATTCAAAGGTAATAGAAAAGTGGTTGACAGAGGGGTAATGTTCTGGTGGCATGCTCTATTTTTTATGAGTTTTGGTAGGTCCTTGTGAAGCTTTAAACTAAATGATAAAGTTCTCATCCTTAAGGTGGAAACCGGTTTTGAGATCAGACAGACGATTCCGCTGTTTATATGCTTTGTTGGTGCACCAAGCATCAAACATGAATTCATATTGATGATACTGCCTCTGAAGGTAATGAGAACAATAGAAGATACACTCTGTTCAATACATTATTTGCAGTACAAACAATAAAACCGAGTTCTGTGTAACCTTGTATCATGAGAAGATAGTGCAGACAACAAGAGAGGAGTAGGAAACTTCTAAACTATTACACATAATACCTTTAATCTCTCCTACGTTCAAAGATGGGTTACCGCTATTAGGAAGTAGCCAGTTGTAAACCCTTACACTGCTACAGCAATTCTCTGTTCTTTTAAGTAATAAAACTGGGATGATGTGCCTTTTTTTGCAACATGATAAGCTGACTGATTTTTACAGAAGTGGTTCAGGCTGCACATGGTTAAATGGTAAGAGTTGATGGGTGGCACTGAGTCAAAACCTTCTGTGCTGTTAAAATAAACTCGAAGGTTGCACGATTCTGCTGCCTTCTCGAGACAGGATATAGCTTGATGGTTAGAGGGACATTCTGTTTGAAAACGAATTCGGCTGGATATTGGAACTCTCAACCTTTCAGTTATGAAATAACTCAGTAATGATAAGTCTTAAAAGCTAAGCACGAGGAAAGCAGGTGCTAATTCAGTCATAAGCAGCCATGGCCATTAAGAGCAAATCTCTAACAAAAACATACGTGATCTTCTTAATTCCTCAGTTTACTGAGAAAGAATGCTAGTAACTTACTAGGAGGACTCAGAAATAGTATCCCTTCACCTAACGGTATGATTAAGAAACTGATTTGGGAAGTGCGGATTATATTGGGCAATGAGAGAAATGGTAATGGATCATATAGATCTCATCCTAGTAATTTAATATTGTGAACTCTGCTCTGTTCCCTAGCCCAACCTAGATGCTGTTTTATGAAAAACAATATAGACATATATTTACTGGCCTGTCCTAACTCTTAAGGAGGCAATTTGTGTAATTTTGCCAATTTGTTTTCTTGGTCAAGTGATTAAGCTCTAATGGAAACAATGAATCCATGCTGCATGCTAGAGACAAATATATGAGGATGTCAAATGCAAGATTAATGTTATCAGATTAAAACAGCCATAAATAAGTACTAGACAACATTGCTGAGATATCGCCCTCAGAGGTTATCAAACCAAGTGTATCTTGACGCCCTCAATAGATTCCGTTTGAGTGAAACTTTACTGAACCTTACTAATAAAATTTCAAACCGTGGTGGCCGCATTATGCGTAAAAAAGCTGCATACCGTGTAATTTTTTAAATAATTAGTCTCTAGAAAGGTTGGTTATATCATGTGATATGAGAGTAATCCCTTGTTAAAACAAAGGTAAATAGGCTATAACGGTGCTTATAAACCTTCTACAACTGAATTCTGATAGGTTTAAGTGAATTGAATCAGTCGCAGACAGCGGGGTTGCATAAGTCTAATGTGAGACTGAAAAATGACCTACAATTTGGCACAGAAAAATTGAAGAGATCACTGTTGTTATTTGATACTAAAAATATGTAGTTGAAAATGGAATTGGAGAAGTTAAAGAATTCACCTACAGTTGATTTCCAATTCAATCACCACAAGCAATTGATATCATGCAAATGCCACACTTCCATGGAACTAAAGAAGGGTTTGAATCCTACTATTTCCTAGTCCATAAGTTCCGGAGGGTCACAAGCTAGACAAGAGTTCAAAAAGCTAAAAGAGGGCAGAATTGCATCACTACATGGAGAGGATCTGCCTAATACAGACCTTTAACCAGATCAGCTTAGGGAGGCAATCATCGCAGCATAGGAATTGACATTGGTAGTGGTGGATTGCATGCAGCAACACCCACAACACTATCCCACTCCGCTGAAGTAGGAGTAGACAGCCAGAAGCCTGTTTAATTATCTTTTGTGGGGGATCGTGTAGGCAGGGTAGGGATACTTGGTTGCAATTAGAATAGACTTGTGCACAAAGCAGACCAAGCAGATTCTGTTGCTAAACATATTTAATTAAATTAATCACGATTCATATCCACGTCGTGATCATCTATCCTCAAAACCTGGAAAAATCCTCTACAGACTTCACAAAATAGAGACCCACACTTATATATTCAGCCAAGACCTGTCCCAAAAGGAAACCTCGACTACAATATCTCTTTTGATATTTCTCATCATTTTTCTTACTTTGTTTCGATAGTGCCATCTATGTTGTTTTTTGAGCTCTTGCTCTCAGGCCATTAACGGATTTTTTTAAATTAGATTTAATGAATGTATGTATGGTACTTAATAGTTCCATTAGGAGGCTTTGACAGATCTGGTTTTGGTGGGTTCTGGCTTTTGTATCTCATGGATATAACCTGAGGGGTCAGCTGTTTTTGAGTTTCCTTTGGCTTTTGTTTTGGTTCATTCTCAAGCGAGTACTAATACATGGTAATTATTTTGGCTACATGATTTTCTTATTAGATTTATTTTTGTCCTAACAGTTTATTTAAAGATGTATATGTATGTAAGGATAGATGGGAATTGGGTTCAGTATTTGAAAGCAAGTAGAATTAAAGCTATTTATGGAATGATGACCAGTGAGTGGCTTGTCCATGCTCGGGTTTGGGAATGTGTACTGTTGAAAGTGTACACTAATTCTGCTGGGTGCAAATACCAAAGTCAACTATTTGTCACGACTTAAGTACTGATCTACTTGAATATGAGAAATACTGGTGTCTTTGAAAATAAGATAATTGATTTCAATAATAGTTTGAAACTTGGCAATAACTCAAGAAAGAGTTGCCAATAAATGTTTTACCAGAGAGCCAAGTCTAGCTTGGGATACTCACCAGCTAGTAAAGAGAATTGTAATTATGGCAGATGTGTCAAATGTGTAAATTGGAGACTGGCCTTCCACTTTTTGTATACTCATGAAAGAAAACTAATGGAAAGTAACAGTGGCTATTCATTCATATTTTACATTTTGTAGAAAAAGTACAAACTTGCACGGCATATGACATTTTAACATATAATCTGTTTTCATTTGATATTTCATATTCCTCATTTTGATTTGTTATGGTTAATGCATCCTGCAGTGGCCCTGCTTACTTTTTTCTTTGTTTGGATTATAATTTGTGTGGCTTCTTTAATGCTAATTGTTTATGGTCACAGATAATTTAGAGGATGTCTCTTGCATGTGCTTACTCCCGGTTATGTATTACATATGCGACAGCAGTAGGTCCTTTCCGGTATTACCATATGGGCTCTAGAACTTTCCATGAAATGCAAGCAAGGGCATATCGCATTTGTTCTGCATTGCAAGATGGCGACAGCTATCGTCAAAACACCAGGAAGAAGATATGCAGCTTTCTGAACAAATCCAGTGCATTCTCTCAACTCTAAGCACCTTGGGAAAAAAGCTGAAAAGTGTAAACCTGGTAGACGGAAGGCTGGCCAAATTAGATGACAATTCATTCGTTTTTGATGTTCGCACCAAGCAAGAAATGCAAGAATTTAAGCACCTTGCACAAAAATTTATTGGTTGTATGTTGCGAATGGATGATCCATGGAAATTAACAAGCTCTGGCAGTCTGCACATACCTTTTGCTGAGCCAAGTGAAAGAGAGTCCAAAACCTTTGATTCATTGAAGGTGGTTTGTCAATATTTGGGGCTTTCAGTTCCACAAAGAAGATCAGCTAGACAAATCATTTCTCCTCAAATTATCAAATATGACATGTTGCGGAAAGCCCTGGAAGAGCTAGCAAGAGATTTGGACACAGATCTGGGAGCAATTGATAAACCATCAAATAAAGTGCAAGCTGCAAAGGAGGCTAGTGCAAGATGCATCCAACTGCTAAGTGAGAGACCTCCTTCATGGGCTAAACTCACATCTTATAAGAACATCCATTCTCCAACATCGAAATGGGGCGACGTGTTAGAATCGTTTGAGGTAATCTCAGACATCTTGAGCGATGTAGAGAGTCTAAAATTATATGTTACAATAATAGAGGGCATGAAGGAGGGTCTGGGTCATATTAAGGACATTCAGCTTGACAATAAGATTGGTTTCCAAAAGATGAATCATCGAGAATCCCATGTAGAGCATAAGCTTGTTTATAATTTGGGATATACATCCAAGTGTCTGTTCACCCTTTTGGTTTTTTACCTATTTCAAAGCATCAGGAGCATTACAGTGGATATGGGTGGAGGGCTATACGGCGCAACACAAAAACACCCTTATATATGCATGGGCGAGATAGTAACTTCAGCTGACAGAAAAATGCTGTGGATGGCTGCGAAGCACTTAGACAAGGCTTTAGGATTGGTTAGATTTATATCTGAGATTACAGGTTCGAAAAATCTGAAATTAGAGGGACATATTTGGGCTCTTGGTGCACAAGAAAGCATGCTCGAGTACAGAGGAAACTCTTTTTTGTACACGCGATTGAATGCAAATAAATGCTTCTTGTTTATACAACAGATATCTCTTCCCCATTTTTTTAAATTAATACAAGCGGCTTAAATTTTTATATAGATTCATCGTTAATGCTCCATTTACGTAGCGAAGGTTTAAGATGTTTTCAAGATTGCCAATAGTCACACTTTTGTTCTTAAAATCTGAAGATGTTGCATGGAGCTTCTGGGTGTTTTTTTTTCCTTTTACAGTGGTCAGGATATTAATGAATTGTTTGGGCGTGTGTATAGTTATTGAAGAAAGTTGAATTACAAAAAGAGGGGACAGCTGAGAACATTGGGAAGGAAAAGATTACAATAATAACAAGAGGGCCGCCTCTCCCTAATCTCTCCCCTTAAAAACTAATAAATGTCAACATGACTGCAAAATTAGAATGAACTAAACAAAGTTATAAATAGCTTTATAAGAATGCCAGCCCAATAGGGCAAACAATTATTTACAAGTTGTACCTTTATGCATTTGACTATAATGATGACTATGTAGCTATTATGATATTTTCATCAAAGAGCACAACTTAATGCCATATATGGACAACAACATTAACAATAACAATAATAACAACAACAAAAAGTATAGGTTCAATGGTTCAAAATAACACCGCTTGGAGGGAGAGAATGTTCTAGCTCTATTAGGGTTTTGTACTCCATCTACAATATATCTAGTGTCATATTGCCACCCATACATATATCTATGTAGGATATTAAGTTTTATCACGATTATTATGTTGAGTTTGTTGTTAATTTGGCCCGTGGGCGGTGTTTTAATAATCTTGTTATATTAATGGCCACCTCCATGACACATGCATTTGTTGATGTAGATCATGCTAATGAGCTCTAGATTATTATGGCACCAAAGTGAGCAAGGACATTTCTCTCAAAGGTGTATACACCATATTTTTTATGCTTGCTAACCATTTCTTTTGTGCAAGGGTTGTTGATGCATTCTCCTCCTAAGCGGGTGCCTTAAGGGGCCTGCTAGGATTGGGGTGTGATCGGACTTGGTCATATGGGCTAGACCACAACATTTGAGAGATGTCGTTATTAGCCTTAGTCACCCTATACTTGTGTTGGTTGGATATTTTGTCAAACCAAAATATGAGGTTCAACCACAGTACATGAGATTTAATCCCTCCTCAAAGACAGGTGAGGCTGCCTGTTTATTGCTAATCTAAAACACAGTAAATAATATATACAATATTCACACTAATCTAACCATTGGGGGTTGGGATGAAATCCCGAAATCCACATTCACACGATTCAAGGATATTGCTTTCGTACGTGAAATAGGTTAGAAACTATTACAGTGAAAGAAGCACGGTAGAAAAGAAATGGGAGAAACGTATTTTCTTTCGAGTAAACACAGAGCACGAAATAATCATACGAGTTTTAGATCACAAATATAGTGTCCGAGATAATTAGAAACGCTAAGATTCTATGCAAAGAATAGCTTTAAGATCATGAACATAAGAACACTGTCTTAAATAAGATATATTTCACAACACAAAGTCTGTAAAACAATATCAACTTCTATTCTTCAAAATGATTGAAAGAAAACACAAAGTTTTTCTCCTTTCCAATAGCCTCTTAATGCTTCAAAAATTCTCGACCCTTTGGAATGCACAAGCATCCCTTATTTATAACAAAAGAAGCTAGAGATCAAACAGGACAGATCCTAAAGAGTAGCCTGTTAACTGGAGCTTCAACTTTGCATGACTCTCACGCAGGAGATCAAGTCAAAGTATGAATTAAAAATAATGATAAAACGGAAATAAAAGATATGTCATTCTAAAAATAGAAATGGCATGTGACATCTGGACTTAATCCGAATCATCATCTTGAACTACTTCCTTCCCCTGTTGGAATAACTTTTGGATCCATTAGCAATCTTCTCAATCGTAGGCATCGATGAGAAATCGAATCCGGCAGAAACAGAAGAAGGTGTTATGGATTCAAGAGGTTTTGAAAGTTTAATCAAAATCTCTGTCAACTGCTCCACTTTTTCCTTAAGCTCATCTCTGCTGACTTCTCGGCCTTCTCCTGAAATGGAACAGGGTCCGACATGAAGAATGTTGGAGGGAGAAAGGCTCGGAACTCAGGTGATGCTGTTCAATTTGGAAATCCCGATTGAATGAATGCGCTGGGAAGAAGAGAAGAACCCA
Organism: Taxus wallichiana var. yunnanensis; assembly: GCA_018340775.1. Lineage (NCBI taxonomy): Eukaryota > Viridiplantae > Streptophyta > Pinopsida > Cupressales > Taxaceae > Taxus > Taxus wallichiana. The sequence continues at coordinate 285,514,423 of CM031243.1, read as the reverse complement.
ACACGCTGAAGAGGATGTCGGAACTTTGAGGAACCCGACAAGTTTGATCTGTCGGAACCTTGGCCAAGTCCGACACTTGCTTTCAATGGCGGAAACAGGAGAAAACCCGACATTCACTGTTAATGGCGGACACGGGAGAAAACCCGACACCCACTTTCACTGACGGAACTTAGGAGATGCCCGACACCCACTGTTGAGGTCGGAATGTTGATAAACCCCGTCACCGCGAGCTTCCTTTGTATTTCGGACTTTTGAATCTGCAAAACAGTCTTCCAAAAACCGAGAAACAAAAACAGAGCCTTTAATTTCTACATACACATCTTCCTTTCTTTTTTTGTTATTCATATCCCATACATCATGCAAGTATTTGGAATTTGGGAGGAACAGCACCAAACGATAATCCCAAAAAGAGAATAAACCCTGAAAACCCAAAACCCCTTCCAAAACAGCACAGAAGGAAGAAGGAAGAAAAACCCTCAACAACTGGCAAGAAATTGGAAAGAAAACACACGCAGTTGATCCAGAAAAATCAAGAATAAAGAAGGAACGAAAAATACCTTCAATTCGAGACAGGTAAAATCGGAAACAAACGATCCAGTCTGGTAATGCGAGCTTGCGGGTTTTGGGAGCGGCAGAGCATGCGAAAAATCCACGAGTTAAAAATATGAACAGTAAGAACGACGTGGAAATCCGCATTTTTATACGAAAATGGCAATAAATACACTTCAGCTCGGCACGTGCCAACTTACCAACCATTCGGCTTGAATGCCAGGTCAGTATGTTGGAGGAGTCCGAAAACCCGACACGAGGAGATTTAGTGCATTTCGGGTTTCGGGCTTCGGAAAACATGGAGCACAAAACATGTTTTGAATCACGAATGTTCCGATGCATTAGAGTTCCGAAAACCCGATTACAAAGGCTTGAGCGGACTTCGGGAATCGGAGAACATGGCGCATAAAACATGTTTTGGAACATGAATGTCCCGATGCTTTAGAGTTCCAAAAACCCGATTTCAAAGGTTTGTTCAATACAAGGCGGGTCTCGGGTTTCGGAAGTCACGCGACACAAAGCATGTTTTAACACAAGTATGTTCCGATGCGTTGAATTTCCGAAAACCCGATTTCAAAGGATTTTTCAATACAAGGCGGGTTTCGGGTTTCGGAGGTCATAAGACATAAAGCATGTTAAAACTTATGTCAAGTGCTTAGTAACACCCGAAAACCCGATTTGCTCTAAAAGAGGTCATAATGCAAAATCACTTCAAAAATTTTGTAGGGGTTATCCGATCGTTTTGTCGTTTACTCAAAACGGGGATAACAGCTGGCTCCAGTTGGGGACTTTCTTTGCAATACCAAAGGAAGAGAACTCAGAATCTCTGGTCTTATTCATTAGGCTACGGGGTCAAGGAGAAAACCAAAACAAAACAAAACGAAGAAAGAAAGAAAACCAAAAGCAAACACACAACAAAAGCAAAATATGTACAATGCAAGAGAGCATCTTGCATTAATGGTGGAACAGCTTTAGATGTTGCCCACTGAAAGGCAACGGAAGTAATCCTCCATCCAGATATGATAGTAGGAAACTATTTTCACCATTCAACTCGTGGACCTTGAAAGGTCCTTTCCATAAAGAATCAAACTTTCTATGCATTCCTTTCCGTTCTCTCCTTTTGTCCCAAATCAACACCAAATCTCCAATCTGAAAGTTACGCTGCTTTAATTTCTTGTCAAAAAATTTCTTTACTCTGTTCTGATGATCTGCTAGTTTCCTGGTTATAGTAACCAAATTCTTATCAGGAGGTTCAGCATCAAATTCGAGAGTCCAAATAGCATTGGGATCTTCTTCTTCGACATCCACAATTGGTATCTCTGAAGCCATGAAATAATTTCCAAAGCCAGCATCTTCAAAAAGAATCTGAGCTCTTGGATCATCTGATTTGGTCACCAAATACTTTGCCTGTGGTTCAGGATGAAGAACTTGTTGAACCCCTTTGACTGGGATCTTGATTTTGGTCCAATCCATACTAATTTCTCCTCCGACGTCTTTACAAAATCCTCTACCCAAGAGGATACCATAAGCTGCAGGGATGTCGGCAACCAGAATAGTCATTTTCATTCTCTTCTCAGGAAAAGCAACAAATGCAAACTGTGCATCTTTGATTTGACCTATCAAAGGGACTTGCTTAGTTTCCATGGAATAGCACCGTCCATATGACTTGGTCAAAGTAAGCCCAAGGGCATGGGCCACTTTTGCGGGCATAACATTATCAGAGGCCCCTGAGTCAATAATGCAATTGCTGAGTTTAAACCCATTTATTAGTAGAGACAAATAAAATGGTTCGATCTTTCCTAAGGAAGAAGCAGAGGTCAGATTATTCTGAGGTGTGGGTTGAGTAGGATTTGGAAGGAGACCTTTAGAAGGTGATGGAATAGCCGCGTTACTTCTGATAAACTTGGCAAGCTTTTCAAACTGTTCAGGATTTGATTGAAGGTATTCTGCTTCTGACATTTGAATTTTGGTTCTCTTTGCGTGATCAATAATATCAAAAGCAGTATAAGAAGGAATGATAGTAGGCTCAGTTCTAATTACATGAGCTTGTGCTGGGGTACTGGCCTTAGGAGAAGGAGCATAAGGAGCAGCTGCCTTTTTAGTAACCTCTTTCTCAGTTTGTGCCGAAATAGGTGTACCCCTCTTGACTATGGATATGGGAGGTTCCTTATTCTTCTCCTTAGTATTTTCCGGAGGTCTTCTGGGATTCTGAGATTGAGACCGAGTGAAAATAGCAAATGATTGACCATCTGGCTCACATTCATCTTCATCGTATTCCAAATACCCAATGCTGGAGTCGCCAGCTGACTCATCATAAGACTCATCAGCATATCCTGAAGCTTCAAAATCCTCATGGGAATCCTCTTCTTCTGGTTCATCATCCTCTTGATCAAGTTCCCACCTGCATTGCATGGCGGAGCTTGATTGCTAATCTTGGTTGAGCAGGAGCTAACCGTGGCCTATCTCTGGCAGGTACACCATTGTTATTAAAATTCCGCCTAGGGATATCCCGGTACGGAACATTGCTCCCCTGCTGAGACACTTGCTTCTTTAAAGCAATCAAATCATTAGCCATTTTTTGAAACATAGGGTCAGTATTACCTTGAGAAGAACCTTGATTTTTTAGTTTGGGAATATCTTTCTTGATCCTTCTGGCTAAGATGAGATCATCCTCTATTTCAGTAGCCGTTGACTGAGCAGTAGCCAAATCTGGGATAACCGACCTTCGTAATAAAAAGCTTATATCAGGAGGTTGAGCATTGATGAAGAAGCACTTTTGGTTTTCCAGAGTTGGTACACTACTTGAACTGGAATTTTCCGAATCAGCTTATTGAACTTAGCCACGAATTCCCGCATAGGTTCATGCGATTCCTTCTTCATATGAGTAAGCTGGGCTAACAATGCATGAGAATCTTCGGCTGGTTTGAAACGTGCCTCAAACTTGGTCCGCATGGTAGCCCAATCTGGAATGCATGCATTCGGGAGGTGATAAAACCATTCAGTTGCTACTCCCTGCAATGTTTCAACGAAGAGCCGAACAGAGACGTCTTCATGGGCTACTCCAAGGACACCGCATGCAACAAAGAAAGACGCAATATGCTCATCAGGATGCTGCTTCCCATCCCCATTAAACTTGGGAATATTTTTACGTGATCCACGTGGTAACTCATGCAATGGAGGAGTCAAAGTAAGAGGACCAATGGCTGCACCCCAAGGCACAGGTTGAACCGCCATCCTTCTGAAAAGAGTGCGTATAGGGATCCGGGTATCAGACAAGAGTAGTGCACGGCAAGTTGCAGATGCTTCACGTTCTTCAGGGATCCGATTTCTCCGAACAGGTGAAGAGCTTCTGGCTCGATTAGAGACAACTTATTTGTTGGGAGAAAGGCTGAAATTGTCTTTATTGTTGCAAAGAACTCGAAGAGTGGATCAATTTCACCTTGAGCTCGGCGAGACCGAGTGAAGATCCTCCTGGCCAGCTTGAACTGAAAGGAGATCTTATTAAAAATAAGGCAAATATGGAGTCGCCAGACACCGAGAGGATAAGCTTTATACTATGGATCAGATCCCAGTGGAGCTTTTCCCAGTAGATCGCCAAAGCTTTTGGTTGGATATTTTGTCAAACCAAAATATGAGGTTGTCAAACCATGAGGTTCAACCACAGTACATGAGATTTAATCCCTCCTCAAAGACAGGTGAGGCTGCCTGTTTATTGCTAATCTAAAACACAGTAAATAATATATACAATATTCACACTAATCTAACCATTGGGGGTTGGGATGAAATCCCGAAATCCACATTCACACGATTCAAGGATATTGCTTTCGTACGTGAAATAGGTTAGAAACTATTACAGTGAAAGAAGCACGGTAGAAAAGAAATGAGAGAAACGTATTTTCTTTCGAGTAAACACAGAGCACGAAATAATCATACGAGTTTTAGATCACAAATATAGTGTCCGAGATAATTAGAAACGCTAAGATTCTATGCAAAGAATAGCTTTAAGATCATGAACATAAGAACACTGTCTTAAATAAGATATATTTCACAACACAAAGTCTGTAAAACAATATCAGCTTCTATTCTTCAAAATGATTGAAAGAAAACACAAAGTTTTTCTCCTTTCCAATAGCCTCTTAATGCTTCAAAAATTCTCGACCCTTTAGAATGCACAAGCATCCCTTATTTATAACAAAAGAAGCTAGAGATCAAACAGGACAGATCCTAAAGAGTAGCCTGTTAACTGGAGCTTCAACTTTGCATGACTCTCACGCAGGAGATCAAGTCAAAGTATGAATTAAAAATAATGATAAAACGGAAATAAAAGATATGTCATTCTAAAAATAGAAATGGCATGTGACATCTGGACTTAATCCGAATCATCATCTTGAACTACTTCCTTCCCCTGTTGGAATAACTTTTGGATCCATTAGCAATCTTCTCAATCGTAGGCACCGATGAGAAATCGAATCCGGCAGAAACAGAAGAAGGTGTTATGGATTCAAGAGGTTTTGAAAGTTTAATCAAAATCTCTGTCAACTGCTCCACTTTTTCCTTAAGCTCATCTCTGCTGACTTCTCGGCCTTCTCCTGAAATGGAACAGGGTCCGACATGAAGAATGTTGGAGGGAGAAAGGCTCGGAACTCAGGTGATGCTGTTCAAACTGGAAATCCCGATTGAATGAATGCGCCGGAAGAAGAGAAGAACCCAACACGCTGAAGAGGATGTCGGAACTTTGAGGAACCCGACAAGTTTGATCTGTCGGAACCTTGGCCAAGTCCGACACTTGCTTTCAATGGGAACGGAGAAAACCCGACATTCACTGTTAATGGCGGACACGGGAGAAAACCCGACACCCACTTTCACTGACGGAACTTAGGAGATGCCCGACACCCACTGTTGAGGTCGGAATGTTGATAAACCCCGTCACCGCGAGCTTCCTTTGTATTTCGGACTTTTGAATCTGCAAAACAGTCTTCCAAAAACCGAGAAACAAAAACAGAGCCTTTAATTTCTACATACACATCTTCCTTTCTTTTTTTGTTATTCATATCCCATACATCATGCAAGTATTTGGAATTTGGGAGGAACAGCACCAAACGATAATCCCAAAAAGAGAATAAACCCTGAAAACCCAAAACCCCTTCCAAAACAGCACAGAAGGAAGAAGGAAGAAAAACCCTCAACAACTGGCAAGAAATTGGAAAGAAAACACACGCAGTTGATCCAGAAAAATCAAGAATAAAGAAGGAACGAAAAATACCTTCAATTCGAGACAGGTAAAATCGGAAACAAACGATCCAGTCTGGTAATGCGAGCTTGCGGGTTTTGGGAGCGGCAGAGCATGCGAAAAATCCACGAGTTAAAAATATGAACAGTAAGAACGACGTGGAAATCCGCATTTTTATACGAAAATGGCAATAAATACACTTCAGCTCGGCACGTGCCAACTTACCAACCATTCGGCTTGAATGCCAGGTCAGTATGTTGGAGGAGTCCGAAAACCCGACACGAGGAGATTTAGTGCATTTCGGGTTTCGGGCTTCGGAAAACATGGAGCACAAAACATGTTTTGAATCACGAATGTTCCGATGCATTAGAGTTCCGAAAACCCGATTACAAAGGCTTGAGCGGACTTCGGGAATCGGAGAACATGGCGCATAAAACATGTTTTGGAACATGAATGTCCCGATGCTTTAGAGTTCCGAAAACCCGATTTCAAAGGTTTGTTCAATACAGGCGGGTCTCGGGTTTTGGAAGTCACGCGACACAAAGCATGTTTTAACACAAGTATGTTCGATGCGTTGAATTTCCGAAAACCCGATTTCAAAGGATTTTTCAATACAGGCGGGTTTCGGGTTTCGGAGGTCATAAGACATAAAGCATGTTAAAACTTATGTCAAGTCAAGCTAGTAACACCCGAAAACCCGATTTGCTCTAAAAGAGGTCATAATGCAAAATCACTTCAAAAATTTTGTAGGGGTTATCCGATCGTTTTGTCGCTTACTCAAAACGGGATAACAACTTGCCTCATTTCTTCCCTTTGTTCACACATTGCACTCATTATATCTACTTGTCCCATTATGTCTACCAACTTTTTATGCACACTATTCTCCTTGCTATCGGTCACTCTAGACCTTCGTCATTCACCTTCACTTATCTCTTGACTTTTGTTCCCCATGTTTTTTAGCTTTGGACCTTTACAACTTCCTCCAAGACCAACACCATTGCCCATGGGCAGCGGTATCTGCTTTGGTTTTTCCATGGTTGACGCTTATGGCCACGAGCGATGGTGTCAAGTATGTATACCCCCATGCTTTCTTGTTAGAACCACCACAACACCACTTGACAACTACTTGCTTAGATACAATTTGCATATGATCACTCTTGCTCGTACTTATGTTTAGTTGACTTTGGAGTCATGGAGCTTGCCTCTTTTGCATTTAGGTCACCATAATTAGTTATGACTGGAGATCTTCTTTTGAGCTTTCCCCTTCTCCACCCATAGCGATTCTCTCTCGGTATTGTTGTCTCTGGGAAGGATTATGCATCAATGGTCACACACATGCTACATGTAAGTATTTATAACCCTCTTTAGTCTCTCATTTTATATGTATATGCTTGTTGTTAGTCATTCATTGTTATAGGCTAGAGTAGATGTATGTTTGCTTTGGTTTATTGCATTGTCTTATTATTACTACGCCCCTTGGCTTTATCCACCTCTTAGTTGTTTCCCTCTTTATTTCAAAATCCTAGTAGGATACCTATCTTTATCTTAGTTGTAGGCCTTGGAAACCTATAGCTATCCTAGGGCTAGGGCTACTATCCTCTAGATTTATGACTTTAGCACTCCCTGAGCACCTTTGTATCTACATGGTGTGGCCGGTCTTAGATTGAATCCCTATATTTGAGAACCCAGTTGGGAACCTCTCTTTTACCCACTTCGGTGAACCCAACTTGAATCTTACCTCACTTCAAATTAGGTCATATTCACTCCTTTTATTTTTCTTGCTTCTCTGAATGCCTTCGCTCATGTACATAACCTTATTACACAACTAATCTAGTTTAGAATGACATCATTTTGTTCCTACACCATCGATACTGCATATGATTTAGGTATATGGCCGATCTAGTTAGACATTGATCTGCATCAACCCTTATGCCATTGGCCCCTATGCACCCGTGCATGATCGATCTCGCTTGCATTCCGACATAATTTTTTTGGAAATTGCTTGTTGCATTCTTTATCACGTCTCCTCTCAAGATCTTCTTATCTAGTCCGAACCCCTTCAAATTTCCTCCGGGTTGCTCCTTCTTTCCCTAATCTTCCACTAGAAGCTTCTATTTTTGTGGATCCCTTCCTCATCGACCATCCTATTGTTTAAGGGTCGATCTTGCTTAACTTCTCCTCTCCCAACCGATGCCATATGCCCCTATGCATCAACATGACTAATCCCGTCGAAATATATCCCATAGCCGAATGCAATGTAGTAGAAATTACAGGGATTGACCCTAAGGAGGTTATTAAGAATTTGAACAATAATGAACTCTATACACCTAGTAAAGAGTCGAAGCTAATCAAAGTTTCTCAAGGTATGGGTCCTATGGAAGAGACAACTTTGAAACCTTCCTTTAAACCGATACATAATAACAAGCCTCGTGCAATTGGAGTTGCCCCAACTCAATCCTCAAGAACCCCAACACAAAAAAATCACACAACGACTTCTTCATCAAATGGCCCTAATCCAACAATTAATTCTAATCCTTGATTGTCAAATTGTTGGATCAAGTGGCCACTATGCAAATGTCATCTAGCTCTAGCATGTTCCAACTACAAAATCAACTCTTATAAATAGCTTCTCAACTAGATCAGATCCAAATGGATCCTAATCATGCTTCAATACCTCCTTTGCCATTAGATGCCAATGGTAATCCCATCCCTCCTCCAATTCGCAATAATGTTCTTCAAACATTACAAAATGAACCCCTAACTCCTTACATAACTTCTATGGATGTAGGGGGATATCTGTCACCATCTCCTATGATGGATTATTCAATCCAACGATCTATCTTAAGAAATATGGAAATATTTATAAAGAATGGATTCAAACCATCACCTATGCTACAACTAAGCTTCTTGCAAAACCTTTGTAGGAGATGCTTTAGAATGGTACAATCAACTCCCTTCACATTCTATTATTGATATAGAGATCTTGGTTCAAGCGGGGAAAATTTTAGTGGCGAATATTCATTAATTCACGAATATTTCGGTTTTCAAAATTTGAAATTGGCGATTTTTTCGGGTAGGAATAAGGATCGAGTCACCAAAATTTTCTGGGTACTAGTTAATTTTAGGGGTTGGTTTGCCAAGGTGTTTACACCAATAGTTGATTGTTATCATTCAAATCGCCCTTAGCATGAAATTAAAATATGTCAAATTCGCCTCATATATATACACTATTTAAGTATTTATAATTCATTATTCATAGTTCCAAACATCCAACTTCCCCTTCCGTAAAATTGTGATTATCAAATATTTCTCGTAATTCCTTTCTGCTTTAAAGATCGTCATCGACCCAACGACTGGTCACTAGATATTTCATTTCTACTTTCAAGGTATTTTAATTTGTTTTATAGCATTTTAAGTGCGTAAATTTGCCACCGGTAGGTTACATACTCCATGCTATCGGCTGGTAGGATACAAAATGCTACCGGCCCGTAGCATATAGTATGCAACCTGCCGGTAGCATACAATATGCTACCGACTGGTAGTATACTGTATTCTACCAGCAGGTTGCATATTGTCTGGTATCTGCATGTTATCGATAATCGACCAGTAGCATACAATATGCTATCGATCGGTACCATGCAAGATGGTACTTTGCCGGCAGCATAGCATATGTATCTTGCCGACCATTGCATGCGAATGCTACCATCCAAGAGCATTGAACATGCTATCGACCGGTAGCATGCCGAAAGCCACCGGTTGGTAGCATAATGTTCATTTTGAATTTGGTTGCGTTTACAAATTTTAAAATATTGTTTAGATTTTGATTAAACTAATCTATTTTAAAATTTCTCATGGATAGGTACAATGGATTCTCTAAACAATCAACAAAAGGCAGATAAACTAAAAAGAAAAAGTAGCATATTAAATTTTTTCAGCCAACAAAAAAATGAAGACCCAACATGCATCCACCGGAAACATTAACACGGGTATTGGTAAGTTGTAACATATTATCATAACCTTTTTCCTCTTTTTCGTCAGTTCAATTTAATTTTTTTAATATCTTTGTAACAGTCAAAACATTTTTCTTTTTTGAATACATAAACCCCTATTGTTAATTGTATTCAACATGAAACAGTAAACTAAAACATAAACCCTAAAGAAACAATTATTTTGGTAGGTGAAGATATAATTGACCCAAACATGTTAGAGCTAGAAGACATTCTTCACGACGAAATGTCTTCAATAGATGAATGTCCTAATGAAAATATTCAAGTAGAAGATGATAATGATAGGACCTTTCAAAAAATAAATGTGAGAAAGAAGAAAACATCCTGGATAATTGGAAGGTCTTTTCAGGTAGATTGGGTAGCAAAATACCCATTCATTGAACTTGTACAACCAGATAATGGTAGTGATACTCCCAAAGAATGTAGATGTACTATTTGTGGTTGGAAATTAGGTAAAGAACATAGAATGCAACTTAAATTGGACACTATTGAGAAACATTGTGGCAAAGTATATTACACAGTCATTGAAAATGATGGAAAAATAACAAAAACTCATAGATGGAAAATTGCAAAAGAGTGCATGCATGTAAGATATAAGGAGTATGAAAATAAGATGAAACAATCTCAAAAACTTCAGGAGAAAGGAGGAACCATTAATGCAAATTTTTGAAAAGCTGCAAATGAAAATCTGAAGGCAAAAACTACACAATTTTCAACCATATTCTTTATTCTTAAAATGGGCAAACCAATTTCAAATTTTTCAAAATATAAGAAATTGTTCAAGTTTAATGGGTTTCCAAACCTTCCACATTCACATTGGTCAGAGAGCAGTGCTTGGGAGATGGCAAGATGTCTTGCGATGATTGAACAAGAAGATTTGAAAGAAAACATCAAGAATGCAAGTTTCATCTCCCTTTCCATTGATGAGGTTACAGTTGTTGACAACACTTCTTGGGTTTGTATGCATGTATATACTTTCCAGAACCACACAAGGACACCTCATCTGCTATTTGTTCATAAAATGCAAGAAAATTGCAATGCTGAAAATCTTTTCAAATTGGTTATATCTAATTTGAAGGATATAACAAGAATGGATAATTATTCTATAGCTACAAAGCTTATTTGCATTGGTGTTGATGGTGCATTAGTGATGCAGGTCAAGCAGAACAGTCTATGTGTGCATCTCCAAACATTTATGGCTCATTATATGATTCATATTCATTGCATGGCTCATAGGATGAATATTATATATAGGATAGTAAGCACATTTGAATGTGTTGAAAAACTTGATGATCTTATCATTGAATTGTATGCGTATATGTCAAGCATTCCAAAAATATTTCTAGAGTTTCAAAAAAATTCAATTGGGGTCACAGATGGTAAGAAACTTCTTAAAGATGTTGATACAAGATGGATTTCTATGTATGAGCCTACACACAGAGTTTTTGAGGAATATCCATCATTAATTGGTTTCATGTTTAAGAACCGTAGGCAAGTTGACAGGGAAAAAGATTTTCTTTACCGCTTAACAAACTTGGAAACATTGTTTACACTTTGCGGGATTCTTCCAATGTTGCATGAAATGAATTGCTTAACAAAGCTTGCTCAAGAAAGATCCATCTATATAGCGAACTTCATTAGGTTCAGGAAAAGGGTGTGTTAGACTCTAGATATGTTATACAACTCTGATGAATGCTTTCAAGGACATGTATTCAATCACTGACAAACTCTAACAAATTTAAAGGATCCTGACAACTACTTCAAATTCAATATATGTGGTCATCTTTGTATCTTTGTTAATGGGAAAGAGATTCAAATGCACACATTTGAAAACGAGTGGATATTGTTGGATCAGAGCTTGAAGAAGTGCCTATTACATGTAATTTATATGAAGCTCATATCTGAAACAAGAAAAAAATTGTAGAAAATTTCACAATGTTTATCCAATGAGATCAGAGATCGTTTTTAAAAGGTGAGATTCTTGAGGCCATGGGAGTGGTCAATCCTAACTTTTGGAATCTGTAGGAGGTGGAGTTGTAGCTGATTCATTTAAAAGACACATGGGTACTATCATTAAGCATTTTGGACAATCAGTTGAATGTAATGGATTTCATATTAATGGTGTTCTTTAAAAGGAATCACTTGCATTGCAATCAACTAATTTCAACTAGGTAATGAGCGAACAATTTGAATTACTGAGTGAGCCAATAGAGAAAGGAGCAATTACACTTCTATGGAAAAAATTGTATCATAGTACCATCCTTCGTGAAAGCATTAGTGAATATTTCGATTGTATGAATTGTGTCAAACAATGATATTGGGATCAATTGAAGATGAAAGAGTTTTTTCAGTGCATTAACATTTATAAAATCAAAATATCGGAATAGACTGGATAAAAATCTTGAGACTTGCTTGAGATTGTATGTTTCACGATATGATGTGGATACATTTCCTTATGAACGGGTAATGACAATATGGAATTCTCTTGCAGAGAGGAGAGGGATCAATAATTCTAATACAAGGATTGTGGATAACAACGAAACTGTGACTGAAAATCACAATGAAAGATTAGATAACAATGTTGGGAACCAAAGTTTTCAAGATATGTTTCAGTTTGAGCTAGTTGATATTGAGTAAAGAAGAATGAATGTACATTTTAATTCTGGAAAGAAAATTTCATATCAGATTATAAGTATGTATATTGTTATTTTTGTTATATGCATGTTCATTATTGAATAATATTTTCAATGTTGCAATTTGTTTAGAGTTTTTAAATGAGAAATGTCATACTTATTTTTCTGTTGTCTTTTAAATGATAATAATATCATTCCATTTATGGGAGATTTTTCAGTCTTACGCATGAATATAGTACAAATACAACAACATATAATTTTTTATTTGCCAATATTTTTAGATAATTTTAGTGTTTGTTCTTTGAAAAATAATTTCAGTGTTTGGAAACGAAACTTGTAGTTTTGTCCACAAAGTATTTGAAAATGATAATAATATGTAATAGTAATATCAAACACAATTGAGAATAATAATCACATTAAGAATCCATTTGAAAATATTGAAAGTTTCAAATTTCAATCGATGTGGTATTTTACTTTTACTTTTGTTACATTATGTATGTATGTATACATACATACATATATACATACATACATACATATATATATATATATATATATATATATATATATATATATATATATATATATATATATATATATATATATATATATATATATATATATATGCTGAATTTGAAACAGTTTTACAAAAAGATTCTAAAAACAACAATTATAATTTCACAATTTCTTTTTTTTGCAGCATCATCCTTGAGAAGATTCTTCTCTATGTGTTTGATTTATGTCTCATGCGTAATGTAACTTGCTTTTACAACACCCGATTGAAGAAGATCCTTTGCTACAACTTTGATTTTGAAAGAATTTCTCATTCTGGATTTTTTGCATCACCAACAGACAATAATGTTGGATCCTATTTTGTTTGCTTCTTCAACAATATCTCTGGATCCATTCCATTTTCCTTTATTATCCTTCTCAAGGTATTATTCTGCTTGTTTAAGATAACAAGCTTTTTCTTAAATTCAGTTGTTGCATTTAAACTTTTCCTGGCACTTTTTAAATGCACATCAAGCACTCTAGCCTATTTTTTCAAATTGTCATACTTTGACTGCATTTCAAAACAAAAATAATAATTAACTTTCAAAAAATTGTAAATAATATTTGAAAATTTAGTAAGACTTACCAATGTCTTATCTCGTTTTGCATTTACAATAACTACAAGGCCCTTGTCTCTCGACCACATATTTTGGTAGGCTTGTGCTTTTGCATTTAAATTCTCAATTCTATTCAACATAATGTCCAACACTTCATCATCATAACTATTTTCAAAAGATACAGAACCAGACACAGCTCGATTCAACAAAATATCAAGCTTTGTTGGCTCGTTTTGAACTGAAGAATACAATATATGTCTTTGGGAGTGATTTTTAAATCGTGAATTTATTTCTTTAATAAGAACTTTATCCCTAAACTCCCACAATTTTAATTGTTTAATATCCTTCAATAAAACATCAACATTGGCTTCACAATTGTCAGCCAAAAGAGCATTAAGTGCAAAAGTGGTTTTTGGTCATCGGTTAAGTCAATATGTACATTGGAGAAGGTGTGCTTGATCTATCCACTCTTATTGGAGAATGTTTCCTTGTCCCATGAATCATATCTTGGGGATTGAAAGTTCCATGGGCACTTGAACCCCGCTTTTAATCCTTAGATATTCCTCATCCAAATCAATTTCGTTCAAAACCACTGAAACACCCCTGTCCACTAGGAACATTGCCCAATGAAAACGTTGGAAACTCAGCTGCAAAATTAAGGGTGCCCATGCTTGAAGCTGGAGGAACAAATGAAATATGCTTGCCATTGCACTTAGTCTTGATATTTTGTGGTGGAGGTGGCGGAGGTGGCATCTTCCTCTTCATAGTAGTAGATGGATTTTGAATTGGATGTGGAGGAGGCCCTGCAATAATCAATTGTAATTTTGTAAATAACATAAGAAAAGTCAAATGAAAAACATAATAGGATTGAAATAATAATAAATATAATGTTATATCATATATGATTATAAAAATTACTTAGTTGAGTGGATTCAAGCTGAGGTGCGATTCGTTAATGGGGTTTGTTGCAGTTGATGTGATTGTTGTAGAGAAGTAGACTGAAAAGTCTGGGAGTTGTACTGGTAGGTGTGATATAAACATAATTAAGCATCAACGATTGATGAGCTTGTTGAATTTTTATTTTAAAAATATAAGCCAAAAAAATACAAAAATGAGATTCATACCTAGAGCCAAAGAGTGAGGTACCGAAGATATTTCTACCTCATGTGTTTGATCAAATTCATATACATTTTCATTGGGATAGCTTGAGCCTAATGATATAATCGTGTGCTCTTTGGAGGTTTTGCAGTAAAACACTATAAGTTACAAGAAATATTGAAACATATACAAGTTTTAAATAATTAATTACATTTATTTTCAAACATATTGAAACATATATACATCATAAATTAAAATATCTGCGATTAATGCATGTGGTATGGTGGATGTGTCAGTTTAAGGTTTAAGGAACTCCTCATCCGTTTGACAGAATGTGGAGGGGTGTCTTCCTCTATGTGTTGATCGTCCGAAGCAAGAACCAAATCTCCCGAACTCGGTGGAAAATGATCTCTCGATAGTAGCTTCTCTTCGTGATGCAACCACACATGCTTATATTTTGTGATAATTCAACAATAAATTGTTTATTAATTTCAAATATTAATTATAATAGATAAATATTACAAAAATAAAGAATAATAATTAAAAACCAAATAATAAAAAATTGGGACTCACCTCTTGCTCTTGAATTGTTAACGACAAAGCCGATAGATTTGAATGCAATGTTGTTGGAGGAGTGGTGCCACGTAAATTATAGAGAGATTTATAATATAAACCAAGAATAAAATTTGTTGAGTGATGGTAACATTGTCATTCAAATGAATGTTAGCCAAATCAAATCTTATCCTGGAGGATAAGAAGTTGCACCAATCAAATTTCTACCCACTTAGGGTGCAAACGATATACACCAAATCCCACCATGAAATATACATATATTGACCTTGTTATATAATTTTGGCACAGAAAGAACTGCACCATGGCCTGCAAAAATGGGTGACTGAACTCCTTGAGTTGAATTCCTCTTTTTGAAGTGTTTTGGGAAGCTCAAGCGTAAATACAAGGAGACACATTTTGTTAATATTGAAATGAAATGTAAAATTGAAAATAATCAAAATGAAATGTAAAACTGAAAATAAACTTACTAGCAATAGAGTTGCAATTACATCAATAGATAATTGAAAATGAGACTCCAAATACTTGCAATCTTCATCTGATAAAACAACCTTCGTCATGATAGGATCCACATCCTTGTGTGGTAGTCCTGTTAGACGCTCAATGTCCTCGAGATGAAGTTCCAAATGACCGTGCATGAGATGGGAGTTAAATATGAAAGGTGAGAGTGGAAGTATCGTAGTTAAGTAGAAGATTGTTAAGTGTTTTTTGGTCTATCCGAAATTGAGGCATATACACTAGCCTTGTGGCGGCCACTTCGTTCCATTGGGAAAAAATATTAAGATCCTATAGAAATGTGTATAGTTGAGGAAAGACCAAGCTCTTGAATGAAAACATCCTCATATTTGTGGCCGACATTTAACCGAGCTCTTGGGCTGTGTAGAAATTATCTTTCTTCTTGGCATTTTAAATCTATAATAAAAAATTTGTCACTTGCTTCCTATTTATTGTTGTCCTTTGGCGTTCTAGTTTCTTCCCCGTCTGGATAATGACCTGCCCTTCATGTATATATAGGAATTTTAATACAACTACTAGCCGAATGCATAGAAAACAACACCCTTTATGTCACCAAACTAGTAGTATTCTACATGCCCCCGGTCGGTAGCATTCTACATGCTACCAGTCGTTAGCATTTTGCATGTTACCGGTCATTGACATGTAGAATGCTACCGGTCATTGACATGTAGAATGCTACTGGCTGGTAGCATTGAACATGCTACCTGCCGGTAGCATTATGCATGCATGCTCGGCGATGAGCATACTACATGCTACCGGTTGGCAACATGTAGGATGATCCCGACCGATAGCATGCGAGAATGCTACGGTCGATAAGCATGTAGGATGATCTTGTGCAAGTACCATGTAGAATGCTCTGCTAGTACCATATAGCATGCTACCTGGGTCGTTAGCATAAAATTTCTACCGCCGATAGGATAAAAAAGGATGCCGATCGGTAACATTTGTTACTTCTACCATGCCACTGACCTTTCTCGAATGATGTTAAAAATCACCTTCCACACAAAACAACTTTTCTGCCATTCGCCATACATGCGGAAGTGGTTTTCCCAATATTGGCCAAATATTTTCTAAGGTATTTTTTGGAGGGACCCTTAAAATTTTCCCGGCATCACCTCCTTAAAAAAGACGTCTGATTTAAATGGGATACACCTTGTCAAGAATCCTTTAAGGCCTTAAAATAGCATATCCTATCACCTCACATTCTTATACCTCTTAAGGAGGATCTACCATTCTATTTATACATTTTTTATACCAACCACACCCTAGGCACCATGTTGTTTCACCGAGATGACCAGAATCGGGAAAAATATGTCTACTACATCAGTCATACTCTTGTTGATTACGAGACTTGTTATACACACCTCAAAAAACTATATCTTGCCCTAGTGTTCATGACCTCCAAGCTTCATCACTATCTCCTCAACCATAAAACTTATGTAGTCACAAGCTCTAATCCCTTAAAGTTTATATATTTCAAACCCTACCACAATAAAAAAATCACTCGATGGATCATGCTCCTGACCAAGTTCAACCTAGAATTCGTCCACCAAATATTAATCGAAGGACAAGTCATCGCTGAACACCTCGCAGACGCACCCTTAACTAAAAATAAACATTTTGACACCCAATTGCTTGATGAATCTATAGACCTCCTATTTCATGAAGACTCCCTCACTAAAATGACCTTATATTTTGATGGGTCTAAATACGAGTGTGGGGGAGGAGTTAGTATCATCTAAATACCCCTGAAGGGACATGCACGTACCCAAAATTGTAAAGGTACTGTACTACCGCAAGTTCCCCATGATGATATACAGTCTCCTCGCAAGGTGTTCGGGATCCAGAAAAGCCCTCGGAGTATGTGTTAACATCCCGCATGCCCCGCTTAGCCCCCGCGCCCTTTGTTTTCCCCTCTTTCCCTCTTTTCTTGGCCTTTTGATCTTCAGTGACGAAACCGCCGCCCTGATCAGGGTGGCGTCTCGTAACCGCCGCCCGCCGAAGAGCGGCGGTCCTGCACGCGTTTTCCAGAAAGCGTTTTGACGCGACTCACATAAAAGATCAACGTTTCACCAGCTTTCCTTGCCGACTTGGGCATGCATTTATGTTTTTGGTCCCCTGGAATAGTGTTTGGCCATTGTTTATGGTTTTTAGAGTTCAGTTTGGTTTTGATCTTTGGGTGAATGAAAGCTATAAATAAATGGTTTGTGCACAAAAAATGGCCCGATCTTTTCACTCTCAGCTCTCATTTTCCATAGTTCATTTTTCATTTTGCTTTAGAGGCCATAGTTTTAATTCATTTTGCATGCTTATTTAGCATTATCCAATTGTTGGTAAGCCACATATCAAGCTTCATTTTCAGGCAAACAAATTTAGAGCCATGTTGTTTTACCCATTCCATCAAGTAGAATAGCTTAGGAAGCCATTAAAGTTGCAGGTTTTGCTCTTCAAACAGGGTAGTTTTGTGTGTTCGGTCGCTTTATGTTGCATGACTCGCAATAAAATCCCGCTAGGAATTGCATAAGCCAAGCTCTGTACTCTTGTGCTATCCCTCTCCTACTCGCATTTTTCAGTCTGTATTCTGAGCTGTCCTTGTCCCAATATCTATTTCTGTCGATGCTGGCATTACACGCTTTTCTGGATCCACGTGAACACGAAAGAACAAGGAGATCACACTGAGGGGACAAGATCACACACACCATCGGATTCGCCACTGTTCCATGGAATCCAGGTTTTAACTTTCAA
This sequence comes from Taxus wallichiana var. yunnanensis, assembly GCA_018340775.1. NCBI lineage: Eukaryota > Viridiplantae > Streptophyta > Pinopsida > Cupressales > Taxaceae > Taxus > Taxus wallichiana. The sequence continues at coordinate 285,495,966 of CM031243.1, read as the reverse complement.
AGTTCTAGTTAGAATCATATCAAATAAGGTAGTTAATTGTTTCATTTCAAGTAATTTCTATTCTCGATATCGCAGTGAAGTCATGTGAGGATTGATAGTTTCGAGAAACTATGATTCACTCCTCACTTCTGAGGTAGGATCGAGAATCTTGCAAAGTAGATTAGGAAAGTTATTGCATTATTTAGAATAAATCTACAAATTGCATAGACAAATAACTACACTCGGTTATTTTGTTTGTTTTAAGTTGTTATTTAGTTGTTATTTCTAGATACGTTTAAAATAGCTTGCTTTCCTTAAACTCTTAAAAAGTTAAATGCAAAAATAGAAGTTATATATGTTTTAGTTTTATTCCACGTAGTTAGAATTTGCTTTATTATAGTTAGATTTTAAATTTCACTTTGTATGACAATCACGGGACCTCAGGAGCCCAGGGAATACATATTTGAGCCAATCGTGCCTCAACCAAACCTCGTCACAACAATAGTTGACATAGACCAAAATCTCAGAATACAAGTCTTCCAAACAAACAAATTTACAATCGATCGCTTCCCGTTGAGAGAGGGTTAAATATAGAAGACGACCAAGCATACACGTTTTGGTCAAATCAACCGAATTACAGATTACCCTAGATAAACATTCACATGACTGTAGAAGGGTTCGAAAGAGAACAAACCTTTGGTTGTGATCCTTTGGTCCCACAGCCAGGTGCAGGAGACACTCTCACAGACATAGATACTAGTCTAAGGATCCAGGTTGCACGAACGCCTGTGAGATATTCTGAGAAAATCACGCAGTTGTTGGTCCTAAACATAGAAGCTGAGAAAGCATATGATTACTGGATACTAGGAATCAGGACTTGATTTCGTATATGACCATAACAGAACCGCAACAACCAAGAGTCTACGGTTGTGACCCACAAGTCCCACAGCCTAACGAATCCATAAGTCAATCAGATATAAACATTGGCCTACGCACACTAGTATTCCAATCCACTCCACTTCCACCCATCATCATCGAACAATTGTCCTTACTAGATATAGTAGCTAACGAAGCTAGAGAATTCTGGACTAGGCCAGAGAATCGTCCGTAGAGTCAATTGTTTCCACCATCCACCATATGACCTTGTCTGGGGACGTACACGAAACTATCCCAGGTCATTTTCCACGTATTCCACAACCCATAGATCGAATCACGCCAGAGCTCGATATTGATTGGAGCCTTCGAGCAGTCATCCTTGCTGATCGATCTATCACACCAGTCCAAGTTAGAAGGGCTTTCTTCGCCTTAGATTCACAAATTCCATTAGTGCGTGTCGAAGACATTAGATTGCCTAACTAGTTTGTCTGCATCCCACGCATATTCCATCCCCACCGGCTGTCTCGGCACGACCTCGGGAGGTCGGGTACGCGGAAGAGTTACTTGTAGATTCCCACGCTCGCTTGTCACTTTTCCGCGTACAAAATTGGTGAACCCGACGTGAAACAAACAAAATTAGTGAAGCTGATGTAAACTTCCTACTTTCTCGTTCGGAGTCATAGTATCACGTGTTCTTTCACAAATCACCTTCGCTCCTTCCCATTATTCTGTGGGTATTCATATACCCCGAATATGTCGGGATTCGATGCATATGGCAGACCCTCTTGGGTCTCGAGGCATACTATGCCCAAATGTAATGCATACAATCATCACCCTCACTCTCAGTATGGGGCGACAACTATTCAACTAATCAGTTGTCAACACAAACCCCAAGAAACAGATATAACTCGTCTTTTCAAATGGGGAGTTAGATCAACCCCCTCGAACGCAACAAACAGAGCCTTGTGCTCGAACAATATGACGTTTACCGAGAATCTGTTCGTCTCCTCGATGCTACTTAGACCACAAATTAGTAGACAATCTGACCCATACCTGGTCTTAGATGATGAAAAGTCAATACGTTATCCTAGAAGTGAACAACGCTCCTGGGGTATGTACCCATCTATAGGAGGTTTACAAATACAACCCGAAATCTCTTTTCAAGAAAATATCTCTATGCCACTGCATATAGGAAATACTCTGAGAAACTTGGCAAGATAATGATCAGTTTATATAGCAGATATCACATGCCTATACAACACCATGGTATACAACAAACGCCGCTCAGGCAAAGCACCGTGACTTCACCAAATGAAGTCATTTCAACATTAGTAGAAAAAGTGAGAGGGTTAGAACTTGCTCAAGCAAGTCAAAATCCTCGCTCATGCAAGCAGAAGTTCCAATCCTCCATATCACTGCCAAGTAGATCTCTCTCACAGAGTAGGCACGTTAGGCATGCCTCCTCGCATCCACAACAAACGCCAACAAGGCCTATCATCTCTAACATTATTTCTCCCGGTCTAGTATCAAACAACCCATTACTAGACAATATCCCGTCATACTTAAACATGTACTCCAAATCACCACAGGGAGATATGTTCTCCTCTCCCGCCCCTTTTTCTCAAACGCAGGGACTTCCCTATGCCCCCGCCAATGCATACGCTGCGCCATACCAACAACCCATCCCACCACCACTCCCTCAGCAACCACCATCAATGGTCGAAAACTATGCGATAGGGACTTATTCAGAATATCTGAAAGAGCCCTTAGACTTCACCATACGAAGCGTCATGCTTCCAAGACCTCTTCCCGATTTACCCAAGTACAAAGGTGAGGGAGATCCAAACGCGCATATCAAAGCTTACGCTACAGCCATACGTGAACTACTCCCTTGGGATGGGGTTGTTGCTAAAATATTCCCCAAAACCTTGGAAGGCATCGCTCTTGATTGGTATTATAGAATACCTGAGGCTTCCATCCATTCATTTAAACAACTCGTATCAGAGTTCATTAAGGCCTTCGACATGAACAAACTGTTTGAGAACAGGAATCAGGGAATTCTTGCACATCAAACAAGAACACAACGAATCTGTCACCCATTTCATCCAGAGGTGGCGTACAGTTCTTTATTCTTCAGCAAGTGCTCCAAACATGGATCAGATGGAACTATGTGATTTATTCCTTCATTCTCTCAGCAAAGAGGTGAAGGAAGAAGTCCAGAAGTTCCCACTAAGAACTTACGATGAAGTACTTGAGAGCGCTCTTCGAATAGACCAAGCAGCGATAGATAGTGGCCGTAAAACATATGGTGCAAACGGGAGGTTAATCACCCCCAATCAGAACACTACAAATTATCCCACTACCACAAACGTTAATCAAGGACCCAAAATCCTTAACAAAAATCGGGGTGTAACAACGGATGGAGTAACCGACCAGCCCAAGAAGGTAAATGTTGTCAATACTCCATCACAAACAAACAACCAACGAAACAACAACTTTACCCCGACAATCAATACAGTGGATTTTAACCATCCACAACAACAACAACAACAATGGTGAAATCCTATACAAGGGCCAAAACAAAACTCATTTGGTTATCAAAACCAAAGCCAGAAACAACAAATGCAAAATTTTAATCCTAATAGGCAACAATTTGATCAGAATTTTAGGCCACAATATACACCAAACCAACAAAACAGGAATTACAATCCCAATTCTTATTGTGGTTTCCACAAAATTCGGGGTCATGATACTAGAACGTGCCGTGACTACAATAAATTCATGCAACGTTTACCAGAAGAACAAAGACAGTTCTTCACAGATTTGTTTTTGGCAGATCCCGTGTCATCACCACCAAACACGCTAGCAGGAGCAGTTTCCCCTCAGAATGCTCCCCTCAAGATCTTTAACGATCCACTCCCAAATCATGATAATAATAGACTAAATCCAACTGGGACGAACAAGGGTGCAATACCGGGAAACAATGATCACGAAGCCTCGACTTCACTAAATCCATCAGTTGCGCCACAGTTGGGAAGTCAACCGAGACCCAAGATAGTCAGTTTGGTAGAGCTAGACGCTGAGCTACCTATCGAAGCTATAACAAGAACACGAGAGTATTTCTCTCAACCAAGCCCAAGTCATCTGCCAGAAACAGATAAGAGTCAGCAGATAGTAGAAAAACCCATCGGTGCCTATGATTTAATTAGTGACCTAACAAAGACCTTCTCGCACATTTCATTTTTAGATTTACTAAAGAACTCTCCTCCTCACAGAGCTGCTCTTTTAGAAGCATTAGGTCTAGGTCATCTAATTAACATCACTCCACCTCCTGAAACACAAGTAAATCACGTAGATTTTGATATCCACCCTCCGGGGCAGCCGGACAAGGATGTCGAATTCATATTCGAAATAAGTAAAATGCCCACAGATGCTGAGATCGCACGCCGAGGTGATCCAACCTTACACTTACAAGTATGGATTTATAATAACTATGTAAAATGGGCAATGGTTGATGATGGGGCCGCAGTTAACATAGTTCCCTTCTCTTTCCTCCAAAAACTAGGATATGGGGAAACAAACTGTTCCACCACTCGAAATACATTGAGAGGCTATGATAGCCTTAAAGCCACTTCGATAGGAACTATAATATTCCGGTCACCTTAGGACCCAAAACAATCCTCGACCGAGTTTTATATTATAGATCGGGAAACTAATTATAATATGATACTTACCGACCATGGATACACCGAATGAAGGCAATCCCTTCTACGTTATTTCAAGAAGTAAGATTTTTGCATCTAGGAAAGGTATTTCAGTAGCCAAAGGTGATCCAAAACCTTTCGATTTGCACCTAGCTGATTTAAAGAAAAGACCAGGTGTACACTCAGAATTTGAACTTCCAACAAACCAACTTAATAAACCCACTGACCCAAAACCAGAGGAGAAGTTGGTACCTACAACGGATCTTCAAACTATCAAAGATAGCCAAAACAACCCCAACCCCTAACGATAAAGCTAAAGAAACGGTATCATTAGGGACTACTGCAAAAATCGTTGAGTTAATAGAACAAGATTCACCAATGTTCTTACCATTTGATTTGGTAGGCATAGGATATTCCCTAGGTGTTGGTTCCCTTCCAGCAGAGGACCTCTGTATGGTAGAAGTAGAGTGTGCAAACGCAGCAGATGCCCCAACATCTATACTCCCGACTAAGTATTGGACTCTCCATTTCGACGGAGCTAAATGCCGTTATGGAGCGGGGGCAGGTATAATTCTTACTTCACCCGAGGAGAAAGTCCTCCCATTCGCCTTTAAGTTAAACTTTGAATGCACAAACAACGGCGCTGAGTACGAAGCCCTCCTCCTTGGCCTCACTTTAGCCAAGAGAATTGGTGTTGATAACATCAAAGTCTTAGGAGACTCGCAATTAGTGGCAAACCAAGTTTCTGAGGTATACGAAACCAAAGCCGAACACTTGCAGCTTTACAAAAATGTTGTATTAAATTTAAGCAAGGCATTTAACTTCATATCCATTGAAACAATCCCGAGAGAAAAATCTTCTCGCCGATTCAATAAAGAACTTCAAGATCACGTTTTACTCCAAGCAATGAGTTAGAAGATACCATTCACGGTGTCCATTCGTGATGAACCATTGATAAAAATAATGACAAATCCCCTTTCAAGCGAAAGTAAATCTACCATCCTAGACCATATTGATAGTGATGTGGCTACCTTGGATTACTTAAACGCCTATGCGGCATTACATCTCTCCTATCATATGCTAGATTTGTCCTTAATTCCACATTCGTCTTCCTATTTCGGAAATCCCATGATGGATCTCCCCTCACAAATGGAACCTAGCATATACGCAGTAGAAAATGGGGATGATTTGGATTTACCTCCAAAGACCACCCGAGTTCAAGAGGGTAACGCCTCTTTGATCGAAGAGACAATCGATGTCAACATCGGGACAGATGACGAACCAAAAATCTTGAAATTAGGATCATCCTTAACCCCAGAAGAAGTGGAAATACATACGCGGATCCTCAAAGAACATCAGAAGGCGTTTGCATTTAATTATAAGGAAATGACAGGAGTCGCACCCACATCATGCGGTGCACAACCTCGTCACTAAATCGATGCAAAGCCGCTTAAGCAAAAATCAAGACCTATGAAACCCAAAGTAGCTCTCATGGTAAAGGAGGAGGTAATAAAACTCCTTCGTAGGATTCATCAAGCTACCGACTATTCCCAATGGGTATCTAACATCGCTCCCATTCTCAAGAAGAATGGAAAGATACGATATCTCGCATAGATTTTCGAGACATCAACAAAGCATGTCCTAAGGACGACTTCCCATTGCCATCTATCGATGTCATTGTTGATGCAAAACACCTGGTTTGAGCTTTTGTCTCTCATGGATGGATTCTGGATACAATCAAATCAGAATATCCGAGCAAGATCAAGCTAAAACCACGTTTATAACTCCTGGGGAACCTATTGCTACGTTGTTATGCCATTCGGTCTCTCAAGAATGCTGCACGGTGCTATGTATCACTGGCTATGACATACATATTTCACGATCTAATTCATAAAATCATGGAATCTTACGTAGATGACTTATCGCTAAAGCCAAGAAGCGTTGTGACCATCCCGAAGTACTCCACGTCATTCTTTCACGTCTAATAGAATACGGAGTCACACTAAACCCAGAGAAATGCGTCTTTGGTGTAACGGGAGGGAAGCTCCTAGGTTATATCATATCGTCACGAGGGATAGATGTCGACCCGACCAAAATCCGGCTGTCCTCGAAATGGTTCCACCTTCAAATGAATCTGGAGTCAGGTCATTCCTCGGAAAGCTGGGTGCAATCCGAAGATTCATCCTGACTTAAGCTTCGCTGTTCATCCAATCAACAATTTACTCAAGAAAGACTATAGCATTGATTGGACCAAAGACTGTAATGAAGCCTTTGAAGCAGTTAAGTGTTTCCTATTATCACCACCTACGCTAATGCCACCTAAGCTAGATCACCCGTTGATTCTATATTCACGAGCTACCAATGTCTCGCTGGCCTGTATGTTGGCCCAAGAAGACGATAACAAGAGAGAACGCGTGATTTATTTCATCAGCCGAACGCTGCTCGACTATGAAACACGCTATACACAGGAAGAACGAGAATGCCTTGCCATAGTCTTTGCTACTAAACGCCTAAGACATTATATGTTGAATCAAGAAACAAGGGTCATGGTAAAAACGGACCATTTACGGACTTTCCTCACACAAGGGTCATTATCTAAAAAGGCTGGACGTTTTATAACCTTAATGGGAGAATTCAAATTAACATTTGTAAATCAGAAGTCAGTTAAGGGACAAGTCATCGCGGATTGGTTAGCTGACAACCCATTAGACGGAGGTGATTTAGTAGATTTAGACTTTCCAGATGAGTGCGTATACTACATCGAAGCCCGACCCTCTATCTCTGAGTGTCTTTGGTACACTGATATCATTAATTATATCATGGACCATACGTACCTAGAAGGAGTTACACCGCAACAAAGAAGGCGGTTACGCATAATCGTAGCTAAATACGTCATTATAGAGCAGGTGCTCTATCGAAAAGCATTCGATGGAATGCTCCTAAGATGTGTCGACACGGAGGAATCCAAGAAGATTCTCCATGAATCTCACAACGGAATATGTGGAGGCCACTTTGGTGGCCATGCCACCGCTCGAAAAATACACCGAATGGGCTATTTCTGGCCCACTCTAGAACACGACGCGATAGAGTTTGTACGCAGGTGTCATAAGTGCCAAGAATTCTCCCATGAGATCCACATGCCAGCACAAGCTCTACAACCAATCGCTACTCCATGGCCCTTTTCTACATGGGGTCTAGACTTAATAGGGAAATTCTCTCCCTCATCCACAGACGGCCATAATTTTATAATCACGGCCACTGAATATTTTACCAAATGGGTGGAGGCCATGCCTCTTACTACTGTACCTGGTTCTGTGATCGCCAAGTTCATTTTGAACCAAATCATTTGCAGGTATGGTATCCCGCAAATCATTATCTCTGATAATGGAACTTCTTTTAAGAATGAAGAGGTTCGCGAACTATGCAATAAATTTAAGATAAGCCATCATACGGCTTCCTCAGTATTATCCCCAAGCCAACTGGACAGTCAAGCGACAAACAAGACACTGAAAGCCATTCTCCTTAAAACGGTGAAAGAAAACAAACGAGATTGGCATTTGAAGTTATATCCGGCCTTGTGGGCCCACCGAACCTCAATAAGAACACCAACGGGAGCAACTCCTTTCTCGCTGGTATTGGGGGGTAAGGCAGCTTCTCCCGCTTGAGGTCGAAATACCTAGTCTCCGCATTTCACTACAAGGGATTCTGGATGAAGACGCTTACAGAGAAGCACGTCTTTCCCAACTAGAAAGCCTAGATGAAACTAGGTTAGATGCTGAAAAATGGCATAGAGCTTATGCCGACCGAATGTGCCGGCAGTATAACCAAGAAGGTCTATGAACGCGACATATACGAAGGTGATCTAGTTCTAAGGCTAGATAAACCGGATCGACAAGAAGACCGCGAAGGAAGGAAATTCCGCCCAAATGGTTGGGCCCATACCGAGTCATGAAGGACTACGGAAATGGTGCTTACCTCTTATGTACGCTAGAAGGTGAGGAATTTGGTGAAACAACAATTCCCTGCACCTCAAGCGGTTCTACGCATAAGCAACTAGCACTACTTGTATAATTATCTACATTGCATCTTCATATAGATTAAGATCATTTTGTCCACTTGTTTCTTACATAAATTGTGATCAAGGAATCTATTCTCAAAGCAATTCACTACAAACTCATGATGTTGTTGGCATAAAGCTCTTTAATCATACCTCTCCATCTTCATATATCATCGAATCATCTCTAATCTTTTATCAAATAAAGTCAAACATGACAAAGTCTTAACGGTAACCATACCAAGATCTCGCAAGTTTATTCTCACTTTGATTTCTTTTAGGATAGGTGTCTTGCCTATGGTCTGTTCTAGAAGCTTCATGGTGTCACATCTATCCCATATATGCATCTCTTTGGAAATAAGCACATACTGACATTTTACTCAAGAAAACAAGTCAACAAGAGATTAAACAGAAAATTTTAATTTTACACATTTCCTTGCCCCACCAACCTTCGGTGATGAGCTTCATGGCTCTTACTAGTGACGTAGGGTTGGGAAAGGATGGAAATGCCCTTACTCGCCTATGCCTTGCCCACGGTGATAAACCCACGCTTCTTACTAGTAGCGTGGGGCAAAGTGTAGGGGGTCTTCTTGACAAATAAGTACAAACAATCATACGCAAACAATTCAAATCTTGAAGCCTTGAGTCAAAAACAAATGAATCAGATGTTCAAAATTCCAAAAGAATTAAAATCCTAAAACCCAGATCTTGTCTACTATGTGGCCATCTACGGGTCTAAGTCTGGATAAACCGCAAAGCAAGTGCACTCTAAACTATGAAGTCATTCGGTAGAGTAAGCTTGTCAGAGCTTCCAATTTGGTTCCGCCAAAGCTTTGTCTATCTTTCATCACTATCATTTCACCACATTTCACAACTTGCGCCCTTCTTGACTCTCGGTGATGAGCCCTCGCATCTTACTAGTTGCGTGGAGTTAGGAATGGGGCAAATTAATCTGTTCATCATACTGGTTATATTCATCACTCTGCAAAACAAACATGAGGTATCCAAATTGCTCACAGAAGCTAAGATTCAAAATCACAATATATCTACATTATCGTGTATCAGCATCATGAAACACAAAAAGAAAGCAAACATTTGCATCATCTGTTCTCCATTGCATACATTCTAAAAAGCATATAAACATACATCGTAGTATACACAAGGAAACTGGAAATAGAAAGGAAAACATGAGTGCCAAGCTTTTAATCCAAAACGAATGCATATATATAAATAATCAATGTTTATGTACAATGCCATCATGCTCTAAGCATGGTCAAAACGCTCAAAGAGCCCGTGATATACAAAGAATATATAATACAAAATACACGAGAGCCAAATGGCTTCTCAATCCCTGCGAGACCCCTCCGAAGGTGCACGCCCACGCCTAGGACTCGGCTACGCCGGCGCTCTGAATGTACGGAGGGCTCAGGGTCCCGAGGGGCAGCCGCGGTCTCACCACGAGAATGGCTCCTCATGAGGCGCTCAGCCGTCCTGTAGCCCGCTAACTCTGTGCGGAGGGTCGACACCATCCTGGCCACATGCCAAATGGGAGCGAAGACATCGGTATGTCTACCGGCTGCTGAGGGCTCCCCAGCATCTACGGACAGCTCCGCGCGGGTCCTATCCATGGGGATCATCAGGAATCAGTACATACCCTGCGGATCAAATCCCGCCACTCACAACAGTCTCTCGCAAACAAAGGAGAAAATGAATTAGAAACCAAGCAAGAGGCTAAAAGATACAACAATAGAACTAAGGAGAGCCTACATATAAACATTAAAAGGGAGAAAGGGTAACTTACTCGGATCACCAGGCCTCCAAGATGGGTCGCTGGGACCAGCACCCGCCGCGGATGCCGCTGCCGACTGAGGGGCTGCTCCTGTGGCAGGAGCAATGTGTCACCCTGCAACGGACTCATCCTCTCCACCATGGCCCTGGGAGAGTGGCTCCTCTGAAACTAGAGTCACCCTCTCTGCGCTCGCCGCTCCTCTCTCTCGCCGCATAATGTCCTGAGTGTCATGCCACTCAGGATCACTGTCATCAGTCTCCTCCTCTGACCCTCCCTCTGTGAGCTCCTCAGAGTCGGAGTCAATATCTATGGGGTCATCGCTACTATGAGCAGGACCCGCAGCAATCTGAAGCAAAGGTGCCCGAGGCGCACCGGCTCTCCCTCTAGCGCGAACTATCCTCCTGGCTGCAATGGGAATGCCAGGAGTAATCACTGTCCAACCTCGGCCTCTAGGCCCCCCTCTGGCCTCGCGAACTGATCTGTAAACTGGCGCCACTGGGGGAAGCATGCCCGTATATGGAAGGCCAAACTGCTGAGGAACCCGGCCGAAAGGATGTACCTCCACTCGTCCCACTCGATCGATAAGCTGCCCTGTGGTGGAGCAGGAGATCAGGGTAAGAGTCTCCTCACCCCATATGCCGGCCATAAGCCGGTACGGTGTCGCCTCCATGTCTGCAGTAGTAAGGGAGGCAACTGGCTGATGAGGTGCTCTGAGCACCGACATGTCCATCCATCTGGCTGCCCTCACAGCCCCAGGATCTGCCACCTCCACACCCCTGCCATAAGGGATAAAATGCTCATACACCCAACTCATGACTAGAGTTGGGTGGCTCAATGACTGTCCCTGTAAACGGACCACCCTATATAGATCATGGTAGGTGGTCCCCAGAATATCTGCACCCCATGCGTATATCCGGCCATGCCCCTCTATCTGTGCAATGATGGGAGCCCAACAATATAACAATGTGTCCCCTCCCTTGTCCCCGATCAATCTCGAGGCAAGGATCCCCATGATGGCCTGTCAAAATACGGGGATAGGCAAAGAAGGAATGGATCGAACTCTCACCCCCTTCTTCGACCCCGTGGAGATGGCTGCATCTCCCATATAAGCTGCCCACTGTGCAATCTGTGCCCGTGAGCCTGCTGTCTCTAGTGTAAGTCACCTCCCGATGATCGGGACCCCTGCACGGTAGACATCCTCTAATGTGATGGTCCACTCACCACGGACCCCTGGCAGTTGGAAGGTGTTCCGATCTGCATCCCAATAAGAAAATAGGTCACAAAGGATGTGACTAGATGGTGCAACGTGGGGCACGCGTGATATGCGCAATATGCCGGCCCTCTGTAGTGTGTCCTCCTCATCCTGTGAGAGGGCATCCAAGACTTCGAGAGCCAATCACACACTCTCTCTCGCTCCATCTAATGTACTCCTCTCTCCCGCATACACCCAAAAACACACAAAACAGAGCAAGTTAATATCCGAACAATACCGAGAGAGTCATAAAAACACGTAGAAAGGCTAAAAATATAAGTGCAACCTCAAATATTAGTTCCTTTTGCAATCTGGTAAAACCGCCACCCCGAGCAGGAGGCGAGTTTTCAGAACCGCCGCCTTAAAGGCGGCGGTCAGAATCGCCACCCCGAACAGGCGGCGGTCATGTAACCGAACCGCCCGGCAGGGGGCGGTCGGTCCAAAACCCACGCGGGTTTTTAATCTAAAAAGGCCTAAAACAAGCAAAAAATGACCATTTAACCTAAAAATGGAGCCTACCAAGAGAGCGCCCCTAGATGGACCTTTTAACACTAGCATTTTCAAAAATGACCCCCCCATTACAACAAATTTAGCATTTCAAATTTAAGGGGGGAAAAACACAAAATTAAAGAAAACCAACCTGTGATCTAGCGGGGCGGTGTTCCGCACGTGGAGGCATGATCACGATCTCGCTGCGGACGTTTTGACTCTACTCACGCAAGAAACCGTCACCGTGGGTCCCAGAGCTCAAAAACAATCAAATCAACTCACGCAAATGAATAGGAAAATGGGCCCACTTTCATATATATAGCACCCTGATTCATTTTAAAAGACTTTTTCGCAGGTTTGGAGCGCTGATGGAGGTAAGTTCCTATCCCCGCACGAATGGTACGTTCTCATTCCCTATTATTTTAGCGTTTATTTTCCAAATTATTGTATCTATCTGCACTTGAGTTCTCTTTTCATTTTGCAGAAGGGAATTTTGATGGCGTCATTTCAACACACTGACGTGTAAGGTATAACTTCTAAACTTCCCATTTCGGGATCGCCATACTGACCCACCATTTTACGCCTCTTCATGGCTAAAACGCTTCTCCGAGGGGGCAATATGTACGTACTCCAAAATTGTAAGTTTTCGTACTACCGTAACAACGTGACAAGTTCCCAATGATGATACAGTCCTCGCAAGGTGTTCGGGATCCGAAAAGCCCTCGAGTATGCGTTAACATCCCGCATGCCCCGCTTAGCCCCCCGCCCTTTGTTTTCCCCTCTTTCCTCTTTTCTTGGCCTTTTGATCTTCAAGTGATGACGAAACCGCCGCCCCGATGGCAGGGCTCGTGACCGCCGCCCGATCGTGGTGGCGTGGAACCTCAGCCGCCCCGCTCAGAGCGGTCCTGCACGCATTTTCCAGAAAGTGTTTTGACGCGACTCACGTAAAAGATCAACGTTTCACCAGCTTTTCTTGCCGACTTGGGCATGCATTTATGTTTTTGGTCCCCTGGAATAGTGTTTGGCCATTGTTTATGGTTTTTAGAGTTCAGTTTGGTTTTGATCTTTGGGTGAATGAAAGCTATAAATAAATGGTTTGTGCACAAACAAAAGGTCTCCGATCTTTCACTTTCATCCTCTCATTTTTTCCATAGTTCACTTTATCATTTTGCTTAGAGGCCATAGTTTAAGCTTCATTTTTTGCAGGCTTAGTTAGTTAGCATTGTCCACTGCTGGTAAGCCACATATCCACCTCAGTGCAAACAAGTGTTGTTGTTTTACCCATTCCATCAAGTAGAATAGCTTAGGAAGCCATTAAAGCTCTCATTTTCTCTTCAAACAGGTAGTTTGTGTTTCGGTCGCTTTATGTTGCATGACTCGCAATAAAATCCCCATAGAATTTAAGCCAATTCTTTTCGCATGCTTATTTAGCATTATTATCCAAATGCTGTAAGCCACAATTTTTCAGTGCAAATAAAGTTGTTGTTTTATCCATTCCATCGAGAAGAATAGCTTAGAAGCCATTAAAGTCAGCAGGTTTTCTCTTCAAACAGGTAGTTTCAAGTTCTGGTCGCTTTATGTGCATGACTCGCAATAAAATCCCGCTAGGAATCGCATAAGCCAAGCTCGTACTCTTGTGCTATCCCTCCTCTCATTTTTTTCGGCCTCGTATTCGAGCTGTCCTTGTCCCAATATCTATTTCTGTCGATGCTGGCATTACACGCTTTTCTGGATCCACGTGAACACGAAAGAACAAGGAGATCACATTGAGGGGACAAGATCACACACACCATCGGATTCGCCACTGCTCGCGGAATCCGTGTTTTAACTTCAAAGTTCTAGTTAGAATCATATCAAATAAGGTAGTTAATTGTTTCATTTCAAGTAATTTCTATTCTCGATATTGCAGTGAAGTCATGAGGATTGATAGTTTCGAGAAACTATGATTCACTCCTCACTTCGAGGTAGGATCGAGAATCTTGCAAATAGATTAGGAAAGTTATTGCATTATTTAGAATAAATCTACAAATTGCATGCATAAATAACTACACTGTTATTTTGTTTGTTTTAAGTTGTTATTTAGTTGTTATTTCTAGACGTTTAAAATAGCCGCTTTCCTTAAACTCTTAAAAAGTTAAATGCAAAAATAGAAGTTATATATGTTTTAGTTTTATTCCACGTAGTTAGAATTTGCTTTATTATAGCTTAGATTTTAAATTTCACTTTTGTATGACAATCACGGACCTCGTGGAGCCTAGTGGAATACATATTTGAGCCAATCGTGCCTCAACCAAACCTCTCACAGCAATAGTTGACATAGACCAAAACGTAATACAAGTATTCCAAACAACAACAAATTTACAATCGATCGGGCCTCGCTGAGAGGGTTAAATATAGAAGACGACCAAGCATACACGTTTTGGTCAAATCAACCGAATTACAGATTACCCTAGATAAACATTCACATGACAGTAGAAGGGTTCAAAAGAGAACAAACCTTTGGTTGTGATCCTTCGTCCCACAAACAACAGTGCAGCAGAGACACTCTCACGCATATAGATACTAGTCTAAGGATCCGTGTCGCACGAACGCCGTGAGATATTCTCGAGAAAATCACGCAGCTTGTTGGTCCTAAACATAGAAGCCGAGAAAGCATATGATTACCGGATACTAGGAATCGTGACTTGATTTCGTATATGACCATAACAGTAACCGCAACAACCAAGAGTCTACGGTTGGACCCACAAGTCCCACAAATTTAACGAATCCATAAGTCAATCGATATAAACATTGGCCTACGCACACTAGTATTCCAATCCACTCCACTTCCACCCATCATCATCGAACAATTGTCCTTACTAGATATAGCGGCTAACGAAGCTAGAGAATTTCGGACTAGGCCGAGAATCATCCGTAGAGTCAATTGTTTCCACCATCCACCATATGACCTTGTCTCGGGGACATACACGAAACTATCCTGTGTCATTTTCCACGTATTCCACAACCCATATAGATCGAATCACGCCGAGCTCGATATTGATTGAGCCTTCGAGCACTCATCCTCGCGATCGATCTATCACACCACCCAAGTTAGAAGGGCTTTTTCGCCTTAGATTCACAAATTCCATTAGTGCGTGTCGAAGACATTAGACTCGCCTAACTAGTTTGGTCGAATACAAATATTTATTCATGGGTTTACAAATGGCCTTGGCATCGCGGTCAAAACCCTAGATATCTTATGTGATTCTCAAATCATAACAATCAAATCAAAGGTACTTACCATTGTAAGAATGAAATCTTATAGAAATACAAAACCATCATTGATCAATTGCTTGACACCTTTGAACATTACAATATCCAATCAGTGTCATGGTCAACCAACAAGTTTGTAGACACCATGGTCTCCCTCGCTTCCTTTATCCTATTCACATCTTTGAAATATGAACTACTTGTACTTGTCCAAAAAGTCAATCGGCCTTCCTATAAAAATAAATATCTCCTCCTTCAACAACATTGAAAATATACAATCAAACACTTCTTAATCACAAATCCACAATTCCCTCTTAGAAGGTAAAATCCCTTTAGATGTTTCGTAAATGGAAAAGGTATTTTCAACAATGATCTCCCCACTATATCATATTAGGGGTGTTTTCCATAAAATAGGCTTTGATGGGCTCCTCCTTTTCCACCTCCAACCCAAGTAAAACAACAAACATCATTAAGGAAGTCCACGATTGTATATGTGGTGGATACTTTAATGGATTAGTTCTCACTAAATGGATCTTATGAATTAGTTACTATCGCCTACAATGAACCAAGATTGCTTCCAAAGATGTCAAAAATGTCTCAAATGTTAACAACCTTCCAATCTTGTGCATATTCTTGGCCACGCTCTCCAACCGACTCAAGATATTAGGGCTTTCTCACAATGGAGGTTAGACCTTATTGGTATGATCAATCCTAATTCATCTCAATGACACAAATCCATTATTGAAAGTGTTGTCATTGATGTCAAATAGTGATGTTGTCATAGTTTTCATTAAATGCATTGATGTCAAAATGAGAGAGAAACATGAGTGTCTTGTTGAGATTGTTTGATCTTGGTGATGGTGCATAGTGTCTTATGCCAATATGAGGCGGGAAAATTTAAGTGGCAAATTTTTGTAACGTTGCGAATATTAGGGGTTTTGGATATTGGAAATGGAAAATTTTTAAGTTGGTTGCCACCCAATTCACCTAAAATTTCAGCCGACATGTCATTTAACCTACTATTTACACTAAAACTAAACTTATGCATGTATTTCACTAACATTTCGAATCAAACTACACATATATTTGTTGAGGTATAATACCATACATATTGCCAAGTTATAATACATATACATCAACCGTCTAAGCTATCAACAAAAAGGCACACATCTCCTTTTTAATGACAGAGACGACCATCCAAGACCATTGTCCTACACCTTTTTCATCCACTTTCACCCAATTTGCATCCACCGCCTGTTTCCCTACTTACGTCATCTAACCCTCATCCGTCCAACCATTGTTTCCACCGTGCCTAACCCCTAGCCCATCCTACCCCCCCGCCATGCACCCCTTTATCGCTCAACCCTCTATTGTGAAGGCATGTACCATCTAACCCTATAGCCATCATCTCACAATAGTCAATATCTGTGACATATCCATGGATTTGGGAAACCAGGGTAAGAAGGATACTTTCGGTTCAAAAAGAGTAACACGACATTATTTGGCTATTTTGGCCACGCAAAAATGAAATTGGTGTCGAGATCTACAAAAATATAAGTATGTACTATCTACTAATTTACATAATTTTATTCATATATTTTCCATACTATTTTTTCTTGTACTCTATTTAATTAATTGTACTCTTGTTTATTAAATTGACTCTTTACTCTTTGTACTCTTGTTTATTTAGTTGTATTAATCATATAAATAATTAATACTATATTTCTGTAACACTTTTTATGCAGACATTTCTCAAACACATTCAGAAACTAATGTATTTGAGATGATCCTATTGATGAAAATATTTGTTCCCTTGATGACATCGAACTAGGAGAAGACACATCAAATTCTCATCCAACACCAACCTCGAACGGAAGCTTCTACTTCAATCTCTGTTTCTAGAAAATGATACATGACGATCAAGATATTCTTGATGAGAACATACTTAGAAGACCTAGAGGCACAAGTTGAAGAAAGTAATAAAAAATCTGTGAGAAGAAAGAGGACTAATGACAATAGGAAGGAATTTCAAGTTTGACTGGTAGCCAAATATCCTTTTATTGAACCCATGGAGCCAAAAAAATGGTAACAATATTCCAACTCAATGTCGATGTAAAATATGTAGTTGGAAACAAGGGAAAGATCATACAATGCAACTCAAATTAGACACTATTGAAAAACATCATGGAAAATATATATTTCACAAAAGTATAAGGATGGGAACATAGTAAGGACTCAAACATGGAAAAATGCAAAATAATGATTTCATGTAAAGTATGCGAGAAGAGTATGAAAAAGAACAATAACATTTGAAAAATCAAAATTAAAAATGTGGCACAATTGCAAACAAAATCAAGCAAAGCTATGCAGACTCAAATGCTTGTCAAAATTATTCAATTTTCTACAGTATTCCATATAATGAAAACGATGGACCTATTTCGGATTTCTCAAATAATTAAATTTTGTATCAGGTTATTGGATTATATAACGTTCCACAATCAAATTGTTCAGATAACAGTGGTTGGGAAATTGCAAAATGTCTTACTCTGATGGAAAAGGAGGATTTGAAAGAAGCTATTAAAAATGTAAAGTTTAGTTTTCTTTCAATTGATGAGGTCACACAGTGGACAATACTTCATGGGTTTGTATTAATGTCTATACTTTTGTAAATGAAGTAAGAAATCTCCATCTCCTAGCTATTCATAAAATGGGTGAAAATTACAATTCCAAAAACCTTTACAAATTGGTGGTGTCAAGTTTAAAGGATATAATAGGTATGGATGATTTTTCCATTTCCATGAAGTTAGTTTGTGTTGGAACGGATGATGAAGTAAAATTAATACATGGGACTATAAATGGTCTCTCGCATAGACTACAAACAAACAATAGTACCACATATATGATTGCAATTCATGAATGGCTCACAAAATGATATATGGCATTATAAAATTAGAGTGGAGCACATTCGTGAAAGTGTTGATTCAAGTAGTCCAAAAATATTTATAGAATTTCATAAATTTGCAATTGGATTGATAGATGGGAAAAATATTCTTAAATATGTAGATACCATATGGATTTCTATGTATGAGCTTGTTGTAGAATATTTGAAGAATATCCTTCATTAACAAGTTTTATGTATAAATACCGCAGGGAAGTAGATAAAGCTAAAGATTTACCATACCATCTGACATTTACTAAAACTTTACTTACATTATGTGGTATTTTTCCAATGTTGAATGAGATCAATGTTTTGACAAAGCATGCACAAGAGTGTTCCATCTACATTACTGACTTCATACGACTGAGAAAACATGTATGCATGATGTAGACATATAAATTAGATGGCTAATTTCCCATATTTTCTACTAACACCCCGTCACTATCACATCATTATCATTTTATCTATTAAACCCTTATCCTAAGTCTTATTTCTCCCCATTATATTTACTCCCTGTAAATGTCATTCTACAACTATTAAATCCTATTTTACCCCTTCTTAAACCACTCAAACCACATTCTAACCAAAATCAAATAAAAAAAAACAAAATAAACACCTTCTCAACCATTTAACAACATCCCTAACCCGTATAACCTATTCCCAACATACATCCTTTGTAAAACAAATAAATTCCTCGATTTGGGAAGTTGTTTCAACTATTTTCAATATTTCTGAATCATTTTTGTAAGCATTCTAAGAGAATAAACAGTGATCCTCCTTTGTTTACATAAATCTATATAAACGTGTTTCAGGCCTTCATTTCAAGCTAGCTTCTTCTTATGTTAGGTTTGTCTTATAACAGACGTTGACTAAGGACTTCACATCTTCTTTGTATCATAACCATCTTCATCACAACAACAATCAAGACATCAATGATTTCTTCTCTAACCTTTGGAGGTCACTCAAGCATCCAACAATCAAATTCAATAGTCTACCAAAAATCTACCATCTCCCTCTCTTAGGTAACATCATCCTCTCAGCTTTATTCATCAACTGGAACAAGGTAAGTCCCTTTTTTTTGCTTAATTATCTCATTTATTCATCATTTAAAATCTTTAATCAACCTTATCTCGTATTTTAGTGTTTATGCTTTCCACAACAATCGTCGACAATTCCCATAATCATCAACGATCGGAAAGATTCCAATGCGATTCACCTTAATCATTGGTGATCCCTATCTATCACATGATCTACCCTCATGCCTGATTTTCAAACATCTAGATCTCATCATCTATCACTAAAGACGCCTTTGAGAGATGTTTGTCAAACCCTATCCAGCTCCCTTAAGCCATCTACATCACTTTATTAGTTATCTTAATCAAATCTATCACTCAACTTGCCTATGTGAGTACACAGTCATCTACATCTTTACTCCTTTGAGCCATTTTGTGATCCCTAGACTCCCATTGGATCAAGTATCACCATCAGACCATCATATAGCCATGACATGTCAGTCCCTTTACATTTGCATTGTTGGTTATATCGTTTGTTTTATCATTTTATCTTATCATTATTAGATTAATTTCTTGAATGTGGATTGACATCCTTGTAAGGAATTCCATTGACTTCCGAATCATCTTTGGCCTTTTCCAAGAAATCCGTCATATATCTATCTAATCCTATCTTTTTCCAAGTTTATGCACATTACATGTATTTGATCCCATTAGAAAGAAGGATTTGTGCACATGCTTGGATCCGTTGAATTCATTCATCCATCAATATCAACATCTATCTCTATGGGTATCGGTAAACCCTCTCATCTTCTGAGGTCGGTTTTGTTTTTATTGTTTCACTTCATTAATTTAGAGTAGGAAAGTAAAAACATCTTTGAACACATGACTCTCTATAATTTATATTTGTCAGATGGAAATTTTCGAGGACCTGTTTTTGAAAACTAGAATGCATTAACTAGCCTTAAGAATCCAAAATGCTACTTAAAATTTAATATAAATGATCATCTAAGTATAATAATCCATGGGAAAGATATACCACTTCAAACTTTTCAGATAAGAGCATATTTGGTTGGATCAAAGTTGGAAGAAGTACGAGTGACACATAATTTATATGAAATAGTATTATGTGACACACGAAATAAATTGAAAAATATTTCTCAATCTTTATCTCATCGGATATCCATGAACGATTTAAAAGATAAATTACTTGAAGTAATGGGAGTTGTTAATCCATTATTTTGGAGTACATCTAGTGTTGTAACTAAAATGTCCATTAATGATTTATTTATAAAATACATGAATAGTCTAATGGAACATTTTTGTAAGTGTGAAGAGATAAACAATGTTGTAGTTGAAGGTATTTTGCAAAATAAGTTATTGAGTTCTCAGTCACAACATTTTTCTCTTACTATGCTAGAGCAATTTCATTTTCTAGATGAGCCACAGAAAATGGTTCCATTAAAAGGCTTTGGAAGAAGATTTATTCAAGTAGTATTTTGCGAGGCAATTTCAACGAGTATTTTTACTATATGAATTGTTCCAAACTATGATCCTAGGATTTATTGAAGATGAAAGAGTATTTAATGTATTATCCTTCGTAAAATCAAAAGTTTGTAATAGATTGGATAGAAATTTAGAAAGTTGTTTGAGATTGTATGTTTCGATTTATTCCGTGGAAAATTTTCCTTATGAAAGAGCACTTGGATTATGGAATTCACTTGTAGAAAGAAGAGGAGTAGGTAATATTGTGACTGATGCGGGGATCTAAACATATCCACTAAACATGCTTCCAATTTAGTAGAATTTGAGGACACTTATGAAGAATGGGTTGCTCCAAAGCATTGTTTTAATTACTAGAGTCCTAATTTCTTGTCTACATTCTAGACACTATTGACAAAATGATTTGATTATTTATATATTTCATATCGAATAAGTATCAACTGGTCTTACTAGACTATATATGTTGTTTTACTTGTAACAAATTCATTTTTTATATTTTGTTTTATTATTTTAAGAAGGATAGTGATTTATTTAGATCCATCTTTGTGTGATTAATATTTTATCTCTGCATGAAACATAATTATTTTCTATACTCAAACAAACACACACCAAACATCTAAAACCATGCAAAACATCTCCAAATAGTAACATAAAAACATTCACAAGAAAGTAGAAATCCGAATACAAGAGTGCATATTAAATTGTTCAAAACTTTCAAAAATATGTCACAACTACAAATAGAGTTTCCAATTCACAATTAAACTTGTATACATACTAAAAAAATGGTAGATTATTTTATGAAGAAATACATGTTTTTATAAATCATTGTCACCAATACAATTACAAAATTTGGGTTGTTATAAATTTCTTCTCAAAGCTTTCGGGAAAGTTTTGTCATATAAGAACACATTACGAGGGAATCATCTTTTCTTCCTATGATTCTGAGTCATAGTTGTCCTTACGTATACCACACAGAATAAAAAAGTAAAAATTGGTTGGCCACTATCTTTTAATTCCTACGCTAGTGTCGGAATTGTGACAACACACCTGTCACATGGTGAAACTAACTTTTTTCAATTTTGTGTTGTAGGGGAAGTTTGAGCTTCTTCTTGCAATGGAGGCATAGTTTTCTCAGTTTGTATAATGATTTGTGCTAAAACTCCTAATTTCTGCAAATCTTGCGCTACACTATTGATATTTTCAAGAATATTTTGCTCCTCCCTCGTAACATCTCCTAACAACAATAGTGATGGATCAACATTTGTATTTTCTTTTAGTAAGATTTTTGGATCCATCTTATGCTCCTTGATTATCTTTCTCAATGTATTATTTTGTTTATTTAATAATAAAAGTTTTTCTTTCAATTGTATAAATGCATTCAAGCTTTTGTGAGCATTCTTCTAATGTGCATCAAATATAGTTGTTTCTTTCTTTAAATTTTCATATTTTTCCTGCAAAACATAAATGTATTAGATAAGTTATAAATAATTTATTGTAATACTCATAATTTCACAAATTTTCACGTGTAAAAAATGACCTACCACAACTTTTTATTTTTCTGCATTTGCAATTAAAACATTAATTTTTGTCTGTGGCCCATTTGTTGTAGTATGCATGGGCTTTAACATTAAGATTTTCCAATTTGTTTAACATTATATCTAAAATTTCAACCTCATAATCATTATTATATAAAATTGTACTAGATTGAGCTTTATTTAGTAAAATGTCAAGCCTTGTTAGTTAGTTGGCTCACACGATGTGAACAATGAATGCATTTGAGCATGATTATGGTAATGTGTATTTGTTTATTTGACCAAAACTTTGTCCATGTACTCCCACTTGGGAACTAATTTCACATATGACACAACCACTTCCTAAATTGTGGACTCCATACTATCTGATATCAAATTTTTGATGGCAAAATCTATCTTTTGATCATCCATGAGTGGAATTTGACTTGGTGGAGGAGGGGAATCTCTGATTTCATGGATATTTTATGCACTTGTGGTTGAGCAAGTGGAGTACTTTGTATCATATCATGGGTGTCAAAATAATTACTCCGTCTCAACGTCAACACTATCAAACCCCAAAACTCATCATCGAGCTCGATCTGGTTCAAAATATGGGTACCAGTTGCACTCTAGATACCACCTAGTGAAAAACCTAGAAATTCAGAGGTTGTAGGGTGAATGTTTCCTGCAGAGTCAGTAGGAAATGTAAATTATTCCATGTAAATTAACTTTCAGTTTGTACCACAAGTAAAGTGAAGACTGGAGAGGTTTTTAATCTGTTATGTTCATCTATTAATCTGTAAGAAGAAAAGTATTACAAAATTAAACATTATACCCTTGTAAATACTATATATAATATTTGCAAGTAAACAAAAGAAATTAAACATTATAAATTACCTAACATGGTTGGAGAAGAGACCATACGAATTTGTGACTGAGACTGAGTTTGATCTACACCGTCAAACTCGGAAGTTGTTGCAAATAAAAATGTAAAAATATTAAAACACTTAACAAATAGGCAACTTTTAGCGATTATTGCTAATAGCTTAGTTATAAATAATAACATAAATACTTGTAGAAAATTGTGGAAGGAAAGGTGGTGGTGAAGGTATCAAACCCCTATCTCTTTTATGTCAAGTAAATTAAACTAGGTCAATTCCATGAATCCATATCAGAATCACTAGAATCCTTTGAAGGGGCTTTACCCCGAGAAATAACCTCCTTGTGAGCTATTGCAACTACAATTATTCTTTGTAGAATATAAATTACTGTTATTATTGCATTAAAAAATAATTAATTATTATAATGTTAAAATTAATTATTACCTGTTGTTCTTCAATTGAAAGACCTATCAATAGCAATTTTTCATTTATTGTAGTCAGAATTTTTCCATTTTGTAATTGGTGGAAAGCTTCTTGATAGAAAGTAAGAAGATAATTGGTACAAGAAAATACAGTCTTTAATTTATCAGATGCATTGATATTGGAACGGGCATTGTTAACATCTGCTTTAATTCAATTCGACAAATACGTACACCAATCAAATTATTTCCCTACCAATGTCTGCAATAAATATTAAACTACCCAATGTGGAATGTCAATGGATCTACCCTGCAACACAATCCTGGATTGAAAGAGTGATATCATTGCAAGAAATAAATTATGTGTAACACCTTGTATAACAAGGCCTCTTTTTGAACAATTAATTGCATTTGCAACAACACATAAGAAAAGTTAGATGTTGGGATAGTCAACTGATATTAAGAAAGAAAATAATTTAAAAATAAAATTGAACTTACCATCAACCTACACATTGTAATGAGATTCTAAATATTTTTTTCTTCATTAGTTAAGATAGCCTTTGTAGTCACTAACCATCTAGTTTGGATATGGTAAACCATTTAATCGATGCATGTCTACAATATCCAAACTCGAATGAAAATGTATGATCCATTAGAGGGATGAAAACATTATGTTTGTCAAGTTGTAAGAATTGATCAGTTAATCAAGGATAGGAACGTCTGTTTCAAATTGGGGCATGTTGACAAGCCCCGTGAATTGTGTTTTGTGCATCTAGTATTTAGGTGTATCTTTTAGTTTCATTAGTGCAGTGATTTGAGGGCACATGATATTTTTGTACTGTAATTTGGGGTAAGAGTAGTTGTGGAACTAGCCATTGTTAAAAGCTTTATTGTAAAGTTACACGAGAGGGAGGGGTCAGAGGGCGGGTCAAGAATCAAGTTGCACATTGGTTGTGGGTACTAAGAAATTAGAGTCGTGAGAACATTGTAGGTTTGTAAAAGTTTTGTAAAAGTAAATATATGAACCTCGTAGTGATATATACACACACACACATGTATATATAGGGCGAGGGTTCCTGTAAGGACACGTGGCGAAAATAGTAAGTGGAGAGTTTCAAGGAAACACATGGCTGAAGATGACTAATTAGTAGATGATCGCCATGACTAAATAAAGGGATGGTTAAGGATATGAGGTAACCACCTATGTGTGTGAAGAGAGTCTAATTATAGTAATGACGATCGTTAAGGTACGGATACGAAAGAGACGCATGTCTGTTCCAAGGAGATACGGTCGGGTAGTAGACGACCATGAAAGAGACGCGTGTCTCCGCACATGGAGGAGATGGCCATAGAAGACAATCATCCAATACAACATTGTCTAAGTTAGATAAACAACTTCCCAATGTCAAAGAGACGGTCACGAAATAGATGTGTATCTATGTTTGGGAGAGATGGTCAAATAGAAGACAATCGTAGAACACAACTATGTATAATGTTAGATACGTTCTTCCATGAACCATCTAACTTTGTCTTTTTGTCTAACCATTTGAGTCACATCCAACAATGACCTTGTGAAATGACAGAAATCTTTGGCATATCGAATCACCTTTGCCACAAAATGTCTTTTTGGATATTTGCCATTTTTTTTAAAGTCAATTTTTTAGATTTGCCAAAATATTCTAATATTTTTTATCCATCATCTTGTATATTTCTCATTTCTTATAAAAATATGTTGCAAAACCGTCATCCTAAGCCTATTTCCTCCAAGTATGAACCTATTTCTTAGATTGGTCTTTAGCTTATTTTTGTAAATTCCCAAGAGGAAGTGGCCTTCTATCGCAAGGCACACATTATTGATGCATGTCATCCCAAAATTCATCATGTCTTCACAAATATCTTCAACCCTAGTCTTGATGTTGTACTCCTACCCCCTATTGAGGCCACTAGTTCTTGTGAATCGATAGTGATGTTGCTTTTATTGCTATAAATGATACATGTGTTGAATATTTGGTTAATTTTTCAGATGAGGTTTTGTTAATGATTCTTGTGATACCTATACTTATCTTGATATTGTAGATGTTATCATAAATGGTCCTTTCCCTACTCCTACTTCTCCTTCACTTAGGTATGCACAAATCCTTATAGATGACCCTATTGTTGTTGATAATGATATTTTCTCCCCATTCTTCTTCTCAACCAAGTGTTTATTCATTGAATATTGTTCCTCAAAATTCATATCTTTCTTCCTCCACCTCTTGTGTGCTTCCTTATGATGTTAGTACTCATTCTTCTTCTCATAATGTGTTAAAATCTACAAAATTTCATGATGCATGTGTTTCTACTCTTGATGTTTCCAAAGATAGTATACATGATGATGATCATAAGGATAGTGTGCATATTGCTTGTATTTCTTCTTCTACTGAACTTGTTGATAAAAGTGTGTAAAATTATTTTCCTATTAATTCTTCTTCCCATGTTCTTATTCCTAGATTTCCACTTGCTGATCCAAAAGTTGACTTTCAACCCAATAGTGTCCCTATGGCTACTTATAATGGAAAGATTCAACCCCTTAATGAACCTCTAATGTTTATGTCATTCCTCCACAAGAAGTTATTTCTCTTATGCATGTTGTAGGTGATTTACAAAATAAGATCCATACCCTTACCCTTGAGAGTAGGGAATATTATGATAGCAATGATAATAATTCACTTCATGGAAATCCTATTCCTAAAAAGATTTACAATTCAACTTTTCCTAAGGGTTTTATTTTTCCTACTTTTACACTTTTTGATGGAACAGTAATCCATATATACATCTTAAGGATTTTAGATTAGTTATGGATTCACATTCTAATGACAGATTACTTCTCAAATCATTTCATAGTAGTCTTAATGATATTACTTCTCATTTTTCATCATTTTCTTAATGGATCTATTATTACTTATCTTCATATGGAAGAATATTTTCTTAGATGTTTTATTTCTAACAATGGTCTTAAAGTTAAAGGAAAGAATGAACCTGTTAATTATTATATCTCACGTTTCAAATCATGCATGCATCATTTACTTTATCAGCTTATTGATCTAGAAATGTAATATATCTTTTGTCATGGATTGATTCTTCCTTTGAAAGAAAAATTATTATATGATACATGTGAATATTTTACACTTATTTTCTTTAAGGTTATAACTTTAGAACAAGATATTCTTAATGAACATACTATTTCCCATGATCCTAGTTATTCTACCACTTCTCCACTTACTACATCTTCTCTTCCTCCTATTGCACCACCCTCACATTATCCATCTCCTACTAGACATACTCATGATCATCCACCACATCTTCATATACCTCCACCATGTTCCACTCCCCTCCTAATTGGGAGCCATTATAATTCTCATATTATGCTAGGATTCATATCTCCATCTTATCTTCATATCCAAACCTGATTTTCATCTATCATCTACCATAAATTTGATCTGTAAAAATTTTCCTAGGGTTTCATGGTTGGTCCTACCCTTTGGGTCACTTTCTAGGGATCCTAATTTTCAAATCACCTTTTGTTTCATATCTCAAGCATAACAACTCTATTTTAAAATTCCTTTGAGGTTATTTTTAATTTTTTACATATTTAACAAAAACCTCTTTTTGTTTTCCTAATTGTTTACACAATTTTCAGAAATTCAAAATTACACTTTTTGGTAATTAAGGCATAATTCAAAAAATACACACTTTTGAGAAAATCCCTTAGAGGTTTTTATTTTACATCATTAGATTCAAAAATCTTCTTTTTATTTTGTAAAATTAAAATTCTTGTTTGAGATAAGGTTGTTTCATCCTTTGACGAAACTCTCTTTTTGGTCAACATCCCTTTCAATAAAAATCTATTTATTTGTTTAGCTTGCTTGTGTAAACTTATTTTATGGCTTATCATACAATTATTTAAAATTATCCTCCATTTTATATTTAGGTTCAAATTCATAATGTGCTTGTTAAGCATGCTTTAGTTGATAATGGATCTAGTCTTAATATATGCAACATTTCCTTTCTCCATCAAATAGGATTTTTGTTGTTGATCTAACTCCATCTACTCTATGTATCCATGGATTTGATAACACACCTAAGTGAGTGTTGGGAGAAATAACTCTACCTATTATTGTAGGCCCTTGCACTCTTAATGTTCTATGTTATGTTATGCCTCATGATCTCACTTATAATATCCTTCTAGGTCGATCCTTGGTTACATACTATGCATGTAGTCCTTTCTACCCATGCCATCACATACAATGCCCTTACAACACCTTCTTCCATGAATAATGCTATAATAGATTCCACACATCATATTGTTAATCCTTTTGATATCCCTCTCATATATGATAATGAAGTTACTACTTATATTGCACATCATTCTTCTCTAGTGATGAATTGCAAGACTACTAGTTTACATGATGAAATATCGACACCCATAATACTCCTCCCAATATGTATCATTCTCTTCCACATGATCCTCGATCCCTAAACCATATTGTTGCACACTTCTCTATATCTATAACTTTGTACCCTATTATGTTGTTTATATCTATGATGCCCAAGGTGTTGGGAGACACTCATATCCCCTTCACAATGTCACCATGACCATGGATTTCAAATATGTTACTTGGAACAAATCTAGATGCACTTCTAATGATCATATGCTTATTGATTCCAATGTTATTTCACTCTCCAAACCTTCCTCATCACAAGGTAGAACATTGTGTGCTGATTTGATAATGATTCGTAATGCTCTCACTTGCAAAGATTTTATGCATGATTCATTTACTATGGATACATCTCCTCTTATTACATACATGGGGGCAATCAATTCCCCTCTTTCCACATTTATGTCTATGGTGATAGGGGCTAGTTCAGTAAACTTTAATGATTATAATATTCCCAAATTACACATATTTATTATGATGAGTCTTGTGTCTCTCCCTCCATTATTTACAATTAATACCGATGAGCCTAATAACTCTACATATGTCACATATATCTTGACTCATGTATTGATTCTTATGTTTGCACTTACAATTTCCAACATGCCTAATGTTCCACCTATTTTAGTTTCTCCTAATGGGCACATTGTTATTGTTTATACACGTCCTACTCATGCAATTGGGATCCTAGACTCCACAGGTTCTCCCTCATTTTGTTGGCATTTTTCTATGGTAGCTCATTGGATAGATCACCATGGAATTCACACTTGGGGCATACTCTCCCCTAGCTACCCGATGACACACTCTTGTTCTCAATTCAAACAAGATTGTTGAGGGAACACTTGCCTGCATGGACCTTACCTTGCACACATACAATGGGGGAAACCTTGCTCCCCTCACCTATTAATATCATTTCATCCAAATAGTTACGCAAATTAAAAAATATTATCTTAAATATTGATTGGGTTTATTCTTTCTTGCTTATATTATTATATGTTTCCCATTGTTTACCATGTTACTTTGATCCATAGTATGCTTTATCCTTTTTCCATACGTAAATACTTTTTCTCATGGTAATCTTGAGGTGAATGTAGGATACTTACAGGATATCACATGATGTATGATGCTTGGCACTATACCCTATCAATCTCATTGAGGCTCTTGGGGACATCTACCTTTTCCTATCTCTATATTCAGGTTTTATTATTACAACATCTACTACTTTCATTCCTATTTTTAGTTGTATAAATTGTGGCATACTATCAATTTTTCTAACATGCTAACGGGTGCTTCATGTGTAGCATTTGTCTTGCAGGCCTACTTCCAACCATGGTTATCTAATTTTATTGTATCTTGTTTATGCTTTTGTCCCGATTGTCCTTGTTTACGGGTTACGTCATATGCTTGATTACATATTTTTCTTCTATATCCTTGAAGGATTTGAGTGTCTTGCGACATCCTAAGTGGTTTCCCATGTATTCAACCAGCTATTCGTTGTGTCTTTTTCCATGTTACTGCATGTTTTGACTAATTTCTATTGCATTTTGCCATGTTTTCTTGTAACTAACACTTTTTTCTAACCTTTCCCATTTTTTTGCATGTTACATGATTGTCACCATGTGCATTTCATATCCCCCCTATATGAGTTCTATTTCAGATTTGCACGTCAATTTTAGCTTCCTTGTTTGTTTCGTACTCTCCTTGGTTCATCTCGCGCACCACAAATGAGTGGGGGAATTAATCAGGTGACTATTCCACCCTCTTAGTAGTCCAGATACTAGACACCGAACGATAAACAAGAAATCGTAACAAACAAGAGCTAAGAAACAGGTTCATAATCATAATTAGGCCAAAATAAATGCACGTACATGAAGTTCCCAACACAGCATAAGAGGAGTGGGTGCTAATTTCCCACCGAGAGGTTTTATCCTCATAAAGAAAGTTAGGAACATTATAGGATCAACATGTTTCAAGTGATAGTACTTTCCAATTTCTAAGTAGCACATACGCAGTTTCAAGTTACTACTAGAACAATGGGAACACAATCAATGACAAGTTACATACTTTGGGTAAGGGAACTAACTACTCTACTTTCTTAAGATCATATGTGACTAGTTTCTATTGGGTTTGTGACCATCTATAGTGGCACTTATCTGTGGGGAAGCATTAACAATTGGAGGAAAATCCTACAGCTCTCCCAATACTCTTCCCTTGGCAACATGATGCCTAAATCTTCAATTTATCAATATCTAGACACCTATAATTACACCCAAGCAATTTAAATACTTAAATTGCACTAATTATCCCTTTCTCACAAATCAATAACATATCGTCAAAAGAACTCATTTTCCCTCATATCATCATTAATTAATTACACTAAGCTAATTAATTAAGTTTCCTATCCAACAAATACCCTAATTAACGACCTTCCGTTAATAAATCACCCCTTCTACCTAGACTAATTAATTATTATTAATTAATTAGCTTTCCCTTCCATTTAACCAATAAATCAATATTTAATTGATTTAATCCCCTTATAATAGCCTAAATCGTACTAATATTCCTCTAATTATCTTTTATAAGCTTACATCTACCTATTAGTTAATCATCTTTGATTAATTAAAACACCCCCAACTCCCATGACTTGCTAAACATGTATTAAACTCTTCTAAAGTAAGGTTACCTTTAATAAAACAACCTTATCCATTCCTAATCATGTTTTACCTTTATCCCACATTCATGAGAATGTGTTGAATCCTTTATCCTTTGGGCTATATAAAGAGCCCTCCACCTACATTTTTACTTACACCTAAACTCCTTAGAGAGCAAGTGCAAAGCATATAGAAAAGAGACTAAGAGCTTGCAACTTTCCCTTTTGAGAGTTCATCATCTTCAAGAGTTAAGCCTTTTTTAAAGTGCTTGGGTCATATGGGAGGTGTCAAAGGGGTCTTCAGAGCCCAACTTTGATTAGCCCCATTCCTAGGTTCTTGGAATATTAAGGACAACTATTTTGATAGCCATGGAGCTTACTTAGGTCCATTCATTTATTTATTGTTAGAGAATAGAGGAGTTTAGATATTTAACATTATTAGTTTCAAAATTTGTATTTATGAATGCTAAGATCTAACCCTTGTTTAATTCTTATCATGATGGTGTTTATGCTTTGTTTTAGCTAAATTGTAAAACTATTTTAGGTGGTAGTTCTTGATTCATTTGATTTAGTATTAAGCAAAGTATACATGCACACATTTGGCACGCACCGGTGGGACTTACTCCATTGTCCTTTGCACTTAATTTCAAGTTTTTGTAGTTAAGTTTTATTTTTGGTTACTAACCCTCTTTTATACATGTTGATCTAACTTGTTTTTTAACTTATTTTGTTGAGTTTGGATGTGTTGAGTATTCCTTATAGGTATGAAGGAGGTGAAGTGCTGTCAAAATTGGAATTGATGGGAAAATTTCAAGATTTCATCATGTTTTCATTGTTAGAGCTTACTTTTTTCAACATTTTACATGCTAGTTTTTCAATTTCTTAAAATTTTTCAATTCTTGAGCATGTAGGTTAGTGTTTGATAGTGCTTGAGTCTTCTATTTACATATTAATGTGGTGGGTTGCTGTCAAAATTTAATCTTGGTGAGAAAATTTTAAGATTTCATCATGTTTTCATTTTTAGAGCTTACTTGTTCACCATTTTACATGCTAGTTTTGTCAATTTCTTGAAAATTTCCAATTCTTGAGCATGTAGGTTAGTGTTTGATAGTGCTTTGAGTCTTCTATTTACATATTAATGTGGTGGGTTGCTGTCAAAATTTAATGTTGGTGAGAAAATTTTAAGATTTCATCATGTTTTTATTTTTAGAGCTTACTTTTTCATCATTCTACATGCTAGTTTTGTCAATTTCTTGAAAATCTTAAATTCTTGAGCATGTATGTTAATGTTTGATAGCGTTGAGTCTTCTATTCATATATTAATGTGATGGGTTGTTGTCAAAATTGAATCTTGGTTGGAAATTTTTTCCCATTTTGTAGATTAAGGGACGTTTTTTTTTATATTTTTGAGTGCATGTCAAGTGCATACCCATGAGCATAAGAGCATATGCGTAACCCATCTTCCGAAGGCCATAACTTTTGCTCCCGACATCGAAATGACTCCATTTTTTTAAGTTGGAAAGGTATTGAAGTTAACTATGCAATGAAAATATAAATTTAGGATTTATACTTACAAAGTTGCATGTTTTTCTGTTATTTTAAAACTAGTCATTTTCTAACATGTCTAATGTTTTGATGAATGTTGTATTTCCATGCTTACTTGATTTAGACCAAAGCGTGTGTATGCTCTTCTCTTGCAGCTTTAGGTGATCTTGAGAATAAAAAACAACTTTGATATCTATCTTGTTAACATTGGGATTAAACTTGGAAACTTGATTATTCATTTTGCTTAAGGGAATGAACCTTTTACAAAGTATTTTTCAATGGTCCTTTGATTTGAAGTTTTCCATTTCTATATAGTTGGGATAAAGTTTGTGTATGCCCTTCTCTTGCACCTTAGGGTGATCTTGAGAATCAAAAGCAACTTTAGTCTTCATTTTATAATATTTGGTAAAATGGAAACTTCATCTTTCACTTTTGGTTTAAGGGAATGAACATTTATCAAGAATTTTGTATGGTTCATTGATTGAAAAGATTTTATTTACTTTTTAGCTGGATTATTTGTTGTGTATGCTCTTCTCTTGCATCATTGGATGATCTTGAGAATCAAAAGTAACTTTTAATCCTCTTTTAAATAATGTGATTTTCTTGGAGAACTACTAACACTTGAGTGCAGGACCTAAAAACACTTGTCAAAGAAAGGAGGAACCAAAACAAAATAAAAACTACTAATACGGTTGTATATAAAGTTGTCAAAGGTGTTCAAGAAAACCACATCTAATCAAACAAGATAAAAAAAACAACATATTTAAAACACTATATTGCAGGTTTCAAAAAGGGTACGCCCTCTCCACTCAACCGAACATAACCCCTTTGGCATAACGCCTTAAGCTACAACAATGGGGGTGGTTCCAGAAACCCAAAGTAGTCCACGCAAGAGGGAACCTTGTGGACGAAACGAGAAGTGCTCGCACTACCCGCTTGACTAGTGATTCCTTTGTGAGATAGCATTACAAGTTGTCCATCAGAATAACCCGGTGATAGTACACGAGACGCACTAGCCGCCATCGTTCTTGAAGGGGGTAAAGTAAAGTCGAGATACTCCCAAACTAGTCGGTGTGACTTTTTGGGTAAATCGCGCTTGCTCGTGGCAACTTTGTAACACCTAGGGTGAGAGAACCACCTAGGAGAATATACTTTGGCCAGGAGCCCACTTTGACCATTCTAAAACAGTGTTGAGTTGTGAACCATATTTTCATTGAGAAACGTGTGATACGGTACTTTTGCCTAGTTTTTACTTACCTTAGGGCAAGGTGAAACTCTGCTAAAGTGAAGCTAGCATTTTTCATTTTTTTATTTACTTCCTTCACATTCTTTTGACACTTTGTTGATCAAAAGAAGGGTGACTACCTTTGTGTTACCAATCGACTGTTTCTCTCACTTTTATGTTCGTTTACGCCCATCCATATTTCATGGGTCAAGTTAGTTAAACGTCTAAAGTGTGCGGAGGCATTTTCGCGTCATTGGTAGCCATTGTGATCTTGATACCCATGTCAAGGTCATCATTGTAGTTAGGCGTGGTTCATCACCGTGGACTTCCTTAGAAGAGTTAGCTTGTTTGTATCGTATCACTACAATTTCGATATTTACGTCTTGTTTCTTGTAAACTTGACATAAACACCCATATTGTATGGTTACGTTGCACACATTTTTAACTATTCCTAGCTATACTTTGAGATTTTTAGTTCGGTTCTATTATTACCTCGATTTCAAAGAGTGCTAGGTGTTACTATTTGTGCGTGTTATATCAATAACACCTAGATATCAATACTTCACTTTCTCGCAAAGTGGGTTAACATATCTTGGTGATATTGTTGTGTCATTCGCGAATTGTAATTGGCACTTTTTGAGATATAGGTATTAATCAAGTTTGAGCTCACTCATCGTATATCTTGATTGGGAGATCGCATTGACTTCTTGTTTTTACTTATGTTTTGTTCATTTCCTTGAACTTGGCATAAGTGAAAACATCTTGTTGATCATCTTTGCATCACATTTTCATATGGTGTATTTCCTTGTTGATTGGCTTTGGGTTTCACACTCGCATGATTGTTCCTTGTGATTATTCGCTCGAAAACTTATTTTCTAGGACAATCCCTTTTTATCTCATCGATATTATGTCGTCACGATGTCTATTTTCCTTAGACCTTCATCAAAAAATCATGCACGCATCCCTATACTTACATAATGTCTGGTTGGTTGTCCTTATGCTACCTAAATTGACATGTCACTTCCTTCCTTTGAAGGAGTTCCATCACACTATCTAGATCTAGACATTTGTGCTTAAAACAATGCCAAAATGACTAACTATCGTGTGGTTCCCCATACTTACAAAAATATAGAACCTAGGTTCAGAAATTCAAATCATAGGATTCCCATCATAACTAAACCTCGTTTGGTTCTTCGTGCTAGAGATCCCATACGGGTAACTCGTTCCCCACCTTCATCTCATAGTCGGTGGTATGATTTGGACAAATTATTATTCGAGTTCCCCCCACTCTTCTTCTAATTCTAATCCAAATATTTCCTCTTCTTTTGAGGATTCCAATCCAAATATTTCCTCTGACTCTTCTGAGGATTCAGATCCAAACTACTATTCAGATTCATCTAATTCGACTCCTAAGTCATCTAATTCGACTCCTAAGTCATGGTCCTCCCTTTCTTTGCAAGATCCTCTTCATCAATCATCTAAAGCGACTCTTATGTCGCGGTCCTCCCTTTCTTCGTAGGACCCCTTTTATCAGTCACCCCAACGACATCTTCTTCCTTTTAAGATACACGCGACTCCACATCCCTCCTATCATAAGTATAATACAATTCTTGAGTCACGGTCCTCTCTTTCTTCACAGGACCCTTTTCATTATTCATCTAATGTGATGCTTGAATCACAGTCCTCCCCTTCTTTGTAGGACCTTCTTCATAAATCACCCCCATGGAATCTTCCTTCTGTGAAGATTCGTGTGACTCAAAGTCCTTTGAGACAAACATCTAAATCAACCCATGTGTCGCAATCTACAAACTTTGGACGTAATCCTACTATTTTACATATGACATACCATTGTATAGGTAGGTCCACACCACCTTCTTCTACTCCTGAGACATCTAGCTACACATATTCTTCGCCCCCACAACATCTTCTTCTATCAATAATCATCAAACATCTTCTAAGCCTTCCACACCAAGTGAACCTATTTCTTCCAATAAACCCCTAGGATCGATCAACAACTCATACCGATTGATCTCTTTCAGAATGAAGAAAAATTAGGGCATTTATAGGGGCATATGAAGATATTCCTTTAGTAGATTACAAAAAGGGATTCTCTTTAGACTTTGATGCATCTGCATATTGTGAGGAAAAGGTTGATTCCTTTAATCAAGAAATGGAGGAAGAGCCTCAGATCATACAAATTGATCCTCCTCTTGTTCTTCCATCTTCACATTCTTCATTATGTGATGAAACTCCTTGGTCTTGCATAGATCCATGGCCTATCTTCTCATCACCCAATAACTCTTTGTCTATCATAATTCCTCAATCACAATCTCTTGTGGGGTCAGCGCCAAGTATCCCTTCATCTTCATCTAGGTGTGGGTCACCTTCTAGTAGCCCTCCCTCTTCTATTTGTGGGACATTTTTGAGTAGCCCACTATCTTCGATTATTGGGGCACATCTAACTAGCTCCTTATCTTCTATGTATGAATCACCCCTGGGTAGTCCATCATCTTACATCTATGGGTCACGCCCCAAGTAGCCCTTCTTCTTTTATTCTGGGCCACATCCTAAGTAGCCCTTCGTCTTCTATTTATGGGTCATGTCATAAGAGCCCTTCTTCTTCTATTCTTGGGCCACATCCTAGTCACCTTTCACCTTCTATCCGTGGCTCACCTCCCGGTAGCCCATCCTATTTAATTCTTGGACCGTATCCTTTTCATTTATCACATATTTCTTCTATCAATGGTTGTGGCAAGCCCACTACCATTCCTATCGTTCCTATCATCAATCCTAAATGTTCACATTCTTCTCCTTCTCGAGGTCAGTGAATTCAAGCATCAACTTATAAGAAACCCAAATAGGTTCATTATCAAGCTCAGGTCAAAACTTCCAAGAACTCAAAATCCCCCAACAACTGGAACAATCTCAAAGTTGTAAATCAAGCGCAATTCAAGAACACACATCAACATAACCATCAAGTATGGCGTAAAGTACATAAACCTTTGGATAGGGAACTCAAGCTTCCACATACAAAATCCATGTTTCAGGATAAATCACAGTCCTTTGTTGAGTGTGAACTCACCACGATTATCGAGATTGGGGAAAACATGACTCTTGATAAACAAACACGCTTAGTCTCCCTTATCAAGGAAGTCGCAAACATCGTTGTTGGATCCTATCACATAGAGTGACTTTGTTAGTAACAACAGTTCAATATATATATATATATATATATATATATATATATATATATATATATCAAAAATCTAAAAAATTAAAAAAACAACAAAAATCAAAGGTACAAAGATCAAACATTGCAATCAGGTGTTGCGTACACATGGATATTTCTTTCTTCCCTTCCTTGCTATTCTTCTGCAAGTCTTCCTACCATTTTCATCCCTTCGGTGATATTTTGGTTAGCTTATTTGCATGCATTTTGTGACATTTATCTCTATGGTATCTGTTTTCCCTGGTCTTTTATCACCTTGGTAAATTAAAGAACGACTGACCTCATGGAGATCCTATCACATTCAAACATCTAATAAACTTGTTGCAAAGAAATTTTGGACATATTTGTTGACACTAGCCAATGTCATCATCACAATCAATTCCATCTCCTTCCATCAAGCCATCAAGTGGTTCTTAACCCTTGTCACAAATAAGAGAGCTGAAATAAGTTTTGTAAAGCAAAAGAATCAAACAAAACTCAAAAGCTAAAAGCTACAAATCAAAAGAAAATTAATATATAACTCTCTCTTGGGGTATTTCCAATAATCTCTATTGGGGCTATGGACGCCTAACTGGCAATAGAGCAATGTTTTGATTAGAATCAAATACATCTCCGTCGGGGCTATGGATGCTTGGCTGGCAGCAGAGCAATGTATGGCTATCTTTTCTCCCTCCATTCACAAAATCACTTATCAAAATAAATCATTCCTACACATTAGCTAGGTCTCCTCACTTGTTGTCTATTAAATCTTCACTTCAAGAGGTAATAAAATCCACGTGCACACACTGGATCTCTATGAGTGAAAAGGATTAGTATGTTACCAAGTGTCTTTTTTGGACCTTGTTCAGACTCTTACTCTAGTCCATATCTCATCTCACGATTTATGCCTTTGGCTAATCACTTCTTCATCGCAAGGCTTCTAAGCTACATTCATATCATTCACATCGTTCTTCTACTTCATTCTTTTTATCCATATGTATAAGATTACTTGTTTTCCATGTTTGTGAAAACCTTTGTCCCCTTCCACAAAAATAATCTTCTCCTTCCTTTCTATCACGTGCTCTTAGGCCAACTTACGTTGGGGGCATCCTTGCCTCTTCCCAGCACTTCATGGGTTTACGTTCACCATCATGTTGAACCTATCCATAATGGCCTTGGGTCCCATTTCTACCTGTGAAGAGTTTATCTTTGAATACTCCCACCTTATCGTTGGGACATTTTTGCATCTTCACCTTTCTAGTACATGCGTGGCCTTATGCCCTTGTACATCCCATCTATCGCTGGGGGCATCCACGCTTTCTCGTTTTCCTGTACATAGTTTCATAAAACTTTTAAAATCAACCAAAACATTCAAATATGTTAAAAAAATCCTCAAAAAAACATTCAAATATGTTTAAGAAAACTTCTAAAAATTGAAAATCATCCTACAAAATGTCACTCTTTGGTTCTCACTTGTTCATGTGTGTGACTTCATGGATCATCTTGATCTACCTCCATCAACAAAAGCTAGGCTGCTTACTTCGTCCGTACTTTGGGGCACAACAAGTTGCCTGGTACTGTTTCGTAGTGCACATTACTTTTCCATCGGACCCAAG
Organism: Taxus wallichiana var. yunnanensis; assembly: GCA_018340775.1. NCBI lineage: Eukaryota > Viridiplantae > Streptophyta > Pinopsida > Cupressales > Taxaceae > Taxus > Taxus wallichiana. Next base: position 285,457,593 of record CM031243.1, on the reverse strand, counting down.
TGTCCTCCGTTATTCCCCTCGCATGTATCCTTGCTTGGGGCACCATCATCAACCCTTGTTGTTAATTCACACAGGTCGTAATTGAAGCTTGATAATAAAAACATTATATTATGTTTCTCTATTAGTTTAGCTTGTTTACTTTCTCGTATTGCATTACATTTTGTATGTTGCATGGAGTTAGGCATCTTTCAATTTCTCGTATTGCATT